>CM019923.1:7798296-8133595 GCA_009764595.1 Geothlypis trichas | reverse complement strand
GTGAAAAAGCTTTTCCTTAGATGTAGGTGACAACAAGCACTATCTACAGTGCACTGCAAAGCTAATCATAGCACAGCACTGGGATTGTGTGCCCAGCTTGCAAACTGATAGAAAACAGTACCTCTCCACTCCCTTGCCTTTCCATTCACATTAATACTCGAAAGGAAGGCGTCCTGGACAACATTCTTTTTCTTGTTGCAAAACACTCTGCAGACCTTCGCGCAACTCTAGAACTAGATGGGAGATGTTTACTGAGCAGGCACATTTTCTCTTGCGAGACATAGTGAAAAAGCTATTTGTCTAGATGTAGGTGACAAGAAACATTTACTGAAGTGCACTGTAAGACTAATCTCTGCACAACACTGGGGTTGTATAAGCAGCTTGCAAACTGATAGAAAACAGTACTTTTCAGGTCTCCTGCCTTTTCCATTCACATTACTATTCGAATGGAAGGCGTTTTGGACAACTTTCTTTTGCATCTTGCAAAACACTCCGCACACCTCCCTGCAACTTCTACAACAAGATGAGAGATGTTTTCTGAGCAGGCACAGTTTCTCCTTGCGAGACATAGTGAAAAAGCTATTTTCCTTAGATGTAGGTGACAACAAACACTATCTACAGTGCACTGCAAAGCTAATTCTAGCACAGCACTGGGATTGTGTGCCCAGCTTGCAAACTGATAGAAAACAGTACCTCTCCACTCCCTTGCCTTTCCATTCACATTAATACTCGAAAGGAAGGCGTCCTGGACAACATTCTTTTTCTTGTTGCAAAACACTCTGCAGACCTTTGCGCAACTCTAGAACTAGATGGGAGATGTTTACTGAGCAGGCACATTTTCTCCTTGCAAGACATAGTGAAAAAGCTATTTGCCCAGATGTAGGTGACAAGAAACACATACTGCAGTGTACTGACAAGCTAATTGCTACACAGCACTGGGATTGTGTAAGCAGCTTGCAAACTGATAGAAATCAGTACCTTTGCACACTCCTTCCTTTTCCATTCACATTACTATTCGAATGGAAGGAGTTTTGGACAATTTTCTTTTGCTTCTTGCAAAACACTCTGCACACCTGCGTGCAACCTGTAGAACAAGATGACAGATGTTTTCTGAACTGGCGCAGTTTCTCCTTGCAAAACATGGGGGAAAAGCAATATGCTTAGATGTAGGTGACAAAAGGCACTTACTGAAGTGCCCTGTAAGAATAATCTCTGCACAACACTGGGGTTGTGTGAGCAGCTTGCAATCTGTTAGAAAACAGTACTTTTCCACTCTCCTGCCTTTTCCATTCACATTACTATTCGAATGGAAGGAGTTTTGGACAACTTTCTTTTGTATCTTGCAAAACACTCCGCACAGCTCCTTGCAACCTCTAGAACATGATAGGAGATGTTAACAGAGCAGGCACACTTTCTCCTTAAGAGATATAGAGAAAAATCTGTTGGCTTAGATTGAGTTGACAATAGGCAATTATTACAGTTCTCTGCAAAGCTAATCATACTATCAAAACAATGGGATTTTGTGTCCTGCTTGCAAACTAGAAAAAACAGTACCTATCCGCTCTCCTGCATTTTCCCTTTCCAGGAACATTCGAATGGATGGCGTTTTGGACAAGTTTCTTTTTCTTGTTGCAGAACACTCTGCAGAGCTGCGTGCAACCTCTAGAAGACGATGGGAGATGTTTTCTGAACAGACACAGTTTCTCCCTGCGGGATATACTGAAAAGGCTATTTGCTTAGATGTTGGAGACAAGAATAACTGACTACAGTGCACTGCAAGGTAGGCCCTGTAGAACACTGGCATTTTGTAAGCAGATTGCAAAGTCAGAGATAACAGTCGCTTTCCACTCTCCTTGCCTTTTCCATTCACATTACTATTCGAATGGAAGGAGTGTTGGACAACTTTCTTTTGCTTCTTGCAAAACACTCCGCACACCTGCGTGCAACCTGTAGAACAAGATGAGAGATGTTTTCTGAACTGGCGCAGTTTCTCCTTGCAAAACATGGGGGAAAAGCAATATGCTTAGATGTAAGGGAAAAGAGGCACTTACTACAGTGCACTGCAAAACTAATTGCTACACAACACGGAGATTTGTAAGCAGCTTGCAAACTGATAGAAAACAGCAGCTGTCCACTCTCTTGCCTTTTCTATTCACATTTATATTTGAACGTAAGGCGTTTTAGACAACTTTCTTTTGCTTCTTGCAAAACACTCTGCACACCTGCGTGCAACCTCTAGAACTCAATGGGAGATTTTTTCTCAAGTGGCACCTTTTCTGCTTGCGAAATATGGGGATAAAGCAATTTGCTTAGACATAGGTGACAAAAGGCACTTTCTGAAGTGCACTGTAAGACTAATCTCTGCACAACACTGGGGGTTGTATAAGCAGCTTGCAAACTGATAGAAAACAGTACCTTTGCACTCTCCTGCCTTTTCCATTCACATTACTATTCGAATCGAAGGAGTTTTGGACAACTTTCTTTTGCTTCTTGCAAAACACTCCGCACACCTCCCTGCAACTTCTAGGAATAGATGGGAGGTGTTTTCTGAACAGACCCGGTTTCTCCTTGCAGGACATAGTGAAAAGGTTTTTCCTTAGATGTAGGTGACAAGAGGTACTATCTACAGTGCACTGCAAAGCTAATCTTAGCACAGCACTGGGATTGTGTGCCCAGCTTGCAAACTGATTGAAAACAGTACCTGTCCACTCCCTTGTCTTTCCATTCATATTAATACTCAAAAGGAAGGCGTCCTGGAAAGCTTTCTTTTTCTAGCTGCAAAACACTCAGCACACCTCCGTGCAACTTCTAGAACATGATAGGAGATGTTTACTGAGCAGGCACATTTTCTCTTTGCGAGACATAGTGTGAAAGCTTTTTGCTTAGATGTCCAGAGGCATTTGCTACAGTGTCCTGGAAAGGTAATCGTAGCACAACACTGGGATTGTGTGTCCAGCTTGCAAAGTGATAGAAAACAGTACCTTTCCAATCTCCTGCATTTTCCCTTTCAAGGAACATTAGAATGGAAGGCGTTTTGGACAAGTTGCTTTTTCTTGTTGCGGAACACTCCACTGACATGTGTGCAATCTATGGTCAGGACAGGAGATGTTTTCTGAGCAGGCACAGTTTCTCCTTGCGAGAAACTGCAAAAAATTTATTTGCTAAGATGAAGGTTACAAGATGCACTTACTGCAGGGCACAGACAAGCTAATTCTTACACAACACTGGGATTGTGTAAGCAGCTTGCAAACGGATAGGAAACAGTACCTTTCCACTCATCTGCCTTTTCCATTCACATTACTATTTGAAAGGAAGTAGTTTTTGACAACTTTTTTTGCTTCTTGCAAAACACTCCGTACGCCTCCGTGCACCCTCTACAACAAGATGAGAGATGTTTTGTTACCTGGCACAATTTCTCCTTAAGAGATATAGTTTAAAAGGTATTTGCTTAGATGCAGTTGACAATAGGCAATTCATACAGTGCACTGCAAAGCTAATCGAAGCACAACACAACAGGGATTGTGTGTCCTGCTTGCAAACTGATAGAAAACAGTACCTATCCGCTCTGCTGCTGTGTTTTCCCTTTCCAGGAACATTCGAATAGAAGGCGTTTTCGACAAGTTTCTTTTTCTTGGTACAAAACACTCTGCAGACCTGCGTGCAACCTCTAGAACACGACGGGAGATGTTTTCTGAACAGACACAGTTTCTCCTGGCCAGACGTAATGAAAAAGCTTTTTGCTAAGGTGTAGCCGACAGGAGACGCTACAGACCAGGACACGGAGTACTGTAACTTTAAGCGCCGCTTCCAGGCGCCTTTCGGCCGTAGCTGTGCGCCGGAGCACGCCGCGATCGGCGTAGCATTCTCTTCGCGCCAAGAAGCGTCTTCTTCTGCTCCGGAAGACAGAGACTGCGGCAGATTCTGAACGGCGAACTACGAAGCGGCACAAAACTGGGATTGTGTAAGCAGCTTGCAACCTGATAGAAATCAGTACCTTTCCACTCGCCTACCTTTTCTTTTCACATTTATATTTACATGCAAGGCGTTTTAGACAACTTTTTTTGCTTCTTGCAAGACACTCTGCACACCTACGTGCAACATCTAGAACTCGATGGGAGATGTTTTCCGAACTGGCACTGTTTCTCCTTGCGAGGCATAGTGGAAAAGCCATTTGCTTAGGGGTAGGTGACAAGAAACACTTACTGCAATGCACTGACAAGCTAATTGCTACACAGCACTGGGATTGTGTAAGCAGCTTGCAAATGTATGGAAAACAGTACCTCTCCACTCTCCTGCCTTTCCGTTGACATTAATACTCAAATTGAAGGAGTTTTGGGC
The DNA here is from genome assembly GCA_009764595.1 of Geothlypis trichas. Taxonomy (NCBI): domain Eukaryota; kingdom Metazoa; phylum Chordata; class Aves; order Passeriformes; family Parulidae; genus Geothlypis; species Geothlypis trichas. The sequence goes on along the minus strand of CM019923.1, from coordinate 8,129,257 downwards.
AACTTTCTTTTGCTTCTTGCAAAACATTCCGCACGCCTCCATGCAGCCTCTAGAGCATGATAGGAGATGTTTACTGAGCAGGCACATTTTCTCCTTGCGAGACATAGTGAAAAAGCAATTTGCTTAGATATAGGTGACTAGAAACACTTACTGCAGTGCTTGACAAGGTAATTGCTACACAGCACTGGGATTTGGTAAGCAGGTTGAAAACGGATAAAAAACAGTACCATTCCACTCTCCTGCCTTTTCCATTCACATCACCATTCGAATGGAACTAGTTTTGGACAACTTTGGTTTGCTTCCTAGAAAACACTCATCACACCTCCGTGCAACTTCGGCAACAAAATGAGAGATGTTTTCTGAACTGGCACAGTTTCTCCTTGCGAGACGTGGGGAAAAAGCTTTTTCCTTTGATGTACGTGACAAGGGGTCCTATCTACCGTGCTCTGCAAAGGTAATTGTAGCACAACACTGGGATTGTGTGTCCAGCTTGTAAAGTGATAGAAAACAGTACCTTTCCAGTCTCCTGCATTTTCCCTTTCTAGGAACATTCAAATGAAAGGCATTTTGGACAGGTTTTGTCTTCTTGTTGCAGAACACTCTGCAGACCTGCGTGCAACCTCTAGAAGACAATGGGAGATGTTTTCTGAACAGGCACACTTTCTCCCTGCGGGATATTCTGAGAAGGCTATTTGCTTAGATGTTGGAAACAAGAGGCACTGACTACAGTGCACTGCAAAGGTAAGCGCTGTAGAACACTGGCATTTTGTAAGCAGATTGCAAACTCAGAGATAACAGTCACTTTCCACTCTCCTTGCCTTTTCCATTCACATTACTAGTTGAATGGAAGGAGTTTTGGACAACTTTCTTTTTCTTGTTGCAGAACACTCCACTGACCTGTGTGCAAACTCTAGTCAGGACAGGAGATGTTTTCTGAGCAGGCACAGTTTCTCCTTGCGAGACATTGTGAAAAAGCTTTTTCCTTAGATGTCGGTTACAAGACGCACTTACTGCAGTGCACTGACAAGCTAATTGCTAGACAACAAGCTGGGATTGTGTGCCCAGCTTGCAAACTGATAGCAAACAGTACCATTCCGGTCTCCTGCCTTTTCCATTCTCATTGCTATTCGAATGGAAGGAGTTTTGGACAACTTTATTTTGCTTCTTGCAAATCACTCTGCACACCTGCGTGAAATCTCTAGAACAGGATGAGAGATGTTTTCAGAACTAGCACAGTTTCTCCTTGCAAACATGGGGGAAAAGCAATATGCTTAGATATAGGTGAAAAGAGGCACTTACTGCTGTGCACTGCAAGGCTAATTGCTACACAATACAGAGATATTGTAAGCAGCTTGCAAACTGATAGAAAACAGAAACTCTCCCGTCTCCTGCCTTTTCTATTCACGTTAATATTCGAATGGAAGGAGTTAGGACAACTTTCATTTTTTTCTTGCAAAACACACTCTCGACATCTCTGCAACCTCTAGAAGAAGATGGGAGATGTTTTCTTGAACAGGCACAATTTCTCCTTGCAAGACATAGTGAAAAATCTTTTTCCTCAGATCTAGGTGAGAAGAGGTACTTACTACATAGCACTGGAAATCCTATCGTTTCACAACAGTGGGATTCAGGAAGCAGCGTTCAAAGTGTTATAAAACAATACCTTACCACTCTTCTGCCTTTTCCATTCTCGTTAATATTCAAATAGAAGTAGTTTTTGAAAACTTTCTTTGTGTTCTCTCAAAACACTCTGCAGACCTGCGTACAACCTCTAGAAAAGGATGAGACATGTTTAATGAACAAGCACAGTTCCTCCCTGTAAGACATCCTGAAACAGGTACTTGCTTAGATGTAGGTTACAACAGATAATTACTAAAGTGCACTACAAAGCCAATGGTAGCACAACACTGGGATTGTGTGCCCAGCTTGCAAATTGAAAGAATATAGTACCTTTCCACTCTCCTACCTTTTGCATTCCCAGTAGCATTTGAATGGATGGCATTTTTGACAACTCCCATTTGCTTCTTGCAAAACACTCTTTACTCCTGTGTGCAACCTCTGGAACAAGATGAGAGATGTTTTCTGTGCTGCCACAGTTTCTCCTTGCGAGACAGAGTAAAAGTGCTATGTGCTTAGATGGAGGTGACAAGAGGAACTTACTACAGTGTACTGCAAAGTTAATCGCTGCACAACACTGGCATTGGGTAGGCACCTTGCAAACTGATAAAAAACACTATCTTTCCGCTCTCCTGCTCTTTCCATTCACATTACTATTCCAATGGAAGGAGTTTTGGACAACTTTTTATCTTCTTGCAAAACACTCTGCAGACTTGCGTGGAACAGGTAGAATGCTGTGGCAGATGTTTTCTGAACAGGCACAGTTTCTTCTTGCTAAACATAGTGATAAACATTTTTGGCTGAGACTTAGGAGACAAGAGGCACTTACTACAGTGCACTGCAAAGGTAATTGCTGCACACCACTGGCATTGGGTAAACACCTTGCAAACTGATAGATAACAGTACCTTTCCACTCTCCTACCTTTCCATTCACATTACATTTCGAAAGGAAATAGTTTTGGACAACTTTCTTTTTCTTCTTTCAAAACACTCTGCAGACATGCATGCAACCTCTAGAAAATGATAAGAGATGTTTTCTGAACAAACACAGTTTCTCCTTATAAGACATAGTGAAAAAGCTGTTTGCTTAGGTGTAGGGGACAAGAGGCACTTACTAATGTGCACTCCAAAGCTAATGGCAGCACAACACTAGGTTTGTGTGGCCAGCTTGCAAACAGAGAATACAGTACTTTTCCACTCTCCTTCCAATTCCATTCCCAGTAGCATGTGAAAGGATGGCGTTTTGGACAACTTTCATTTGCTTTTTGCAAAACACTCTGTAGACGTGCGTGCAAGCTCTAGAACACGATGAGAGATGTTTTCTGATTTGTACAGTTCCTCTTTGAGAGACATAGTAAAAAAGCTATTTTCTTAGATGCAGGTGACAATAGGCACTTACTACAGTGCATTGGAAAGGTAATTACTGCACACCACTGGCATTTGGTAAGCACCTCTCAAACTGGTAGAAAACTGTACCTTTCTGCTCTCCTGTCTTTTCCATTCATATTAATATTCGAATGTAAGGAGTTTTGGACAACTTTCTTTTTCTTCTTTCAAAACACTCTGCACACCTACATGCAATCTCTAGAACACGATGAAAGATGTTTTCTGAACAAGCAGAGTTTCTCCTTGTGAGACATAGTGAAAAAGCTATTTGCTTAAATGTAGGTGACTGTTATAAATGCCACAAGCCTTGCCAAGGCACCATGGAGGCTGTAAGAATAGAAATGCTGACACAGCAACAGATACATGTTCCTGACCTCAGACTCACAACGTATATTTGTACCCTTATAAGGAGAAAATCTTGTTAAGCCCTTACTATCGGTCACTTTTAAACCCTCTAACCTGTGTCCATTGGTCCAGTTTGGCCAAAGGTATAAAGGTAGCTTACTGTACCCTACCAATCAGAAGAAATTGCACCGGGTCTTCTACGTTCTCATGAATAAACCATCTCCGTGGAATTGCCCGCGTCGTTCTTCTCCTCTCTCTGCTCTGCCTGAAGCCATGCCCAGGGAAGCTGCCTAGCAGCAGCTGAAATCCTAAAGGGCTGATATCACTATAAGAGCTTTTATCTCTCTGCTGGCTGGAAGGCTCCCCCGTGGATGGGTCCAAGCTGGCTTTACTCCAGGACTCTGTCCTTTCCTGGGATAGAGGCTTCAGGCCAATGCCAGCTACTAAGACCCCTTAGAGGGTTCATAACTTGGCACCCCAACAGTCGCTCGGACTCATGTCAGCGACGCTGAGCGTCGAATTCCCCCAGGGGGAATTCTGTAATTGCTGTCGGAGACGCCGGTGCCCAGAAAAGAGGACCTTTCGTTTTAGAAAACCTCTCAACTGGAATTCAGTCTGAAGCCCAAAACTTACACCAAAACGATAACGTTCGGGGAGGATTGAGTAAGGCAGACATCCCCTTCCTCAGAATCCAGCCTGAAGGATGTAAGTATGATTTAAAATTGCACACAAAAATCCTTCGAGTTTTTATTTTTTGTTCTGTTCTTTTTCCTTTTTTTTTCTCTGTTTTTTTCTGTAGGAAGGGTGAAATTTTTCCATGGGGACTTGTTTCAGTACCCTAAAATTACCCACACTTGAGAGAGAGATATATTTATCTATCGTAGAAACGTTATCTGATAAGAAATTCCACTTCTCCAGGGGTAGGCTTTCAAAGAACACTCTTAAAGATTTTGTGGGCTGGATACTTACGCAGTTTCCTGATACTGACATGTCCAGAATTTCTGAGAATGCCTTCTGGGACAAAGTAGGCACGGCTCTGTACCTTTCTCAAATTAAACAGGGTTTTTCTGTCACAAATTACTTACTTTTATGTCACATTATAAAGCTTTGAAAGGGTTAACACTGAAACCCTTACAGAGCCGGGAACTAACACTGATAAGATCAGTAAGGAATGTAGCCTATCTAACACAGACCCTGAAATCCCGGTAATGGATTCCTGAGAGAAAAACAGTACACCCCCCTTATCCGCCTTATCAGCCCCAGACTATCCTGAGGTCACCACGTTTCCGGCTGTGTATCTGTCCCTGATATCAGTCCTCCCCTCCCCCTCCCCCGGTCCGTCCCCCCCCGCTTCCACGTTTGCCGCGCCTCGGGAAGACCACCACCCCGCAACCACTGTTTCCCCGCCTCTCCCCGCTACCCCTGCCCCTCCTGCTATTGTGTCACCATTGCCCACGCCTCACCCCAGCCCCATCGCGATCCCTGTCCCCGCCCACATCCCGCTCGCTGCGCTCCCTGTCGCCGCTTTCCCCGCCTCTCTCGCCCTTGGGTCAGCCGCGCTCCCTGTCCCCGCCTATGTCCTGCCCGCCGTAGTCCCTGTCCCCGCCACCCCCACCCCTCCCGCTCTTGCGTACCCCAGCCCTGCCGCGCTCGCTCTCCCCGCCCACGTCCCACCCACTGCCCCTCTGCATCCCTCTGCCCCGCAATGCCCCTCCCCCAACTCTGCGCCACTGCGCAGCCCCCTCCACCCCCGCTGGCCACCCAAAGCCTGCCCGACACCACCGCGGCCGCTCCCCCCACCCCCGCTCCCCCCGCCACCGTCACGGCTCTGGCCGCAGCCGTTCTGCCTGTCTGCTCACCCCAAAACAGCCCGTGCGCGCACCCCTGCCCCTGTATGCCCCCCCAACCCCTTCGCCAAACGCCCTGCCACTTGACTGAGCCTGGGACCCCCTGCAATAACGACCTCCCCACCCGGCCTCATTCCTGCTGCGTTTCTATCCCTGCTCCTGTCCCACCACCGCCTGGCCACCCAATGAAACCTTTGGAAAAAAATACCACGAAAGTAAAAACACCTAAACCATGCTTTATTAGAGTTGCCGACCCTGACTCAGATGATAACAGCTCTTCTAATGAATCTGATACCGACATAATACATACAGACCCTTGAGCTCATATTAAGATAGAAGCCACCAGAGCAGGAGACTGGGATTTGGCACAGAAAATTACTGCATTCCCTGTCGAATACAAAATAGGATGAAACGGAGGAGAATCCTCTAATAAATTCTGGAAACCGGTTTCAAATAAGGCATTAGTACAACTACAAAATATAGCTAAGAAGCATGGACATGGATCACATATTTTTAGAAATCTATTAGAAGCTATGTTCTCTGCACATGTTTTGCTTCCTCATGATGTAAAAAATATTTCACAATGCCTCCTATCGCCAGCAGAATATTTGTTATGGGACAGGCATTGGAAAAAACATTTAAAGACATTATCGGATGCATATGCTGCTGATGAGAATAAGACCAGTTGTGCAGTAGAGCAGCTGGCAGGTGAAGGTAATTTGCAAAAGCCGGCTGAACAAATGGAAACACTGACTAAAGATACTTTGCAAGACATTGCCCTGGCTGCAAAAACCTCTATCCTTCTTATATGAGATGATGCTGTACCCACCATGCATTTTGCTACTATAAGGCAAGGCATGGATGAGAGCTTTATAAAATTTGTTGATCGCCTGAAAAACGCTCTTTAGAGGCAAATTGAAAGCACTGAGGCCAGAAAAGAACTTTTATGTAGGCTTGCTTTGAGTAACTTGAATGAAAAATGTAAAGCTATTCTGAGGCCCTTAACACTGGAATCAGACCCGACTGTCGGACAAATGTTAGAACACTGCACACGTCATATGTCCACTGAAAATACAGTGGCACAAGCAGTCGCTAAGGGTATTGCTGAAGGAGTTTCTGGTGCTTATGCAGTAATAGCTTCTAAAGATCAAGCCAAATGCTATCACTGTGGTGATTTTGGACACTATATAAAGGACTGTCCGGAGAGGTCAACCCCCCGGTACCACCGTAATTATTAGCAAAGACCCCAGCTCCATTTTCAGCAGTGTTCCCGCAAGCATCAGGGAAACGCCTGGAGGAGCCCGGTGCAGCCCCAGGCGATGGCAACAAATCAAAGGCCGCCCAGACCCAATTCCACACCAGCCCGGACTGTTCCAGATGCACGGAGGGGGGACCAACTCACGGGACAGCCCACGGGACAGCCAACGGGACAAACCACGGGACAACCCGCGGGACAGCGTTCTGGACCACCGAGAACAGTACACGGCGGCAACTGGTAACTGCTTTGTCCATTGACTTTAATAATAAGGATATTCACCGTGGTCCCACAGGCAAATATGGACCTAAAGGTACTCCTTCAGACATTTTGATTATGGGTGATTCTCTTAATGGGCCAAAAGAAATCTTTGTTGTTCCGGAAGTGCTGACAGTGCAGCCAGGTCAAGAGATCCTGGTTCAAGTATTTTGCATAGACTCACCATTTTTTCTTTCTAAGGGAACTCTGATTGCACAGGCCTTTTTACTCCCAAAGAGTCACAGGGAACAGATCCCTCTCAACCCTACAGTGATGTGGGCACAAGTCATGGGACCGTCCAAGCCTACAATCGGATGCGGCCTCACTTGCAAAGGAGAGAAGACCCACCTGCCAGGGATGCTGGACACTGGTGCTGATGTGACCATCATCGCCTGTTCAGATTGGTCAGCACACTGGGATCTACAACCTGTCGCAGGCGTGATTACTGGGGTTGGTGGAACTACGGTCTCCATGAGAAGCAAAAACAACCTTCTTGTTGAAGGACCTGAAGGCAAGCTGGCAACCATCCGACCATTCGTGATAAGGGTCCCCGTCACCCTTTGGGGCCGAGATGTTCTAGCCCAGTGGGGAGCTTCTCTACGTATTCCCACCCAGGATTTCTAACTGGGGCCACTGAGGTAAGCGCACTGCCAGACACACCTCGTCTCACCTGGAAAAGCCACACCCCTATATGGCAGGAGCAGTGGTCCCTAGAAAAGGCCAAACTGCGCGTCCTAAATGAACTGGTGGAAGAACAACTCAAGAGAGGTCACATAGAAGAATCCGACAGCCCTTGGAATTTTCCTGTATTTGTTCTACCAAAGCCTGGGACAAATAGGTGGCGCCTTCTCCATGACCTTCAGAATCAACGAAATCATCGAGGACATGGGCCCTCTTCAGCCTGGCCTGCCCTCCCCATCGATGCTGCCTAGGGATTGGACACTCGCTATCATAGACATTAAGGACTGTTTCTTCAGCATTCCACTGCACCCTGAGGATGCTCCAAGGTTTGCTTTCTCTGTTCCCTCCATTAACAAGGAGGGTCCACTTAAAAGATATCATTGGCTTTTTTTACCTCAGGGACTCAAGTCCTCGCCTAGTATTTGCCAGAGATACGTAGCTCACATCCTGTCTCCCATTTGGAAATCATTTCCAGACGCTATAATATACCATTATATGGATGACATTCTGGTGTGCGCTTCAAACAAAGCTTATTTGGACACTACAGTTAAAAAGACTATTGAAGCCATAGAAAAGGCAGGAATGGAGATTCGTGAGGACAAAATCCAATACACTGAGCCATGGACTTACCTTGGAGTCCAGATTCGGGAAAGGACTATTGTTCCCCAGCAGATTGTAATCGAAGATGACCCAAGAAACCTGAGAGACTTACACAGCTTGTGCGGATCAACTGGGTACGTCCACTGCTAGGACTCACAACTGAGGACCTCATCCCCTTGTGCAATATCCTTCGTGGACCGAAGGACCTGAATTCTCCCTGCACTCTCACAGAGGAAGCCAGAGGTGCCATCGTCAAAGTCCAGGAAGCGCTGTCTTCACGCAAAGCCCATCGCTACGAGTCCAGCCTGCCTTTCCAGTTCGTCGTTCTGGGAAAAGCACCCCAATTCCATGGACTGATTTTCCAATGGGACCATCAGCTGCGAGACCCTTTGTTGATACTGGAATGGATTTTTATAAGTAGCCAGCCTACAAAGACTCTCACCACCTACCAGGAAGTTATAGCACATTTAATAAAAAAGGCCAGGGCTCACCTTTGCCCCCTTTCAGGATGTGATTTTGAATGCATATACTTGCCTATAACTCTTAAGGACTTTGAGGATTTATTTCAGACCAATGCGAGCTTGCAATTTGCCTTGGACAGTTATACGGGTAGAATCTCAGCACATATCCCAGAACACAAACTTTTTAACAAAAATGAAACTTTTCATTTGATTCCTAAGCAAATCCAAAGCAGAAAGCCTCTCAAGGCTCCAACCCTCTTTACAGACGGCTCTGGGTCCTCTCACAAATCAGTGATTACTTGGAGAGACCCCCAAACGCAAGATTGGCAGTCTGATGTACAAGTGGTAGAAGGATCACCACAGATTTCAGAATTAGCAGCTGTTGTCAGAGCCTTTGATAAATTTAAAAACCAGCCTTTCAATTTAGTCACAGACTCCACCTATGTTGCGGGAACAGCTATGAGACCAGAACATGCACTTCTTAAGGAAGTTTCTAATCCAAAGTTGTATCAATTGATCTCTAAATTAATACAACTGATCTCTAACAGAAAGCAACCTTACCACATAATGCATGTGAGGTCACACACGGACCTCCCAGGTTTTGTTGCAGAAGGCAACAGAAAAGCAGATGCATTAGCAATGACAGTACAAACTGCTAATGTTCCTGACATCTTTGCCCAGGCAAAGCTGTCTCACGCGTTTTTCCATCAAAACACACCTGCCCTTATGAGAATGTTTAAACTCTCAAAGGAGCAGGCAAAGGCGATTGTAGCTACATGCCCTAATTGCCAAAGCTACCAAATACCATCTATGGGGACGGGAGTCAATCCCAGAGGTCTGAGTAGCTGCCAGCTCTGGCGGACAGATGTAACTCACTTTGCACCTTTTGGAAAGTCAAACTATGTGCATGTATCGGTTGACACTTTTTCAGGAGCAATATTTGCATCAATGCATGCAGGAGAAAAGACCATGCACACAATAAAACACTTTCTCCTTGCTTTTGCCACCCTGGGTGTACCAAAGGAGATTAAAACAGATAATGGACCAGCCTATACCTCCAAAAAGTTAAAGGAGTTCTTCAATGAATGGGGCATAGTGCACAAGACCAGCATACCTGTAAACCCCACAGGACAATCCATCGTGGAAAGGACACATCAAACCCTCAAAAGAGTCCTCGAGCAACAGAACAGGGACACAAAGGCCACAACTCCAGTGGAAAGACTCTGCAAGGCTCTCTATGTCATCAACTTCCTGAACTGTACAGCATCAGAGCCTGACCTACCAATTCTTTGCCACTTTGCAAATACCACCCAAGCAAAGCTCACTGAGAAGCCACCTGTGCTCGTGAAGGACCCTGAAACACACCAGATTTCGGGGCCTCACCCAGTTGATCACCTGGGGAAGAGGGTATGCGTGCGTGCTAATATCATCTAGTCCAAGGTGGTACCCAGGAAAATACGTGAAGCCATACCTAGGCACTGCGAACACTACTTCTGCAGATGGAGACAAGAAGTCTCCTGAGGTAAACACAAGACCACCTCAGAACCAAACCAGCTCTGCCTGGAGACGAAGACGTCGCCGACCATCCACAAAAACATGAACAGACCGCCCCATTACAAGACAGCAGACAAGACAGAAAGTTAAAAAATAGTCTGCTGTATCAGGCCATAGATAGCCTTAACACTGAAGTGTTCTCTGAATTATGTGTTATTACACTGTGTTTTGTATTTTAAAAAAAATCCTTTTACTTCCGTCATCCTAACTCTTAGAACCCATAACCCCCAACCCACTCCTCCCTTAGTGTAACTTAGAAATTAAAAGAAAAGGGGGGGGGGGGAACACAGAAAAGGACAAAGCAGAAATCACTCTCATCATAAAGATAACAATTTTGCTTATATTCCCTATCAGAAGCCCTATTCCTGCCCAAAGATGAAAAAAATCTCCGTCGGTGCCGTTTTCACTGCCACCTGAATGCTCGTCACCGTACCGTGTGCCTTCGGCTGGATTAGTCCACAGCCTAGCAATAATGTTTGGGTAACATTAGCAAAAACATTAATCAGGACAACATGTGCTTGTCCATGGGAAGCGTTGATAACCCACTTTCTACATGTCTAGTAGGAATTCCCTTTGCAGCAGATTACTGGCCTGTCTATAACTCAGAGCTCCTCCGCACCCCAGGTAAGAGACCCAATGTGGCTGATACTTGGGATGAGTGGACAAAGATTCTATCAGATGCTGGAGAGGAACCCCAAGAATTGGAACTGTTGGGGTCCTCCAAAGCCACATACTGTATCAAATTTTACTTTAGATGACCAAAAAACAATTGGCCAGAAATTGACCAACACAAAAACACATATCAAAAAAATGTGTCACCAATTAACAAAGCCTATAACCCTCATCATTGGTGTAATTATACGGCTCGTGCGATCTCTGTGTCTTCCCTCCATCCCAAACTATTACCCAAGGGAATGTTTCTCATCTGTGGTGGCAGGGTATGGGCTGGGATCCCCTCCTGACTCCAGGGAGGTCCCTGTACCCTTGGAAGACTTTCTACCCTTTCTCCAAATATCATTCTGTTACATAAGTGGAAAAAGGAAAATGAATCAAAACGCCTAAAAAGGTCCTGAATTTGAGGAAAATTGTGATCCTAAATTATATGATTGGAATAAACCAAAAAAGGTTGCTGTCTCACTGTTTTAACCCTGGGTAGCTGCTGCTAAAGCCCTCAGTGAAATCAGTCACCTTGGGTGCTGGCTCAGCAAACAAGTTAATGCCACATCTGCAGCCCTGAGTAATCTCTTAAAGGAAGAAGAAACCGCCAGACAGGCTTTTCTCCAAAACCGAGCAGCAATCTACTTCCTGCTGCTTGGCCACGGACACGGATGTGAGGACTTCGAAGGGATGTGCTATTTCAACCTCTCTTCACGCTTGGACTCCATCCATGCGAATATCCAGAAACTGAAAGATCTCGTGAAGGACTTGAAAGTAGAAAGAATCCCGGACTGGGTCAATGAACTTTTTGGGCAATGGGGATTGACAGGATGGGCTGCATTTTCGTTTAAGAGAATGTTAATTCTGCTTGTTATTGTACTAGCTATGTTCTCATGCCTTGTCCACTGCACCAAAAGAACTATAGCAAAAGCCTTTTTTGTAAAAACAGAAAGTGAAATTGTAGTAAATGCCACAAGCCTTGCCAAGGCCCAGTGGAGGCTGTAAGAATAGAAATGCTGACACAGCAACAGATACATGTTTCTGACCCCAGACTCACAACGTATATTTGAACCCTTATAAGGAGAAAACTTTGTTAACCCCTTCTATTGGTCACTTGTAAACCCTCTAACCTGTGTCCATTGGTCCAGTTTGGAGCCTGGCCAAAGGTATAAAGGTAGCTTACTGTACCCTACCAATCAGAAGAAATTGCACCGGGTCTTCTACGTTCTCATGAATAAACCATCTCCGTGGAATTGCCGCGTCGTTCTTCTCCTCTCTCTGCTCTGCCTGAAGCCATGCCCAGGGAAGCTGCCTAGCAGCAGCTGAAATCCTAAAGGGCTGATATCACTATAAGAGCTTTTATCTCTCTGCTGGCTGGAAGGCTCCCCCGTGGATGGGTCCAAGCTGGCCTTACTCCGGGACTCTGTCCTTTCCTGGGATAGAGGCTTCAGGCCAACGCCGGCTACTAAGACCCCTTAGAGGCCTCATAAGGTGACAAGAGTCAGATACTACAGTGCACTGCAAAGCTAATAGCAGCACAACACAGGAATTGTGTGGCCAACTTCAAAACTGATAGAAAACACTACCTTACCACTCCCCTGCCTGTTCCATTCACATTAGTATTCAAATGGAAGGAGTTTTGGACAACTTTCTTTTGCTTCTTGCAAAACACTCTGCAGACCTGCGTGCAACCTCTAGAACACGATAGGAGATGTTTTCTGAACAGGCCCAGATTCGCCTTGCAAGACATAGTGAAAAAGCTATTTGCTTAGATGTAGGTGACAAGAGATACTTACTAAAGTGCCCTATAAAACCAATGGCAGCACAACAGTGGGATTGTGACCCCAGCTTGCGTACTGAGAGAATACAGTACTTTTCCACTCTCCTACCTTTTCCATTCCCAGTAGAACTCAAAAGGATGGTGTTTTGGAAAACTTTCATTTGCTTCTTACAAAACACTCTGCACACCTGCGTGCAACCTCAAGAACACAATAAGAGGTGTATTCTGAACAGGCACAGTTTCTCCTTGAGAGACATAGGGAAAACTATTTGCTTAGATGTACGTGAAAAGAGGTAGTTACTACAGAGCAGTGCAAAACCAATCACTTCACAACAGTGGGATTCTGTAAGCAGCTTGCAAACTGATAGAAAACAGTTCTTTCCACTCTCCTGCCTTTTCCATTCACCTGAGTATTCGAATGGATGGAATTTTGGACAGCTTTCTTTTTCTTCTTAAAAAACACTCTGCACACCTGCGAGCAACCTATAGAACACGATGAAAGATGTTTTCTGAACAGGCACACTTTCTCCCTGCCGGATATCCTGAAAAAGCTATTTGCTTAGATGTAGTTGACAAGAGACACTTACTAAAGTGCACTTCAAAGCTAATGGCAGCACAACACTGGGATTGTGTTCCCAGCTTGCAAACTGAGAATACAGTACCTTTCCACTTTCTCCCTGCCTTTTCCATTCCCAGTAGCATTCGAATGCCTGGCGTTTTGGACAACTTTCATTTGCTTCTCACAAAACACCCCTCAGACTTTTGTGCAACCTCTACAACAAGATTGGAGATGTTTTCTGAACAGGCACAGTTTCTCCTTGCGAGACATTGCGAAAAAGTTATTTGCTTAGATGAAGGTGACAAGTGGCACTTACTACAGTGCACTGCAAAGGTAATCGCTGCATACCACTGGCATTGGGCAAGTACCTTGCAAACTGATCGAAAACAGTACCTTTCTACTCTCCTGCCCTTCCATTCATGATAACTTTCGAATGGAAGGAGTTTTGGTCAACTTTCTTTTTCCTAACGGAAAACACTGCACACCTGCGTGCAGCTTCTAGAACACGAGGAGAGATGTTTTCTGTTCTGCCACAGTCTCCTTGCCAGATAGAGTGAAAAATCTTTTTGCTTAGATGTAGGTGACCAGAGGTAGTTACTACAGTGCACTGCAAAGCTAATCGCTTCACTACACTGGGATTGTGTAAGCAGCTTTCAAACTGAGAGAAAACAGTACCTTTTCACTCTCCTGCCTTTTCCATTCACGTTAATATTCGAATGGAAAGGATTTTGGACAACTTTCATTTTCTTCTTGCAAAACACTCTGTAGACATCTGTGCAGCCTCTAGAAGAAAATGGTAGATGGTTTTTTGAAAAGGCACAGTTTCTCCTTGTGAGATATAGTGAAAAAGCTATTTGCTTAGATGTAGGTGACAAGATGCACTTACTACACTGCACTGCAGAGGTAATCGTTGCATGGCGCTGGCATTGGGTAAGCACATTGCAAACTGATAGAAAACAGTACCTTTCTACTTTCGTGCCTTTTCCATTCACATTAGTATTCGAATGGAAGTAATTTTGGACAACTTTTTTTTCCTTCTTGCAAAACACTCTGCAGACCTGCGTGCAACATCTAGAACAAGATTAGAGATGCTTTCTGAACAGGCTCTGGTGAGTTAGGACCTGCGTGCCGAAGATTTCGGTCTGTACGGTCAGTCAGGATATCCCCCCCACCCTGTAGTTAGACCTCTGCTCCATGCCTGGCCGCACCCAATTGGACGTGAGCAAAAGGAAATGACACAGGCTACCCAAGCCATAAAAACCCCCTAGACCCTTGAATAAACACCATTTGCTGTCCACCACATTGGTGTCTAGAGCCTATGGACCGAGTGACCCTGGGCATTGGGCCACCGTGCCGGACTTAGAACCAGGTCGTCACACCTAAAAGCAACAACAGGCACAGTTTCTCCTTTCGAGACATAGTGAAAAAACTTTTTCCTTAGATGTAGGTGACATGAGGTAGTTACTACAGAGCACTGCAAAACCAATCACTTCACAACAGTGGGATTCTGTAAGCAGCTTGCAAACTGATAGAAAACACTACTTTACCACTCTCCTGCCTTTTCCAGGCACATTAGTATTCCAACGGATGGAGTTTTGGACAACTTTCTTTTGCTTCTTGCAAAACACTCTGCAGACCTGCGTGTAACCTCTAGAACACGGTCAGAGATGTTGTCTGAACAAGTGCAGTTTCTCCTTGCGATACATAGTGAAAAGCTATTTGCTTAGATGTAGGTGGCAAGAGGCACGTACTACACTGCACTGCATTCTAATCGCTGCACAACACTGGGATTGTGTCCCCAGCTTGCAAACTGAGAGAAATCAGTACCTTTCCACAATCCTGCCTTGTCATTCACTTTAATATTCGAATGGAAAGTGTTTTGGACAACTTTTTTTTCTTCTTTCAAAACACTCAGCTGACCTGCGTGCAGCATCTAGAACAAGATGCGAGATGCTTTCTGAACAGGCACAGTTTCCCCTTGCGAGACATAGTGAAAAATCTTTTTCCTTAGATGTAGGTGACAAGAGGTAGTTACTACAGAGCCCTACAAAACCAATCGTTTCTCAACATTGGGATTCTGTAAGCAGCTTGCAAACTGATAGAAAACAGTACCTTTCCACTTTCCTGCCTTTTCAATTCACGTTAATATTCGAAAAGAAGTAATTTTGGACAACTTTTTTTCCTTCTTGCAAAACACTCTGCAGACCTGCGTGCAACCTCTAGAACACAATGAGAGATGTTTTCTGTACTGCCACAGTTTCTCCTTGCGAGACAGAGTGAAAATGCTATTTGCTTAGATGTAGGTGACAAGAGGTACTTACTACAATGTACTGCAAAGTTAATCGCTGCACAACACTGGCATTGGGTAGGCACCTTGCAAACTGATAGGAAACACTATCTATCCACTCTCCTGCTGTTTCCATTCACATTATAATTCGAATGGAAGGAGTTTTGGACAATTTTGTTTTTCTTGTTGCAAAACACTCTGCAGACTTGTGTGGAACATGTAGAATACGATGGGAGATTTTGTCTGAACAAGCACAGTTTCTCCTTGCTAAACATAATGATAAATATTTTTGACTTAGATGTAGGAGAAAAGAGGCACTTAATGTAGTGCACTGCAAATGTAATCGCTGCACACCACTAGCATTGGGTAATCACCTTGCAAACTGATAGAAAACAGTACCTTTTGCAGGAATCCTTAAAATTAGAGGGTCTTGAGAAAGTTAGAAAAAGACAGGCCTCAGTGACAGTAAAGACAGTGAGATGCTAAAGCAGCAGAAAAATTAGTAATGTAGACGTGAGAAATAGAACAATAGGCCTATGTAATGTGCTACCTTAGGTGGTAACAAGTTTACTTACTGTATATCTTTAGAAGGTTAAAAATGAATAGAGCTCTGTGCCTTGTTTCTTATGAACAAGCTATTGTGTTTGAATATAGGCCGCTATTGTTTTAACCAAAGCTACGTGTATTTTAAGTGATTGGATAGAAGTATTTTCAATATGCTTGTGCTCTATATGTGATTGGCTGAAACGCAGATGGAAATGGCTTTATGATATGCTGTAACACTACGTCTCTTTAGCATTCTGTTTGAATCAGTGAGCTGGTTACATCTCTTTTCTCCATTGTTGTAACAATGTTCAGAGTGATGCGTGAATAAATCACTCAGATGCTGACATGGAGTGTCCCGTCCGGTTCGTGCTGTAAATATTCTTACCAGGGCAATTAGTCTCACCTTGTGAGGAAGGGGTTAGACTAGAACAAAAAAGAAAATTTCGGCGAAACTCAGCCCTTGGAAACCCAGATGTTACTAAAGAGGACTATTTCATCCCCTGGTTTTCTGCATCTGTCGTGTATGTAAGTAATATATTTTTAGGAGCTCCTCGGTGACGATGAGAAATAATTTATTTAAAACAGAATGAAACGTCTTTCACCAACTTGACAAAATATTACAGGATAAAGGACGTTCAGATATCTCAAAAACTGAATTAAAAGACTTATTAATCTAGACTAAAGCCAATACTCAAAATATAAACTTGCAGTCTGCTTTTACCTTTAGTTTTTGGGATCAAATGAATTGGAGACTTTATAATCTACTTTCTCTCAAAAAGGATGAAACTGCAGGCAAACTAATGCCCGCCTGTCGCGCTCTGTCAGAGACTTTTAAATCAAATGGCTGTAACAGGCAATTCTCAGACTTGCTAAACAAAGTATCTTGTTCAGATCCTTCAAATTCAAGTGAAATTGAGCCAGCGTCCCTCTCTGGAGGAATTTCGGGTGTCAATCAGGGTGCTGATCCGTCTGGTCCTGGTCCCGGGGGGGCTGGCTGCGTCGCGTCTTCCAAAAACTCTGAACCGAAACGATTTACCTCTCGGGGTGTGGCCTGTTTCTTCCGAGCTTGTCAGCATTTCTGCAACTGAGAACAGTTCTTCACCCCTCCCTCTGGAAAAAAATGAACTATTACCGTGTCGGCAAAAATGTTCGGAAGCTTTGTTGTGTTTCAGGAATAATAAATTAGGTGGTTTATCCCTGGGAGGAGATGAAAGCTGCTCGGAAAGGAAAGATATTCATTTACAGAAGTTTTGTGATAAAAGAAATATATGTTCTGAGAGTGTTCAAGCAAGGAATGTTGAAACTGCTTTGGAATCTGCTTTGCAAGATCAGAGAGCTGTGGGGGTCAGCTCTGCCACTGTTTTACCTTCCCGAGAAAGTGCCCCCTTAGATTCAGTTCAAGAAAGTAGGGTGCTTTGTGAGTCTGAAAGTTCTTTTTTGGTAAATTGTTCAAATAAGTCATTGCCATTCTGTTGTTTGTCAGAGTTCTGATACAGACAATGCAAAAGTTAGAACTGTGGACTGGCGTTCTGAAAGCAGAATGGGGGGGCTTTGCCCAAACAAAAATGTGAACAAAAGACAAAAGGAGGTTTTCAAAAGGTTTCAGAGGAAAAACAGACTGAAGTTTTAAAAAACCAGAACTCTGTTTCTCTTGCTGTTGGGAGAAAAAATATGATTTTACATTCTCAGTTTGGCTCTGGCAGTATCCCAGCTGAGTCTTCTCAGGCTAACGTTAGCTGCTTCCCAGCTCAGTCCCATCCTTGTGAAACATGCCATTGTTCTTTAGAAATTAACAAGAATAAAAATTCAAGGTAAAATAAAAATTCAAGGCAAAAAGCAAATTTTGGCTATAGTCCACAATCCAAAGAACACGCCTTTCTCCCAGCCCCTCTGGGCAGGGCTCTGGAGGAGAAGTGGTCCTTGAATGAGCCCTCCTCAGTCCCTCTTGGCAGGGCTCCAAGGGAGGCGTGTTGTTCAGAGGTGTCTGCCAAGAATTCCGGGGCGTGTTCTCCCGCCTCTACTGGCAGAGCTCCCAGGAAGGACAGCAATGCCCTTGCCAAGAATTCAGACCCTAGCCAGAGTCCCAAGACAGCTACTGTCAGTGAAACTGTCTGTTCCCCTGAATCAGAAAAAATGAATAAAACACAAACTATATCAGGTCCCCAAAACATCTGTGTTGCTTTGCTTGTGATAAACCAAGTCATGTTAAAAGGATTGTCATGTGAAAACATTCCAACCAAAACAACCAAAGTTGTCATGATGTATATGATTTGCTAATGTCTTGTTGTACAAGTTTTGTCTTCAGTTCGACAGAAATCTTCAAGATCCAAGACTCTACACTCCATGGATGATTTCTTCACAGCTTCAACGCAAACAGAGATGGAGCAAACCCGTGCTAGTTTTGTGACTGAAATCCAAAAGACTAGACTGGACATTTCTACAACAAAAATCCAAGGCTGTGACATCAACTCTTCAAAGACGACAAGCTCATCGCTGTGTTCTGGAAAAGCCTTTCTTCTTTGCAGTTTTAGGAGAAAAGATGCAACTTTGTGGTCTCATTTTTCAAAGAGACCCTTCTGAGCCCGATCCTTTGTTGATAATAGAGTAGATTTTTCCTCCTTACAGGTTTCCAAAGACTATTACCACAGTTTTAGAAATGATAGCACAAATTGTAAGTAAAGCCAGAACCAGATTGCTAACTTTAGCAGGCCAAGAATTTTCAATTATATATTTACCATTGAAAAAAGATTACTTTAATTGGGCAATGCAAAATTCTGATGATTTACAATATGTATTTTTGGGTTTCCCAGGTATTTGTTCTGTTCACTACCCAGCTCACAAACTATTGCAAGCAAAATTGAGTTTCAGAGAAAAACCTAAATTAAGTCAAGAACCTTTGAATGCATGACTCTCTTCACTGATGGCTCAGGCAAAAGCCACAAATCAGTTGTAACTTGGTTGAATCAAAAAACTAATGCTTGAGAATCAGACATTCAAATAGTAGAAAGTTCTCCTCAAATTGTTGAGCTTGCTGCTATGGTTCAGGCTTTTCAGCTTTTCCCTCAACCTTTTAATTTAATTACAGATTCTGCTTATGTTGCTAATGTAGTTAAGAGAATAGAGGGGTCAGTCTTAAAAGATGTTAGTAATGCTACTTTATATCCTTAGCTTTCATATCTTTTTACAACTTTGCAATATAGAACTTATCCATATTTTGTTTCTCACATTAGGGCTCATTCTTCACTTCCTGGATTTATAGTGGAAGGAAACGCAAGAGCCGACAATCTGACAATAGTCATTTCAGACACTTTACCAAACATTTTTGAACAAGCAAAATTAAGTCATGCTTTCTTTCACCAAAATGCATAAGCACTTATGCGAATGTTTCAAATTACTAAAAGTCAAGCTAAAGCTATCATCAGTACTTGCCCTGACTGTCAGCTTGTGCAGCCTCCTGTTTCTTCAGGAGGTGTCAACCCACGAGGTTTGCAAAGTCTGCAGTTATGGCAAACAGACATCACTAAATATCCTTCCTTCGGTAAATTTTAAAATATTAATGTGTCAGAAGACACCTTCTCTGGTGCGCTTTTTGCTTCCCTTCACATAGGTGAAACAAGCAATCATGCCTGTCATCATTTTTTGCAAGCTTTTGCTTCATTGGGTGTACTTCAAGAAATAAAAACTGACAATGGTCCCCCATATATATCTCAAAAATTGGCCACGTTCCTGAACGAATGGGGTGTTTGTCACATCTTTGGCATTCCTCACTCTCCCACAAGTCAAGCAATTATTGAAAGAGCACACCAAACATTGAAATGCATCTTAGATCAGCAGAGAGGGGGAGCTGAGGTCACACCTCAGATGAGGCTGAACAAAGCTTTGCATGTTTTTAATTTTTTAAACAGTTCGGGTGCAGAACCTGATCCTCCAATCTTTAGGCATTTTTTAAACAATACACAGGCAAAACTGAAAGAAAATCCTCCCGTTCTAGTTAGAAACCCAGAGTCTGGACAAACTGAAGGTCCTTTTTGCTTAATAACATGGGGCAAAGGGTATGCTTCTGTCCCTACAGGTGCTGGAATTAAGTGGGTCCCTGCCAAAAACGTCAAACCATATTGCACCCCAGAACGGGTTGGCGAGCCCAGAACCGAGGAAGCAAGCACGCAGACGTGAGCCGAGCGGAGGGATCCCGGGTCACGCCTGACATTCCTTGTGCCTGACGTTCTTTGTACACCGGTGGAACCTGCAAACTCTGATTTCGTATTAATGTTATTTATAAGTGTGTCAATTGTATATCCAATGTTTTTTAACAGAGCTGACTTTTGGCAGAAGTTTAAAGTTTTGTTTTGTTGAGAGCAAAATCTTAAAATTGATAAAAGTTATGCCAAAAATCAGCTCATGAAAAAGATGGAACAAATGCAAGTTGTATGTTGGTATTGGTGGTTTTTAATTGTTTTTTGTCGTGCAGATTTGCCTGTGGAACAACCGAAGACAAATGTTTGGGTGACCTTATCCAAGGCCCAGATACTATATGTTTGTCTAATTCGGAACCAGAGAAACCTTTGTCAACCTTTCTGGTGGGTGTACCAGTAAAAGAGTTGCCGTTGGTCAAAAAACAACCCAATGGTAAATCAGTTGAAATTGATAAGGTAAACAATCCTACACTGTATTGAAACGTTTGGGCCAAAAAACTTCCCAAGGCATCTTCTAAACCAAAAGAATTAGAAATCCTTGGTTCTTTAACCAAGGATTTGCTTTACTTTCATAGCTAGTGCTTGGCGAAAAGGTGACCCTCCAAAGTACAATGTTACTCCTCATTATCTTGCATACAGAAATTTGAGTTTTTGGTGTAATTTTTCAAATAGTTGGAATGTGCTTTCTGAGGCTGACCAATATCCACGGCAATTACCAAAGAGGTATTGGTTCATTTGTGGAGACAGGGCTTAGCAAGGCATTCCAGCACACCTTGAAGGTAGCCCTTGTAGCATTGGGATGCTCACTGTCATCGCGCCATCTGCCAAAGCAGTCATGAAAAAGAAACAAAGAATAACGAGACCTGTTCCTCATTATGAAGAGAACTGTCAAAGTGATTTCATGCCTTAGAAAGCCGCAAGAAGAGTTTCAGCAGGTATATTTTTACCCCAATTGGCTTCAACAGTGGCATTGAAACAATTAGATCGAGTCGGATGTTGGCTGAGCAAGCTAATGCCACATCCTTGTCGTTGTTGAGGCGGTCACGACATAAAGCAGAGACCACAAGCAGTCTCAGTTGGCAATACTTTATTTTTTAACATGGCTAACTTTTATACACTTTTCAATTGTTGATACTTCTTCTACCTGATCTATTGGCCACAATAAATCAACGTAATGCTATTGGTTAAAGTTATAGTGACTCCACCTATCTTTCTAACATTACTTCATCCAGCTGCAAGGTATTCTTATCTTTCTTCTCTCGATCTCCTTGGTTACAGCCTTGGAGAGAGCTCCTTATCAGCTTCTTCTTACTTCTCAGCTTCTTCTCGCTGCTTTAGCTAACAGGCCTGCTGTTAGCCCTTTCCACAGTTCCCCCTTTTTGTTTTTGACCTGTAAATACAGCTGCTATGGATTTTTGCAGGGCCCTTTGCAAAAATCCAAGCAGAGAGGGGACACACAAAACCAACAATCACAACCATCAACAAAGTTCCCATTCTTAATACAATCATTCCTGTCCTTCATCCATCTTTAAGTACTGATATATGGTCTTAGCCAGTGTCATCCGCATGTTCTGCTT
Organism: Geothlypis trichas; assembly: GCA_009764595.1. Classification (NCBI taxonomy): domain Eukaryota; kingdom Metazoa; phylum Chordata; class Aves; order Passeriformes; family Parulidae; genus Geothlypis; species Geothlypis trichas. Next base: position 8,107,654 of record CM019923.1, on the reverse strand, counting down.
CAGCTGCGGAACCATCCATCCTGTCCTTTCCTGCGCGCTCTAGGTAAGGTTTAACACAGCGAGCAGGAACCCATCGAGGACCATTATCTGTCAAAACACAAGCATAACCTCTCCCCCAGGTTACTAATTCTACTGGACCAGACCACCTACCAGTAATTAAATCCTTAACCCATACCTTGACATTCCTACGGAAATCTGGTTGCTTAGAATTCAAAGAAGAAAAATGGTAAAAGATTGGAGATAACTGTGAGTCAGGTAGGGGACGCAAAAAGTTTAACACATAGACAGCTTTATCTAATCTCACTTGAGCTGACTCCTGTTGCATTCCCCCTTTTTGTTTTTGAACCTGACGTTTAAGAAGTCCGTGAGCTCTTTCAACAATTGCTTGGCCCATGGGGACATGTGGAATGCCTGTTGAATGCTGAATGCCCCAAGCACGAAAGAATGCTTGCATTTTCTGCGAAACATATGCTGGGCCATTATCTGTCTTTACATGACACGGAACACCTAAGATAGAAAAAGCATGATAAAAATGGCGAATAGCATCACGAGTTCTTTCTCCTGTGAATGCTGAAGCAACCATTGCATGAGAAAAAGTATCAACTGTAACATGAACATACTTAAAACGACCAAATTCTGGCATTTTAGTAACATCAGTTTGCCATTCTTCCAATGCAGAAAGACCTCTAGGATTGATACCATAATACTGAGTAACATGAGTCATGTGACAGTCAGGACAAGAAGAAAGAATTGATTTTGCTTCACCAGAAGACAATTTGAATTGCTGCTGTAAAGCTTGAGCACTCTGATGAAAAAATTGATGAGATAAATTTGCCTGCTGCAATACATTCGGTACAGTTTTGATTGCAGCAGCAGCTACTAAAGAATCTACATAGGCATTGCCTTCAACAAAAAATCCTGGTAACGATGTATGGCTGCGAATGTGCATGATAAAATAAGGATGTTTTCGAGCACCAATAACTGTCCATAATTTCATTAACATGACAAACAATGGCTTCTCTTGAATGTTATACAGCACCGCTGCTTGCACTTGGTTTAAATGTGGTTTTCTGGACAGTACACTGTGACCTTACGTGCCCCTGTTGTCCACAATTATAGCATTTCACTGAAGGTCTTAGCACTGCAGCAAGAGCTGCCATTTTATGTTCGACTGAACCAACTTTCGAGCAAGCAGTAACTATTTCAGACAAGGTAGGTTCCCCAGGTAAAATGTCAATAATCTTTCTACAGTCTGGATTTGCATTTTCTTTAGCCAATTGTAGACACAATTTGTCTCGCAAAGTCTCATCATCTACCTGTTTTTCAATAGATGCAGAAAGTCTTTCTGCAAATTGCAAAAATGGTTCTCTCAACCCTTGCTGTATGGAGACATATTTCTGTTTTGGAGCTGCCATTTCCATTGTTTTAGTTACAGCACTCATGCCAATTTGCTGAGCTTGCGCCAAAATCGAAGGATCCCACCTTGCCTGTAAATCTGGATTGGCAAAAGGCCCAGTGCCCAGTAGGGCATCAACACCCACAGCATGATAAGGGTCGTGTTGAGGCAACTGCATATTTTTTAAAGCTGTGCTCTCAGCCAGTCGCCTCCAAGTTTCTTGAAATACACCGTATTGCACTGGCTGGAATAGAGTTGTAGCAAGATGCGTGATGTCATAAGGTGCAAGCAAATCCGTATTAATTACACGTATTAATTGCGTTACCTGTGAGGAATTAATACCATACTGAGCCACTGTTGATTGAAGATCTTGCACAACCTTCCAGGCAAAGACGTGATGACTGTCATTCTGCCCTGTTCCAGGAACTGCTTTAAAAACTGGAAAAGCCATAGGATTATCACAGGCAACATTTGCATTAGCACTGTTCTCCTGAGGTACTCTTGGAGTACCTAATCTTTCTATGATGTCCCAATTCTTTTCTTCAACTGCTTTTCTCCTGACAAATTCCCAAAACTCCCGAGGGTGTCAAGGAAGCACAGTTACTTGACATGGAGGCAAAGTCCATGGGGCAGTAAGGCTAGAGCTCTTAGAAGATGAACGGACCAGAGCTCCTTGCCCCAGCTCAGGTGTTACTGCAGGCGACTCATCACTTGATTCGCTGTTGCTGTCACTGTCAGGTAACAGAGGATACGGCCTGGCAGGTTGCTCAAGCCGCTCAGAGGGGAGCGGGGGGGCGGACCGCTGGACTAAAGCGGAGGGAAGCGGGGGGGCAGATGGCTGGGTTTCTCTCTCTGCTAGAGACATTTCAGCTAACTGGCGTAGCGGTGTAGCATATACAGGCACCATCGCGAGCTGCTGCGCAGGTGTGAGATAAAGAGGTTTAGAGGTCTGATAAGAAGATGCTATGGCAGGTTGCCCAGATGTTTTGGCAGCTTTCCCAGAAGCCTTGGCAGCCTTCCCAGAAGTTCTGGCAGCTTGGGAAGTAACTTGCATGGCACCCGGACTTTCTTCCCCATCAGAGGCCCCCTCTGCCTCATCCCCCCCGTAAGGTTCTGTTAACAACCCCAACTCTTCGTCCTCATCCCGCTCTGCTTGCTCTTGTTCTGTTTTCCATTCCTTTAATGCCTCAAAGAGCGAGTTCCAAGTCACTGCTAGATCGACAGCCGTTTTATCTCCCGCTCGGATGACTTCCTACAGTCTCTCCCCGACCATTTTCCATGCCTTAACACTAAATGCTGTGTCGGGATCAGTGCCAAAATCCTGTGATTCAGCCCACAGCAATATACTACGAAGTGCATGGTCTGACGTATTAATTCGCTTAATGCTTAACAAAACTTTCCATGTAGCCAAAACATTCTCTTCCTCTTTAGATAAATTATGTCCCATTATTACTAGTTGGTGGCTCACCTACTTCCAGGTGTCTTGATTGGAGAAAATCAGGTCCGGACCTCCCAGTGGCTTCCACCTTCCACTCTCAGCTGCACCAACGCCGCCTCCCCCACTAGGTCCTAGTGGGTCACGGTTGCCAATTGCTAGGACCCCGTCCGGGCCCCCACCGACTGTTCTTATCACGTCGGCGGTCACCAAATGTCGTTGTCGAGGCGGTCACGACATAAAGCAGAGACCACAAGCAGTCTCAGTTGGCAACGGTTTATTTTCTAACATGGCTAACTTTTATACACTTTTCAATTGTTGATACTTCTTCTACCTGATCTATTGGCCACAATAAATCAACATAATGCTATTGGTTAAAGTTATAGTGACTCCACCTATCTTTCTAACATTACTTCATCCAGCTGCAAGGTATTCTTATCTTTCTTCTCTCGATCTCCTTGGTTACAGCCTTGGAGAGAGCTCCTTATCAGCTTCTTCTTACTTCTCAGCTTCTTCTCGCTGCTTTAGCTAACAGGCCTGCTGTTAGCCCTTTCCACACATCCTCTGCAATTAGTGATATGTTAACTAATGTTGATAGTGTTAGGCATGCTACCCTTCAAAATAGAGCAGCAATTGATTTTCTTTTACTGGCACAAAGACATGGTTGTGAAGAATTTGAAAGATTGTGTTGTATGAACCTGTCCGATCACTCTGAATCCATTCACAAAAGTATACAAAAACTAAAAGATTTGACTGCCCAAATTAAAGAAGATGGTAGTTCTTGGTTAGATGATTTGTTCCAAGAATAGAGCTTTGCACCTTGGCTAAAGCAACTTTGCAAGATAAGTCTCTATGTCCTGGGTGTTTTAGTATTAATATTGATAGTAATTCCCTGCATACTTCATTGTGTGCGGCGAATGATGAACAAAACAGTCCGAGAAGTTTTTGTTATACAAGAAAGGGAGTTAGGTAGTAAAAGCACATAGAGTGTTCAAAATCTTACAGAAATGCCAGATGAAAGTATCAAAATGGAAGAAGGTTTTGAGTTAAGACCCTGGAATTGACAAGAATTTTTTGAAAAGTGACTCGTAACTATTGTCAGACATGATTCATTCCTTTTTTCACTGACTGGGCCTTCACAGCATTGAGTTGCTGTGCAACTCTTATTGTCAGCAAGAGCAAACCTTCAGCAAATAGTAAGCAAAAATATTATAGTATGGCTAAAGAACACAAGTAGTCAACGACACGAATATGACAGTCTCTTTATGAGTACACAGAGACGGGGAGTTGCGGGAATCCTTAAAATTAGAGGGTCTTGAGAAAGTTAGAAAAAGACAGGCCTCAGTGACAGTAAAGACAGTGAGATGCTAAAGCAGCAGAAAAATTAGTAATGTAGACGTGAGAAATAGAACAATAGGCCTATGTAATGTGCTGCCTTAGGTGGTAACAAGTTTACTTACTGTATATCTTTAGAAGGTTAAAAATGAATAGAGCTCTGTGCCTTGTTTCTTATGAACAAGCTATTGTGTTTGAATATAGCCGCTATTGTTTTAACCAAAGCTACGTGTATTTTAAGTGATTGGATAGAAATATTGTCAATATGCTTGTGCTCTATATGTGATTGGCTGAAACGCAGATGGAAATGGCTTTATGATATGCTGTAACACTACGTCTCTTTGGCATTCTGTTTGAATCAGTGAGCTGGTTACATCTCTTTTCTCCATTGTTGTAACAATGTGCAGAGACTGATGCATGAATAAACCACTCAGATGCTGACATGGAGTGTCCCGTCCGGTTCGTGGTGTAAATATTCTTGCCAGGGCACCTTTCTACTCTCCGGTCTTTTCCATTCACATTACTATTTGAGTGGAAGGAGTTTTGGTCAACTTTCTTTTTCTTCTTGCAAAACACTCTGCCCACCTGCGTGTTACTTCTTGAACACGATGAAAGATATTTTATGTGTTGCCACAGTTTCTCCTTGTGAGACATAGTGAAAAAGCTATTTGCTTAGATGTAGGTGACAAGACGCACTTACTACACTGCACTGCAAAGGCAATCGTTGCACACCACTGGCATTGGGTAAGCACCTTGCAAACTGATAGAAAACAGTACCTTTCTACTCTCCTGCCTTTTCCATTCACATTACTATTCGAATGGAAGGAGTTTTGGACAACTTTCTTTTGCTTCTTGCAAAACACTCTGCAGACCTTCGTGCAACATCTAGAACAAGATTAGAGATGCTTTCTGATCAGGCACAGTTTCTCCTTTCGAGACATAGTGAAAAAACTTTTTCCTAAGATGTAGGTGACATGAGGTAGTTACTACAGAGCACTGCAAAACCAATCACTTCACAACAGTGGGATTCTGTAAGCAGCTTGCAAACTGATAGAAAATACTACTTTACCACTCTCCTGCCTTTTCCAGGCACATTAGTATTCCAACGGATGGAGTTTTGGACAACTTTCTTTTGCTTCTTGCAAAACACTCTGCAGACCTGCGTGTAACCTCTAGAACACGGTCAGAGATGTTGTCTGAACAAGTGCAGTTTCTCCTTGCGAGACATAGTGAAAAAGCTGTTTGCTTAGATGTAGGTGGCAAGAGGCACGTACTACACTGCACTGCATTCTAATCACTGCACAACCCTGGGATTGTGTTCCCAGCTTGCAAACTGATAGAAAACAGTACCTTTCTACTCTCCTGCCTTTTCCATTTACATTAATATTCAAATGGAAGGAGTTTTGGACAACTTTATTTTCTTCCTGCAAAACACTCTGCAGACCTGCATGCAACCTCTGGAACATGATGGGAGACGTTTTCTGTACTTGTACAATTTCTCCTTGCGAGACATAGTGACAAACTACTTATTTAGATGTAGGTTACAAGAGGCACTTACTACAGTGGACTGCATTCTAATCACTGCACAACACTGGGATTCTGTGTCCAGCTTGAAAACTGATAGAAAACTGAATCTTTCCACTCTCCTGCCATTTCCATTTACATTAATATTCGAATGGAAGGCATTTTGGACAGCTTTCTTTTTGTTCTTGCACAACACACTGCAGGCCTGTGTGCATCATCTAGAACATGGTCAGAGATGTTGTCTTAACATGTACAGTTTCTCCTTGCGAGACATACTGAAAAATCTCTTTGCTCAGATGTAGGTGAAAAGAGGCATTAACTATAGTGCACTGCAAAGCTAATGGCAGCACAACACTGAGATTGTGTGCCCAGCTTTCAAACTTATAGAAAACAGTACCTTTCCACTCTCCTGCCTTTTCCATTCACATTAATATTCAAATGGAAGAAGTTTTGGACAACTTTTTTTTCTTCCTGCAAAACACTCTGCAGACCTGTGTACAACCGCTAGAATATGATGGGAGATGTTTTCTGTACTCGCACAGTTTCTCTTTGCGAGACATAGTGGAAAAGATTTTTGCTATTGTGTAACCGGCAGGAGACGCTAAAGACCAGGATACGGTGAACTGCAAAGCTAAGCGCCGGTGCCGGGCGCCTTTCGGCAGTAGCTGTGCTCCGGAGCGCACCGCGACTAGCACAATGCACTTCGACCAGCACAATGCTCTTCGCGTGAAGAAGCAGCTTCTTCTCCTCCAGGAGACAGAGACTGCGGCAGCATCCGAACGGCGAACCACAAAGTGGCAAAAAACTGGGATTGTGTAAGCAGCTTGCAAACTGATAGAAAACACTACTTTACCACTCTCCTGCCTTTTCCAGGCACACTAGTATTCCAATGGATGGTGTTTTGCACAACTTTCTTTTGTTCTTGCAAAACACTCTGCAGACCTGCATGCAACCTCTAGAACACAATGAGAGATGTTTTCTGAACAAGCACAGTTTCTCATTGTAAGACATAGTGAGAAAGATTTTTGGCTTAGATGTAGGTGACAAGCGGCATTTACTACAGTGCACTGCAAAGCTAATCACTGCACAACCCTGGGATTGTGTGTCCAGCTTGAAAAAAGATAGAAAACTGTACCTTTAAACTTCAGATTAATATTCGAATGGAAGGAGTATTGGACAACTTTCTTTGCTTCTTACTAAATACTCTGCAGACCTTCTTAAAACCTCTACAACACGATGGGGGTTGTTTACTGCACTGGAACAGATTCTTCTTGTGAGAACATAGTGAAAAAGCTTTTTGCCTGGATGTAGGTGAGCAGAGGTAGTTATTACAGTGCACTGCAAAGCAAAGCGCTTCACAACACTGGTATTGTGGTCCCAGCTTGCAAACTGATAGAAAACAGTACTTTTCCACTCTCCTGCCTTTTCCATTTACAATAATGTTCGAATAGAAGGAGTTTTGGACAACTGTCCTTTGCTTCTTGCTAAACACACTGCAGACCTGCGAGCATCCTCTCACACACGATGGGAGATGTTTTCTGAACAGGCACAGTTTCTCCTTGCGAGACATAGTGAAAAAGCGATTTGCTTAGATGTAGGTGACTAGAAACACTTACTGCAGTGCACTGCAAAACTAATAGCTGCACAGCTCTGGCATTGTGTGCCCAGCTTGCAAACTGATAGAGAACAGTATCTTTATTTTCTCCTGCCTTTTCAAGTCACATTAATATTCGAATGGAAGGAGTTCTGGATAACTTGCTTTTGCTTCTTGCAAAACACTGTGCAGACCTGCGTGCAACCTCTGACACACAATGGGAGAGTTTTCTGAACTGGCACAGTTTCTCCTTGAAAGACATAGTGATAAAGGTATTTGCTTACGTGTAGGTGACAAGAGGCACTTACTACACTGCACTGCAAAGCAAATGGCTGCACAACTCTGGGATTGTGTGCCCAGCTTGCAAACTGATAGAAAACAGTACCTTTACACTCTCCTGTCTTTTCCTTTCACATTACTATTCGAATTGAAGGCGTTTGGGACTACTTTCTTTTTCTTCCTGCTAAACAGTCGGTAGGCCTGTTTAACCACTGGAACACGATGGTAGATGATTTCTTAACAGGCATATTTTCTCCTTGCAAGACACAGTGAAAAAGCTCTTTGCTTCGATGTAGGTGACAAGAGGCGCTTACTACAGTGCACTGCAAAGCTAATTGGTGCACAGCGCTGGGATTATTTAAACAGCTTGCAAACCGATCGAAAACTGTACCTTTCCATTCTCCTGTCAGTTCCACTGCCAGTAACATTCGAATGGAGGGTGTTTTGGACAACTTTCATTTTCTTCTTGCTAAACACTCTGCCGACCTGTGTGCAATCTTACGAACAGTATGGTGTTATAAAGAAGAATCTTACCATGTAAATTTCTTTTTCCAATCAGAATTTATCTGATTATAAAGCAAGCAGTGACAATCAAAAGTTCAGCGCTGGTGGGACTGAGAGAACTCCGCTCTCGGAATTTCGCAACCCCCCTTTCTGCGACTGGTGTTTTATTTCTTCTCCTCTCGGGATGACGCATCCTGTTCTGGTGGTCTTGAAGGAGAAGGGGTCCCGCTGGGTGGACTTTTCCTTATAGGACATAACTATAACCATATGTTTCCAAAGCACTATACATTTTCTGCAAGCTAAGCAATTCTAGGCACTATTCGTTTCTGCAAGCTCAGTAATTCTTGCCAGGTTGGGTATTGTTACAGTCACGAGCAGTCTTAACTATTTTGCTATTGCTTTTATATTGTAAGAATTATTCAGTCATTAATTAAATCAAGGAACAAACATATTGCTACTTATTACAATTCCCCCATTTCTTTTTATTACCAATTTTGTTCATTAAATCTTTTTAGTTCAGTCCTAGCAAGTGTTAAATAAGCTGCTTCATCAGTTAAACTATGTGCATTAATCATAGGTGCTAATTTCCTTAGCTTTTTCCTCATATCCCAATTCATAAGAAATAGAATTACTAACAGAATAAAACCAAGTACAACCCGAATGAAAAGAACAACAATGGGATGGCATTTACTATTTAGGACACCTGTGGTAGTGGGGGTCCACCCAAAGAGAGAATCCCACCAATTATACTTGCCATCTTGCTTCACCCTCTCTACAATTCAGTGCATTTTTCCTACGTCATGATGAACAGTCACCAGGGTCTTCTGTCCGTTCTTCTTGATTTTCTCGAGGAATTTGATCAGGTCTTGATGGAGCAACAGTTGTCTCACTAGGGTGTTGTCCATCCCAATCAGGGTGGGCAGTAGTTTGTGAATGAGTGTGTAGTTGGATTGCAATAGGTAGTGAGAGGTAACTGTAGCTTCATAAGTAATGTCACACCCTGTAATCTTAGTAAAGTTACAAGTACAGAAGTTTGAGTGATTTTTTGTATTCACCACAATATTATCTATAAGCACAGAGTCACAAATAGTTCTAAAACATGCACACCCATTACCTATATATGCAAGAACTGTTTTAGAAGCCTCGTTAGGACGAATCTCAAATTGACAGATATTTTGCTCTGTGTCTAAACAAATATCTTGAGTTATAATCACATTACCCTCACAGATAAACCCCAATTGTTCTCGGACAATGCAAGATTCCAAATCAACAGTTTGCCATTTATCTCCAAACTGACGGGCCCATCCTCTATGTTCTATAGGATAGAGAACAGCTCCTTCATGGTTTACTCCTAATGCAATAACAGGAAAAACTGGATGTACAGAGGCATTTTGTATGGTTAGGACAAAAGCAGTAGCTGTGTTTGAAATAGCGTTATAGGTAAAATTCACCAGTTTCCACCAGGATTGGAATTCTCTTTCAAATTCAGTGGCATTGCCCCAGATTATTTTCCGAATTTCTGTGGGGAAAGTGCCTTCCTCGCCTTCTCTTATAATCGAGGCAGAGACCGACTGCTTCCACAGTTGTGCCTGGATACAGCTGAGGGCTAAGGAAACATTATTTTGTGTAGCACTAAGTGCATCAATCACCAATTTATGATCGTTCACATTTACTTTTTCCCAATTTGGCAAAATATTTGACAGCATCCACTGGTGTGTCCCCAAGGCTAACAGAGATGCCTTCAGTGGTTGCTGTAGTTTGGACAGATCTCTAGTCGTAGCAGCCAATTTGCTCATTAGTACTTCCGAGTTAATACTATTCAGAATTCCCAATCCTGTACCTAGAACACCAGTCACGTCTCTAAGTTTCCTTGTTTTAAAAGAGCTGCGTTTCCAGAGCCAAGTGTCCAGCCTTCAAATGATGTTTGCAAAAACGGAGAACATGCTGGTTGGATATCTGAAACACTGATTTGCATCAGCAGTTCGATCTGTTTGAGGGACCATGCTGGATTGAATAATATTTGTTGTTGACCAGTTTTCCTAATTATGTAAGGTCCTACTTTGAAAATTTTTGGGGTGAGTATGACTGGTGGTGTAGGTGGAGTGGTGATAGTGTGAAGTTCAGTAGTGGTAGAGTGTGTTTTAGCATCTATTATAAATTTAAAAGAAGGCCCTGTCATTCATTTGACCAGAGGCAGACTACCTCTGCTGTGTGAGTTAATGTGAAGTTTTGCCAGCAACCTCGTGCAATTGGGTATTCACAATCTATTTGTTTATCCTCCTGACTCATGGAAACACTGTAATTGTGTTAGTATAATCAGACCCATTAACCATTCAACATCCAATATTAATTTGTTCTCCCACTACTCCTTGGAGCTGCCAGGTTTCCTGCTTCTTCCATTTGTGTCTAGTGTACGGCAGACCATCATGCAGTAACTAATGTTAGTAAATTTAAACCTGTGGTATTCCCCATAGATCTGGTAGATTGCAAAAAGGCCTGAGACCAGTCAGGGATCAGGTTCCCTTTGTAAGGCTGAAGGGGGTTTCCCCGTGCAGCCGGGAGGCTCAGGCTTATAATAATTAAGGTAGCTCGCCAATCAGGCCAGGTTCCTAGCAACAAATTTCTTCCGTTTTTCTTAATCATACCTCTTTTATCTGGAGTTTCCTGTGCTGTGTTTCTATTCCTGTGACCCATTGCTCTCCCCCACTTTCCCTTACCTCTCTGCCTCGCCTGCCAGCCTGGGTGCAGCGGTCTGCAGGGATCAGTATCTTCTCAGCAGCAGGGGTAATCTTTAGGGGGTGCATTATTTGGGTTATCTCCTTAACTCCTGCCCCCACTCCTAAGGGCAGGCTGTCTGGCCTCCAGGCAAAGGATATCTTTGGTTTTATGATGAACTCTGCCGTCCCTAGTGAGCTTTACAGGACCTAAGTCTCACACCTACTTAGGGTTCACCCTCTGTCTTTATTCCCTTTCTCCTGATTTCCTAAAGTTGTGTTGTTCTTCCCTACATTCTTTACGTTTTTGTTGTTTATGAACTCGAGAATAGCAGGGAATCGTGCTATTCCACTCGTCAGGCCTCACTTGCCACACCAGAGGAACGTGGATTCCCTTCTTACACAAGGTAGTTAATACGACTGTCCGGTTTTGGCTTGTAATCCTATGCAATTGGTGTTGGAGTTCCCACACTAGGGCCCAATTCCTTCTCTGTTCTAGGTTTTCAACTAGTCATGCTACTTCTCTGTCGGGGATCTCCCGCCCTCCAGGGATCTGTATAAATTCTCTTAAGGCTTTTAATGGATTTGCTCTCCTCCAATGCCAATCACAAGTAAGACACCATGTGCTTCCCACCAACTGTGACTGGAAAATCCACCATTTGTTTTTACAGCCCCCTCGAAAGATTTTTACCCACGCCCGGCAAGAGGACTCCCGACATTTAAGACTCTCGGTGCAATTGAATAATTCTCGCCTCACTTCAGCCACTACTGAAAGAGCAAGTGTCAGTTCATTCCAGGTTTTCCACGGTAGAGGACACTCTAACTCCCATTCCAGTTCCTGTAGGGGTTTTCTTACCAAGAGTCTCAGTTGGTATAGTTCTCTGTCCCCTAATTCAGTCATTCACATTACCCGCTGGTGCAGGCTTCTGTGCCTTCCGAAGAGTTAACAGTAGATCTCTGGGGCGACTGGTCACCTTCCAAGGGGTGTCTGCAGTGATGGGTCCTTTCACTCGACTGGCATGTGTCCAGCCTTTTTCAGCAGTTCGGATGGCTGTTTCTGTGGTAAACAGAACAAGATAAGGACCTTCCCATTGGGGTGTTAGGGTTGTCTCTTTCCAAGTCTTAATTAGAACTCTATCTCCGGGTTTAAGTCTATGCATCATTACATCCAAGGGGGGTCTTTGTACCAATAGCCCTTTTCGTTTTAATTCTTCCCTCCGTTTCATTAACTGTTGTATATAACTCTGAATTTGACTATCTTGTATACAAGGATGGTTTCCCGGGAGTTCTAAGTCGTAAGGCATTCCATAAAGCATTTCAAAAGGAGAGATTCCTACATCAGTCCTGGATCGGGTTCTAATGTTTGGCAGTGCCATGGGTAAACATCTGACCCAAGACATTTTAGTTTCTACCATGAGTTTTGTGAGTTGCCTCTTGATTTCTCCATTTGCCCTTTCTACCCTCCCTGAGCTTTGAGGATGCCAAGGGTGTGATATTGCCATTTCGTGCCTAAGGCCATGATTACCTTTCTCATTACCTTGTTTGCAAAATGGGGGCCCCTATCAGAGTCTAGTATTTCTACAATTCCATACCTGGGGATTATTTCTTCTAACAAGGTTTTAATCACCACATTTGCAGTAGCCTGCAAAGTAGGGTATGCTTCTACAAAGTGGGTTAGATGATCTACCAATACCAATAAGTACTTGTATCTCTCTACTTTTGGTAGTTCGGTAAAATCTATTTGTACATGTTAAAAGGGCTGGTGTGTTAATTCCCTTCCTCCTGGAATCCTTTCTCTAACTTGATGTCTATTTACTCTTTGGCATGTTATACATCCCCTAACTACTTGTTTTGTTATATCATAAATTCCTATACACATATACTTAATGGTAAATTGATCTACTAAGGCTTGGGTTCCCCAATGAGTCTGGTCATGCAGTTGCTGCATTGTTCTTCGGGCCATAGATTTTGGCAGCATCTCCCTATCGTCTGGCAATTTCCAAATACCCCCAGTGTCTTTTATTCCCATTTCGTCTAATTTCTCCTTTTCCTGGGCTGTGAAGCTCAGGACATGAATTTTCTCATTATCTAGTGTTTTTTTTATTCCCTGACCCTGGAATTTTCTGAGGGCAGCTTCCTTCGCTTCTCTGTCTGCTGTGTTGTTTCCGCTAGTCAGATGGGAGAGGCCCTTTTGATGTCCTTTAACATGTACTATTGCTATATTCTTTGGGCTTCTTAAAGCTTGTAGTACCCGAGTAATTAGTTCCTGATGTATTAATTCTCTTCCTCGGGAGTTTATTAACCCTCTTTCTTTCCAAATTTTCCCAAAAGTATGTACCACTCCAAAGGCATACTTTGAGTCCATATAGATGGCCCCAACTTTAGCTTCCAAAAGTTTCAAGGCCCGCAATACTGCATATAACTCAGGCCTGGGCTGGCCAACTAGGACTCAGAGGTCCAGATTCTATTATTTCTAAATTTTTACCTCCCACAACCACATATCCAGAGATTCGTTTTCCCTCGACAACTCTAGAGGACCCATCCACAAATAGCCTTTCTCCCTCTTCCAGTTCTTCTTCTTCGAGGTCTGGCCTAATTTTTGTTTGTTTTTCTATACTATGTAGGCAGTCATGAGTTAAATTCTCCTGTGGATCTCCAAACAGAAATTCTGCGGGGTTTTGCAGAGAGGTGGTTTCAAGTTTCAACTGAGAAGACGAGAGCAAAATGCTCTCATATTTCAGAAGCCTTGCGTCTGTTATCCATTTTTCTGCCTTTTGTTTCAATACTGCCCGTATATTATGGGGGGTACAGACTTTCAGTTCTCCTCCATGAGTAATTTTGAGAGCTTCCTCCACTAAGAGGGCTGTTGCCACTATAATCTGTAAACATGTTGGCCACCCCCTACTTACAGGGTCTAGTAGTTTAGAAATAAATGCTAGTGGTTTTCGACTGCCAGCCCAGTCCTGAGCCAGCACCCCAAATGTTGCTTCTGCCTCAGTGTTAACGAACAAATAGAAAGGCCTCCTAACATCCAGGAGGCTTAGCACTGGGGTGTTGGCTAATTCCTCTTTTAGTTGTTCTAATGATTCATCATCCTTCTCAGTCCATTTTATCACACCTTCAGCAGTTAGTTTTTCATACAAAAATTTTACCTTACCACTAAAGTTTTCAATCCATTGTCTGCAGTATCCTACGAGACCAAATAGCTGCCTGATTTGTCTCTTATTTCTTGGGGGAGGAATGGATAGGATCCCCTTAACCCTCCCTGGGTCTAATGTTTTAGTTCCTTTACTGAGTCGGTGTCCTAGATACTTTACTTCTTCCTCTACAAATTGCAGTTTGCTTTTAGACACCTTCAGCCCCTGGATGCTTAAAAAGTTTAGAAGCTTAATGCTCTTTTCCCTAACTGATTCTTCACTCTTTCCAGCAATTAATAAGTCATCTACATATTGAACAAGGGTTATTCCTTGGTTTGGGGTATAAGATCTCATTATTTGCTCTAGTGCCTGCCCAAATAAATTTGGGGATTCAGTGTGTCCCTGGGGAAGTACCGTCCACCTTAATTGTTGCTTTCGGTGGGTATTGGGATCTTCCCATTCAAACGCAAAATAAATCTCTACATTCTTCCTTTAAGGGACATGCCCAAAAGGCGTCTTTTAAATCTATAACACTATACCACTGATCATCTGGTTTCAATTGACTGAGCAATGTATGGGGATTTGCTACTACAGGAAACCGGGCAATGGTTCTCTTATTTATTTCCCTTAAATCATGTACGAGTCGGTATTTTCCATCTGGTTTCTTTACAGGCAGGATAGGGATGTTGAAGGGAGACATGCAAGGTTCCAAGAGCCCTTGCCGGATTAACCGTTCTACCTCTGGTTTCAGTCCTCTTTGCCCCTCATCTGACATGGGATATTGTTTTATTCTTACTGGGATTTCTGGGTTTTGAATTTTGACTGTGAAGGGCTCTATATTTAATCTTCCTACTGTACCAGGGGTATACCAGACTTCTGGGTTGATTTTCTCTTCATCAGTGACCCGTAAGGGGCACAACTTGACTTTCAACTGTTTTTCTTCAATATTTACATTTATCTCTAATTCCACCATTAAATCTCTTCCTAATAAATTGTAATCAGCTTTGGGGACTAATAACAGTGATCCCACCCCCATTTTCTTCTCTGATTCTATTAAAACATCTTCAATTACAGGAACCTTGAAAGGTTCTCCCCTTGCCCCAATAACCTGTACTGTGGAAGATGAGATCTTGCATCCTGGGGGCAAAGATTGAACTGTTGATCTCTCAGCCCCTGTATCTACAAGGAAGGTTATGGGGGTGTGCTGAGGATCCACTCTGAGTTTTACCAAGGGCTCCGATGACATTTGGGTCCCCAATAGATAGAGCCCTTGACCTCCCTAATCCTCTTTAAACATTTTCTCATCCCTAAGCCTCTTTCGACATTCCCTCTTCATATGTCCTTTCCCACCACAATAGTAGCACACTGCTCCTTCTTTCCCTCCAGCTGGGGGTCCTCCTAAATCCTGGGGACCTCTCCTCATGCCATTTCTTCCTGTGGTGGAGGGTTGTTTTGCTGTCCCTCCCTGACTGCTGCCACCATCATCCGAACTTGCCTTTTATGTGCCTCCTCCTCCCATCTAACATATACCTTCTGGGCCTCCCTAAGCAATTCATCAAGTCCTCTGTCCTGCCAATCCTCTAACTTTTCTAGTTTCTTTCGAATGTCATCCCATGATTTGGCTACAAACTGTGTTTTCAGGAGTGCTTGCTCCATTTGCGTGTCTGGATCCACCCCTGAGTATAACTGAAAGCTTTTCCTTAATCTTTCCAACCATTCAGTAGGGGTCTCGTCTTTTCCTTGGCACTCTCTGAATGCCTTGCTTATATTTTGTCCCTGGGGCACAGCCTCTCGTATGCCCTGGATTATGATAGCTCTTAAGTCCTGCATATGACCACGATGGTTGGGGTCCTGATTGTTCCAATTGGGATTTAGTAAGGGCCATTTCACATCAGCCACAGGACCTTGAACATGCTGGGTGTCCCAAATCCTCATCCCAGCTCTTCTGATCATCCCTCTTTCCTCTGTTGTAAATAGGATGCCTAAAATCAACTGCATTTCCACCCAAGTATATATGTTTGGCCCTAGGAACTGATCCACCCTTTCTGCCACCCCTATAGGGTCTTCTAATAATTTTCCCATCTCTTTCTTAAACTCGCAGACATCTCCCAAGTTTAATGGGACAGTGACAAACCCCATCCCAGCTTGGGGTCCTCCTAATGTTATTTCCCTGAGAGGGAACAACCCACTGCTCTCTCCTTCCTCAATTACTGTCCTCATCTGACTCCGAGTACGCCTCCTGCAATCCGGGGAGTTCGTGACCTGCTGTTGATTAGGAGCAGATGCCGGAGGTACATTTGGAAGGGGTGCTGGAGGGGCTGGTGGTGGTACATACGGGGGAGGGTAAATAGGCATGTCTTCCTCTAGCTGAGACTTTTTCTTTCTGTCTTCCTCCCCTTGACTTCCCTTAAGGGGGAACAATCTAGTCATTTGTTCATTACTTCCTACCAACCATAATTTAGCATAAGCACTCTCTTCCAGGTTTACTGGCTCTTTAGAATTCACAAAGCTGTTCAGGGTTTGGCAGACCCAGTCCTCGGAGGATCCGAAAACGGGCCAGTATGCGTTTCCTGACTCCAGCTTCTTACCGCCCCATACTACCATGCAATAATTTATCATTTTTGCCTTATCCTTCCCCTTTCTGGAGGGAAAATCATCCCAATACTTAAGCATTAATCCTAATGGACTATCCTTCGGTATTGAGGGTAAACAGGGACCCTCCCCCATAGGATCAGAAGGCTTGCTTTCCTTCTGCCCCATCTTCCAAGGCACCTCCACACACCACACACACACAACCCATCAGTTGTGGCTCGTTCCCTCATGGGTTACGAGAACCGCACTACTGGAGGGTCCCTTTCACTTTGTCCACAGTTGGACGTCTCATTATCCGTGCCTTGGGATTCCAACCCCAACCGACCGGTTCACCCATATGCTCACGCGTCCTGCGTCTTCGCTGGGATCTTCGTGCACAAAGTTTACAGGGTTACCGGTATACTCTTTTGCTTGCTCACCGAATTTAGGTTGCTCAAGTCCAGGTTAACAGGTGGGTCAAGGATCTCCGGAGCCCACCAAAAGGGGTGGGGGCACCTCCCCGAAGTCTCTGGGCCCCGTTTCCTGGATCCGAGTCACGGCACCATTTGTTATAAAGAAGAATCTTACCATGTAAATTTCTTTTTCCAATCAGAATTTATCTGATTATAAAGCAAGCAGTGACAACCAAAAGTTCAGCGCTGGGGGGACTGAGAGAACTCTGCTCTCAGAAGTCCGCAACCCCCCTTTCTGGGACTGGTGTTTTATTTCTTCTCCCCTCGGGATGACGTATTTTGTTCTTGTGGTCTTGAAGGACAAGGGGGGTCCACTTTGTTCGCTGGGCGGACTTTTCCTTATAGAATGTAACTATAACCAAATGTTTCCAAAGCACTATACATTTTCTGCAAGCTAAGCAATTCTAAGCACTATACGTTTCTGCAAGCTCAGCAATTCTTGCCAGGTTGCCTGTTGTTACAGTCACGAGCAGTCTTAACTATGTAGCTATTGCTTTTATATTGTAAGAATTATTCAGCTATTAATTAAATCAATGAACAAACATATTGATACTTATAATTACAATGGGAGACGTTTTCTGAACAGGCACAGTTTCTCCTTGCGAGACACAGTGAAAAAGTTATTTGCTTAGATGTAGGTGACAAGAGGCACTTACTACAGTGCACTGCAAAGCTAATTGCGGCACAACACTGGGATTGTGTGTCCAGCTTGCAAAGTGATAGAAAAGGGTACCTTTACACTCCCCTGCCTTTTCCATTCCCAGTAACATTTGAATGGAAGGCGTTTTGGACCACGTTATTTTGGCTTCTTGCTAAACACTGCCGACCTGCGTGCAACCACTAGAACACGAGGGAAGATGATTTCTGAACAGGCACAGTTTCTCCTTGCAAAACACAGTGAAAAAGCTATTTGCTTAGATGTAGGTGACAAGAGGCACTACAGTGCAATGCAAAGCTAATCGCTGCACAACTCTGGGATTGTGTGGCAAGCTTGCAAACTAATAGAAAACAGTACCTTTACACTCTCCTGCCTTTTCCATTCACATGACTATTGGAATGGAAGGAGTTTTAGATAGCTTTCTTTTGCTTCTTGCTAAACACTCTGCAGACCTGCGTGCAACCTCTCGAACACGATGGGAGATGATTTCTGAACAGGCACAGTTTCTCTTTGTGAGATGTAGTGATAAAGCTATTTCCCTCGATGTAGGTGACAATAGGCACTTACTACAGTGCACTGCAAATGTAATCACTGCACAACACTGGGATTGTGTGCCCAGCTTGTAAACTGATAGAAAACAGTACCTTTCCACTCTCCTGCCTTTTCCATTCCCAGTAACAATCGAGTTGATGGCCTTTTGGACAACTTTCTTTTCCTTTTTGCAAAACAGTCTTGTGAATAAACGTCAATCTCTTGCTTTTGTAATTGTAAAAGTTTAAAAGTAATAAAATGGTTATAAAAATTGTAATACAATTACAGTCATAGTAATTGGACAATTTAAATCAGGACAATATGCGACAGTAAAAGCAAAGAGTTACGGACATCCAGGTACCTTTTTCTGTTCCGGTGCAGACGGAGCTGGAGCGTGGGTAGCCCCCACATGGCTGATGATGGGTAATCTGGTAGAGAGAAAGCTGGGACTGACCCCGGCTGCAGCGGCGGGAGCCGACTAGAGTCAGGGCAGCCGGGGATGGGACAGACGGGACAGACGGGACCCCCCTCGGTGAGGTCAGCATGGTAACCACAGTGCACATGGCGGGACAGACCCCCAGCCCCGGCACGGCCCAAGGAGAGGCGGCGGGTCAGGCAGCCGGACTGGGACAGACGGACTGTGCCGGAGCTGGGACAGGGGCTGGGGGGGTGGTGCATCTGCGAACGAGCCGGGGAACAGACGGGAATGGATGCGGTAATATTTTGTTCCCAGCCTTACATTTTCACCGTTTCTTTCTTTTATTGCCTTTCAAAAAAATGTTATTTTCTTACAACTTCCCCCCTCCCCAGCATGTGGTATACTCTTTTTCTTCTAGATTAAACCGTTTTTACAAATAAATCCAGAGTTTAACAAATTCAAACTTCTGCTTGGATACTTTGAAATGGTCAACGAGCCAACTCACGACCTTCTCATATTGTTTTTCTCATCACCTTTTTATTTATTCTTTGGGCAAATTATACATCTTTCAGTTACTTGTTCTTCTACTCCAAAAATTCTCAATGCACCCACAGTTCCTTAAAAAAATGATTGCACACAGCCTGAGTATGTCACTGGGCTTTTTGATACATGTCCTCTGCTATTCCCTAGTAAGCGTTTTATTATCTAATTGTCTTCCATGGAGAAGTTTCTATTTCCCTGATTTATCTTGTTCGCCACCAATCTTGGTTTAATTCCCCTTTTTCGCTTCTCTAAACTTTGGAATTTCCAATTTTTCCTCATTTGGGTTAATATTAACTCTTTCAGCTCCATTTTCTGCTGCATCTTTAGCTTCCTGATCTGCCAAATTATTTTCCCTTATTTCTGGGATCTTTACCTTTTGGTGGCCCTTAGTAGGTACTATAGCTCTCTTAGGTAATTTTAATGATTTTAAAACTTCTAAAATTAGTTTCTCATTTACTAATCTTTGTTTTTCACTTTTTACTAACAACTTAAATACCACTTTTCCCAAAAAAACCCCTTTTTCTCACGCTGCTTTTCAATACAATATACCTCCCTCGAAGGAGATATGGTGAGGCTTAAAATGCACAATCTACATTACTCATACTTTCATTCATTTACATTCACTCACTTTTATTTCTCATTCACCCTTACACATTCTTTCACACCCTCCAGACACAAAGTGGATCTTTATTGCCAGAAAATCACAGGTCTCTGTGGTCCCCCCTTCGCCTTGGGGTTGGCCTCTAGGTCCCAGTATCTCTGGGCCTCCTGGAAGGGCCCTGACTCGGGTCGCCTCCGGTGCCCGTTCACCTGTGAGGTTGTCTTCGTGTCTTTCACACTCTTTAACTAAGGCTCTTCACACGCTCAGGGAACGCTAGCTTGGTTCGCAGGTCACTCAGTCCTCTTCGGCCCAGAAGCCCCCACCTACCCAGGAGCTACAGCCTGGTGTGGAGGTCATTCGTACCCTTTGGCCCAGAAGCCCCCACCTACCCGGGAGCTACGGCCTGGTGTGCAGGTCACTTGTACCCTTTGGCCCAGAAGCCCCCATTTACCCGGGAGCTACGGCCTGGTGTGCAGGTCACTCACTCCTCTTTCCACTGCCTCCCCCCTTCCCACCTACCCGGGAAGTTGAGGCTGACTCTGTGTGTGTCTCACTCTCACACACCACAGAACAACAATAAGGTACCTTTTACTTTCACATCACCTATTACAAGTTTAGGTGTTACTGGCCAGTCCCGGTGCTACTGGATATCCCTCAACCCAGCTGTGTTATCCAACCGCTAATGCTCTTGGGCAATTTTCCCTCAATCCTGCCGTATTGTCCAACCCCAGATGCTCTTGGGTATTTTTCCCTCAATCCAGCTGTGTTGTTCAACCCCAGATGCTCTTGGGCATCTTCTGTCCCTCAACCCAGCGGTGTGGTACAACTACAGATGCTCTTGGGCATTTAATTTGTTTGGCTGTGTTGTCCAACCCTAGATGTTCTTGGGCATTTTTTTATCCCTCAATCTGGCTGTGTTGTTCAACCCTGGATCATGTTGGGCAAAAATTTTTCCCTCAATCTAGCTATGTTGTCCCACCCTTAGTGTTCTTGGGCATATCCTCACTCCAACAGAATTCTGCTCAAGCCTGCTCTTGGATGCTCTTGGATTACAAATCCCTCAACCCAACAGGTTTCAGGGGCCCCTCCTGTCCCGTTACCTAGTGGATTGGGCTAGGAAACCTTGCTCCCTACCTCTGAGGGGTCCAACCCCTCCCTGAGACCCAGTCCCAATCACCCCCGGGGATTCTTTCACTCTCTTATCACTCGCTTCGTCTCTTTACTGGCCATTTTTCTCATGAAAAGACAGAAATGCAGCATGAGAGACTCTGAACTCACTTGGCAGGTCTGGGACAACCAGCCCGCCTCTCATTCACACACATTCACCCCCCCCATACCTGCCCCCCCCCCGAGAAATACTTACCAATCCTTTTTCCTTCCCGGGTTCTTCGTGTGCACTACTAGTCTTAGGGGGCAAATTACCGCGGTTGTAGGGAGCCTTTTTCCCTTCTCTTGGTTTTATTGCCTCCTTTTGTCCACAGATCGTAACCTGCATCTGTCGGTCACTTCAGGGGAAACACAGCGAGGCTGCCGATAGGGCAGGGCGCGCCTTCCCCACACTGACTCTTCTAAAGCACCAGCAGCGAGGAGTTAGTAACCATCCTCTGCTACCAAATTGTGAAAAACGCCGATCACTTGCTTTTGAAATTGTAAAAGTTCAAAAGTAATACAATGGTTATAAAAATAGTAATACAATTAGAGTCATAATAATTTGGACAATTTAAATCAGGACAATATGCGACAGTAAAGGCAAAGAGTTATGGACATCCGGGTACCTTTTTCTGGGCATCACAAACCCAAAAAAGGACACCCGTTAACAAAGGATTAACCCTTAAAAACAATAGCCTGTTGCATATTCATACACCTCATACATGATGCATAAATTCCATTCAAACACAGGATTCTGTCTGGTCAGTGTCAACTTCTTCCTTCTAATCCTAACAGCGCCTTCAAGGCGGGAAGAAGTTTGTTTCTTCTGATAAGAAGGCAATAAATTCCCTTTCTCGAAACGATTTACGTATCCTGTGGCTGCTGTCTCACTGCAAGGCCAGTCTGATTAAAAAAGCATCTTATATAGCATACTTTCTATTTTAGCAATTTTTATAACTTAAAACTATATTTAACACAGTACTTAAAAGAATTAATACAGCATTACTTCCAAACACCACACATATAATATTCATTTTAATATTTGCGAAAAGTCAATCATAAAATACATACATTTTTCACAGAGATGTTTTCCGAACAGGCACTGTTTCTCCTTGCGAGACATAGTGAAAAATCTTTTTGCTTAGATGTAGGCGAAAAGAGACACTTAGAGACGACAATAGCAAGCTCTCAGGAGCTAAACACTGGTCCCGGGTGTCTATCGCCAGTAGCTGCACTACCGAGAGCACCACGACCGGCACAATGCGCTTCGCATGAAGAAGCCGCTTGTTTGCCTCTGGACGACTGAGAGAGGATGAGCAGAAAGAAAGGCAAACAATGAAGTCGCACAACACTGGGATTGTGTAAGCAGCTTGCAAACTGATAGAAAACAGCACCTTTCCACTCGCCTGCTTTTCCATTCACATTAATACTAGAATGGAAGGAGTTTTGGACAACTTGCTTTTGCCTCTTGCTAAACACTGCTGGCCTCCGTGCAACATCTAGAAAAGGATGGGAGATGTTTTCTGAACAGGCACAGTTTCTCCTTGCGAGACATAGTGAAAAAGCTATTTTCTTAGATGTAGGCGACAAGAGATACTTCAAGACAAAGTTACAGTGCACTGCAAAGCTAATCGCTGCACAACACTGGGATTGTGTAAGCAGCTTGCAGACTGATTGAAAACAGTTCTTTTCCACAATCCTGCCTTTTCCATTCCCAGTTACATTCGAATGGAAGTAGTTTTGGGCAACTTTCTTTTGCTTCTTGCTAAATACTCTGCAGACCTGCATGCAACATCTAGAACACCATGGTAGATTGACGAGGTGGACGGGAGACTTGCTCATCCTCTAATGCAGCAAAATCTCAACTTTATTGATTAACAGCAATACTTTTATAATCACAGTAATAAGGCTCATGCATATTGCAAAACTATAGCTCACCATTGGTCAGCTATAAAGAGTCAATCCCACCTTTTCTCAAGATGTTTGTGGCTTCTTTTTACCTCCTGTTATCACATAGTTTATAAAACAACTTCTTGCTCAAAGAAACCATGTCCTTGAATTAGGCAGATGTTACCTACTCAGATGCTCTTTCTCACGGTACTTTTCCCATGGACTATGTCTCAGTAAAAAAACTGTCCCCATTTTCCCCCGTTTCTTTTTAGAGCAAGAAGCTGTGTTTGCCACATCTTTTCGTATCAAGCGACTGACTATGTTCTAAAATACAAATAAAAATACAAAGCTAAACAAATAAAAGCATCAAAACTATGCTTAAAATAGTGCATATACTAAAAGGCTCCTTAACCATAATTCTAAGCTTAAGCTTTTTTAATTAATACAACACATATCTTTAAATTCTGTACCTCTATCCTCTTGTGCTAAAAGCAAAAACCTATAATAGCTTTAATCTAAAACATTGCATAATAAGCATTTCATATATCTATAGTAAGCATATCTAAAATCTATAATTTCTTATTCAGTTTATCTTTAACCCAGCACCCTGTTTTGTGAAATTTTTTGCCTTATTTGCCACATTTCCAAGTAAAATAGTTGCTACTACTACTTAATACAGCTTAGTTTAAAAACCTAAATTCTTCTACGTTTAATTATTGCTTGTATTTATACACCCTTACTTTAGAAAAGATACATTAAAATGGAATAGTGATAGTTTTCTCAAATAATACGGCCCCCTCTGTGGTTTTACTGGTATGCCATTTCAGAGCTGAGTCTAAATTAGCCCTATTTCACTCTATTCTTATTTAGATCTTGGGCATTTAAGAGTCAATGCTTAACCAGCTTTCTTGTAGATTGTTTGTAAGGATGGCATTTGCACTCCCAAAGAGATCTGACTCCTCTTGGGGGGAAGTGCAGGGATGTGTTGAAGGACAATATGAACTCACACCGCTGGCATCCATTTCGCTGGCAGCTGCTTTTGTTGTTGGCAATGGGCGGGAAAAAAAAAAAAAAAAAAAAAACAAGCTTTTACATAAACTACCACTGTTCCCAAAACCACAAAATTCCCGTGGGAACCAAACAGGTAAATTTATAAACAAGTTTAAAAAAAAAAAAAAATTGTAACTCTTCTTAAACTAAAGCAAGGCGACGATTAATTAGTTTATTTTGCTAATAATAGCTAAATATTATCTCTTAACTAATTAAAGTGTATAATTTCTGTTATACTGACTATTACAACACTAAGCAATGCAACACAGTTAAATTTCTTTTTTTTTTTTTTTTTTCACGCCTCTTTCTCCTCTTACTCCTTTTGGTCCTTACAGTCCCTAATCGTTGTAAGCTTAACTCCTGTAATCTGCTCAAGCACTGATCTAGTTCTTTGTTGGGATCTCTGCTAATTGGCCTTATCATGGAATGCTGTGTTATGGGTACTGTGAAAAATGCATGTATTTTATAATTGGCTTTTTGCAAATACTAAAATGAACACCACAGGTGTTGTGTTAAATATAGCTTTAAGTTATAAAAATTGTTAAAGTAAAAACTATGCTATGAAAAATGCTTTGCTAAATAGAAAAGTCTTGCAGTAAGATAGCAGCTACAAAACACTTAAATCACTCCGAGAAAGAAAATTTACTGCCCTCTTATCAGAAGAAACTAACTTCTTCCCGCTTTGAAGGCACTGTTAGGATTAGAAGGAAGAAGTTGACCCTGACCAGACAGAATCCTGTTTGAATGGAATTTAAGCAGTATGCAAAAGGCTATTATTTTCACGGGTTAATACTTTGTTAACAGGTGTCCTTTTTCAGCCTCATGATGCCCAGAAAAAGGTACCTGGATGTCTGCAACTCTTTGCTTTTATTGTCTCATATTGTCTTGCTTTAAATTGTCCAAATTACTATAACTCCAATTGTATTACTATTTTCATAACCATTCCATTACTATTAAACTTTCAACAATTTCAAAAGCAAGTGATTGGCATTTTTCACAATTATTCTAATTATCTATACTTCGCAAAGACAATATGAGACTTACTCTGAGCTGTAACCCTTTCAAATAATATGCTTTAGTTCTTAACAATAACAAATTAGGATCTTTTGCTCAGGTGTTTTAAAAAGCTCTAAAACCAGACTGACTCTTAATCTTGTTTGTTCTTGTACCTCTCTCTGCTAGTCGTTAAAATTATGGTTAAATACGCACTTGTTACACTACAATTCACAGACTACAGACTGTTCTATCTGAAAGGTTTTGCTACAGCTCTCGCAATACAAAATTACTCAAGCAGCACAATCAGGTCATTACAGTCAAGACATTTTTGACCCGCCGGACCCCCTATGTAAAATTCTAACAGCGACCCAACAGTTGTAAGCAGTCCTCCAAAGGTCCGGCAGCAGGCCACAGTCCCGTCAACAGCTTTCGAGTGTCCTTTCAGCTGTAACAGCAGCAGTCGCAGTTTGCTTGTCAGTCACTGCATCAAAAACAGGCTAAGTCCACCTGGCAGGTACCCACACAGCCCCCGTATCTCCCCCGTTTTCTTTTGCAACTAAGTCAGTGCCCCAAGGAGGTATTTGGGACCGTGCCAAATTGTCAGGTGTATAGACAATTCTGAGTCCCGCTGATAAACTTGGCCTTGAGTAACATAGTGCATAATTTGCTGAAAAATATGTTGCTGCTCCAGAGTAACATAGATCGGACTTGTCGGGTGTGTTTTTTTTTTAAGAGGTGGACGTAAACCAGTCAGCAGCCCGTTCGGTATTCCAAGAATCGCCCCTTGGTAATTTGAAGTGCTGGAAAAGGGGTGTGTAGCATAACCATAATTTTCCCGGTAAAATCCACATCAATAACTCCAGGTAAAAAAAATAATCCAAGCATAGAGGCAGATAGATGATCTCCTTGAAAGCAGCGCACCCATCGCTCGACCTTGCATAACAATAGGTCCTTTAACCTCGTCGGGATGTTTTGTGGGTGCGGAGTCATCAGAGTGATTTCTACAGCGGCTGCTAGGTCCAGCCCAAGGCTTCCTGCGGTGGCAGGTTGGAAGCAGGGACATCGGTAGCATCGCATATGGTTGTCTGTTGGAGCCCGCTTAACTGCGTTGGACCTTGAAGAGGTGCAAGGGCAGCTAACACCTGATCTTGGGAAACCTTTGACTGCAACCTTAACCCCAGCTGTTGGATAGCATCTACCAAGAATGCTTTTGATCCTACCGGCATCTGAGCTATCCTTTCTAGTGCCTTTTTTATGGCCCAATTCACACCTAACGTGTCAAGCACATTCCTCGCAGCCTGCCTGCTGTCCTGAAGAGCACACTGTTTCAACATCGCCTCTGCTGCATAATCAGGTACCCCTGCTTTCTCTATCTCTGCAGCAACTTGATCTATAAACAAACCAAAAGATTCTTCCTGGCCCTGCTTAATTCCAGGTTCTTTTACTCTGTCTATAGCCAGTGTAATAAATCTCACAGCCTCTCGGCACTTATCTGGTCCTGTCAGAGCCTGAGTTTCAGCGCAAAGAAACACTCTCAGCCCTATAAATTCATCTGCTGTCACTCCAAATGGACTAACTCCCGATCGCAACTTCGATAGCGACTTCCAGTTAAGCGTAGATGTTATTGCTCGCAGACCTCCCCCCGCCTGAGTTTGAAAAGTCACCGGGCATGTTATTTGTGTAGCCGCTGCAACTGCATCGTCATCCCCCTTCTCCAAGCCCTCCTTTGCCAGCGTGGCCCAAGCCTCCCTGCGCTCCCTGGCAATGGCCCCCGCTAGGTCGTTGCCCCCCCCGGGGATCGGCTCACTGCCCCAAGGGAGGGCAGCCGGGGCCGGTTTTGGCCATGAATCATTCTCTCCGGGGGTGCAGACGGCTCACTTGCTGCGTCGGTACAAGAATTAAAAGGCGGTGGTGCCAGGGGAGGCAAAGACACCCTATTGAACACAGGGGGTAATATAGCGTCTTGGGATAAATCTCCCTCATAGGTTCCGTTTTTTGTATAAGCAGCAAATGCCTGCACCGCTGCTTTCTCTTCTGCTTGATACTGCAGAAACTCATTACAACTCACTCTCCAAAGTTTCCCTATCTTTTCAGCTGAATTATCATCTAAAGTAGCTTCCCAGAGCACCTCCCCAAACTTGCGCCACTCTGTTAGCTCATGTTCAGCACAGGGATTTACGATTATTCCCTTAACATACCCATATGGCAGGAGCCTCGGTAACTCCTTTGTCATCCCCTTAATCTGTCGCTTTTGCAAGAAAGCGGTAAATAAATCATATGCTGCTTGCCTTTCCATACCTAATTTGTCAGCGCTGTTACAGCCTCCTTCAAGGTCTCGGCAGCACGTATCGGCCAGGCTCGTCTGTACGGTCACCCAGGGCATGGTGTGGCCTTACCAACCCTCTTCGTTCGCACTTATTTGCCATCCTGCTGCTTAGGACCCGAACCCTGTCTTATGTCGCTCATCCGTGGTCCGGGATCATCATTCGACAAGTTCGACGGGAGACTTGCTCATCCTCTAATGCAGCAAAATCTCAACTTTATTGATTAACAGCAATACTTTTATAATCACAGTAATAAGGCTCATGCATATTGCAAAACTATAGCTCACCATTGGTCAGCTATAAAAAGTCAATCCCACCTTTTCTCAAGATGTTTGTGGCTTCTTTTTACCTCCTGTTATCACATAGTTTATAAAACAACTTCTTGCTCAAAGAAACCATGTCCTTGAATTAGGCAGATGTTACCTACTCAGATGCTCTTTCTCACGGTACTTTTCCCATGGACTATGTCTCAGTAAAAAAACTGTCCCCATTTTCCCCCGTTTCTTTTTAGAGCAAGAAGCTGTGTTTGCCACATCTTTTCGTATCAAGCGACTGACTATGTTCTAAAATACAAATAAAAATACAAAGCTAAACAAATAAAAGCATCAAAACTATGCTTAAAATAGTGCATATACTAAAAGGCTCCTTAACCATAATTCTAAGCTTAAGCTTTTTTAATTAATACAACACATATCTTTAAATTCTGTACCTCTATCCTCTTGTGCTAAAAGCAAAAACCTATAATAGCTTTAATCTAAAACATTGCATAATAAGCATTTCATATATCTATAGTAAGCATATCTAAAATCTATAATTTCTTATTCAGTTTATCTTTAACCCAGCACCCTGTTTTGTGAAATTTTTTGCCTTATTTGCCACACTTCCAAGTAAAATAGTTGCTACTACTACTTAATACAGCTTAGTTTAAAAACCTAAATTCTTCTACGTTTAATTATTGCTTGTATTTATACACCCTTACTTTAGAAAAGATACATTAAAATGGAATAGTGATAGTTTTCTCAAATAATACGGCCCCCTCTGTGGCTTTACTGGTATGCCATTTCAGAGCTGAGTCTAAATTAGCCCTATTTCACTCTATTCTTATTTAGATCTTGGGCATTTAAGAGTCAATGCTTAACCAGCTTTCTTGTAGATTGTTTGTAAGGATGGCATTTGCACTCCCAAAGAGATCTGACTCCTCTTGGGGGGAAGTGCAGGGATGTGTTGAAGGACAATATGAACTCACACCACTGGCATCCATTTCGCTGGCAGCTGCTTTTGTTGTTGGCAATGGGCGGGGAAAAAAAAAAAAAAAAAAAAAAACAAGCTTTTACATAAACTACCACTGTTCCCAAAACCACAAAATTCCCGTGGGAACCAAACAGGTAAATTTATAAACAAGTTTAAAAAAAAAAAAAAATTGTAACTCTTCTTAAACTAAAGCAAGGCGACGATTAATTAGTTTATTTTGCTAATAATAGCTAAATATTATCTCTTAACTAATTAAAGTGTATAATTTCTGTTATACTGACTATTACAACACTAAGCAATGCAACACAGTTAAATTTCTTTTTTTTTTTTTTTTTCACGCCTCTTTCTCCTCTTACTCCTTTTGGTCCTTACAGTCCCTAATCGTTGTAAGCTTAACTCCTGTAATCTGCTCAAGCACTGATCTAGTTCTTTGTTGGGATCTCTGCTAATTGGCCTTATCATGGAATGCTGTGTTATGGGTACTGTGAAAAATGCATGTATTTTATAATTGGCTTTTTGCAAATACTAAAATGAACACCACAGGTGTTGTGTTAAATATAGCTTTAAGTTATAAAAATTGTTAAAGTAAAAACTATGCTATGAAAAATGCTTTGCTAAATAGAAAAGTCTTGCAGTAAGATAGCAGCTACAAAACACTTAAATCACTCCGAGAAAGAAAATTTACTGCCCTCTTATCAGAAGAAACTAACTTCTTCCCGCTTTGAAGGCACTGTTAGGATTAGAAGGAAGAAGTTGACCCTGACCAGACAGAATCCTGTTTGAATGGAATTTAAGCAGTATGCAAAAGGCTATTATTTTCACGGGTTAATACTTTGTTAACAGGTGTCCTTTTTCAGCCTCATGATGCCCAGAAAAAGGTACCTGGATGTCTGCAACTCTTTGCTTTTATTGTCTCATATTGTCTTGCTTTAAATTGTCCAAATTACTATAACTCCAATTGTATTACTATTTTCATAACCATTCCATTACTATTAAACTTTCAACAATTTCAAAAGCAAGTGATTGGCATTTTTCACAATTATTCTAATTATCTATACTTCGCAAAGACAATATGAGACTTACTCTGAGCTGTAACCCTTTCAAATAATATGCTTTAGTTCTTAACAATAACAAATTAGGATCTTTTGCTCAGGTGTTTTAAAAAGCTCTAAAACCAGACTGACTCTTAATCTTGTTTGTTCTTGTAGCCTCTCTCTGCTAGTCGTTAAAATTATGGTTAAATACGCACTTGTTACACTACAATTCACAGACTACAGACTGTTCTATCTGAAAGGTTTTGCTACAGCTCTCGCAATACAAAATTACTCAAGCAGCACAATCAGGTCATTACAGTCAAGACATTTTTGACCCGCCGGACCCCCTATGTAAAATTCTAACAGCGACCCAACAGTTGTAAGCAGTCCTCCAAAGGTCCGGCAGCAGGCCACAGTCCCGTCAACAGCTTTCGAGTGTCCTTTCAGCTGTAACAGCAGCAGTCGCAGTTTGCTTGTCAGTCACTGCATCAAAAACAGGCTAAGTCCACCTGGCAGGTACCCACACAGCCCCCGTATCTCCCCCGTTTTCTTTTGCAACTAAGTCAGTGCCCCAAGGAGGTATTTGGGACCGTGCCAAATTGTCAGGTGTATAGACAATTCTGAGTCCCGCTGATAAACTTGGCCTTGAGTAACATAGTGCATAATTTGCTGAAAAATATGTTGCTGCTCCAGAGTAACATAGATCGGACTTGTCGGGTGTGTTTTTTTTTAAGAGGTGGACGTAAACCAGTCAGCAGCCCGTTCGGTATTCCAAGAATCGCCCCTTGGTAATTTGAAGTGCTGGAAAAGGGGTGTGTAGCATAACCATAATTTTCCCGGTAAAATCCACATCAATAACTCCAGGTAAAAAAAATAATCCAAGCATAGAGGCAGATAGATGATCTCCTTGAAAGCAGCGCACCCATCGCTCGACCTTGCATAACAATAGGTCCTTTAACCTCGTCGGGATGTTTTGTGGGTGCGGAGTCATCAGAGTGATTTCTACAGCGGCTGCCAGGTCCAGCCCGAGGCTTCCTGCGGTGGCAGGTTGGAAGCAGGGACATCGGTAGCATCGCATATGGTTGTCTGTTGGAGCCCGGCTTAACTGCGTTGGACCTTGAAGAGGTGCAAGGGCAGCTAACACCTGATCTTGGGAAACCTTTGACTGCAACCTTAACCCCAGCTGTTGGATAGCATCTACCAAGAATGCTTTTGATCCTACCGGCATCTGAGCTATCCTTTCTAGTGCCTTTTTTATGGCCCAATTCACACCTAACGTGTCAAGCACATTCCTCGCAGCCTGCCTGCTGTCCTGAAGAGCACACTGTTTCAACATCGCCTCTGCTGCATAATCAGGTACCCCTGCTTTCTCTATCTCTGCAGCAACTTGATCTATAAACAAACCAAAAGATTCTTCCTGGCCCTGCTTAATTCCAGGTTCTTTTACTCTGTCTATAGCCAGTGTAATAAATCTCACAGCCTCTCGGCACTTATCTGGTCCTGTCAGAGCCTGAGTTTCAGCGCAAAGAAACACTCTCAGCCCTATAAATTCATCAGCTGTCACTCCAAACTGACTAACTCCCGATCGCAACTTCGATAGCGACTTCCAGTTAAGCGTAGATGTTATTGCTCGCAGACCTCCCCCCGCCTGAGTTGAAAAAGTCACCGGGCATGTTATTTGTGTAGCCGCTGCAACTGCATCGTCATCCCCCTTCTCCAAGCCCTCCTTTGCCAGCGTGGCCCAAGCCTCCCTGCGCTCCCTGGCAATGGCCCCCGCTAGGTCGTTGCCCCCCCCGGGGATCGGCTCACTGCCCCAAGGGAGGGCAGCCGGGGCCGGTTTTGGCCATGAATCATTCTCTCCGGGGGTGCAGACGGCTCACTTGCTGCGTCGGTACAAGAATTAAAAGGCGGTGGTGCCAGGGGAGGCAAAGACACCCTATTAAACACAGGGGGTAATATAGCGTCTTGGGATAAATCTCCCTCATAGGTTCCGTTTTTTGTATAAGCAGCAAATGCCTGCACCGCTGCTTTCTCTTCTGCTTGATACTGCAGAAACTCATTACGACTCACCCTCCAAAGTTTCCCTATCTTTTCAGCTGAATTATCATCTAAAGTAGCTTCCCAGAGCACCTCCCCAAACTTGCGCCACTCTGTTAGCTCATGTTCAGCACAGGGATTTACGATTATTCCCTTAACATACCCATATGGCAGGAGCCTCGGTAACTCCTTTGTCATCCCCTTAATCTGTCGCTTTTGCAAGAAAGCGGTAAATAAATCATATGCTGCTTGCCTTTCCATACCTAATTTGTCAGCGCTGTTACAGCCTCCTTCAAGGTCTCGGCAGCACGTATCGGCCAGGCTCGTCTGTACGGTCACCCAGGGCATGGTGTGGCCTTACCAACCCTCTTCGTTCGCACTTATTTGCCATCCTGCTGCTTAGGACCCGAACCCTGTCTTATGTCGCTCATCCGTGGTCCGGGATCATCATTCGACAAGTTCGACGGGAGACTTGCTCATCCTCTAATGCAGCAAAATCTCAACTTTATTGATTAACAGCAATACTTTTATAATCACAGTAATAAGGCTCATGCATATTGCAAAACTATAGCTCACCATTGGTCAGCTATAAAGAGTCAATCCCACCTTTTCTCAAGATGTTTGTGGCTTCTTTTTACCTCCTGTTATCACATAGTTTATAAAACAACTTCTTGCTCAAAGAAACCATGTCCTTGAATTAGGCAGATGTTACCTACTCAGATGCTCTTTCTCACGGTACTTTTCCCATGGACTATGTCTCAGTAAAAAAACTGTCCACAGTAGATGTTTTCTGAACAGGCGAAATTTCTGCCTGGAGGATATAGTGGAAAAGATTTTGCTTGGATGTACACGACGAGTGATACATAGAGACAAAAATAGCTAGCTCTCTGAAGCTGAACGACGGTCCCTGGGGTCTAACAGCAGTAGCTGCACTCCGGAGAGCACAGCGACCGGCACAGTGCTGTTTTGACGGGCACAATGCTCCTCAAACCCAAAAGCAGCTGCTTCTCCTTGGGGAGACGGAGAGAGCATCAGCTTTTGGAAGGCGAACAACGAAGCCACACAACACGGGGATTATGTATGCAGCCTGCAAACAAATAGAAAAGAGCACCTTTCCACTCCCCTGCCTTTTCCATTCACATTAACGTTCAAACAGAAGGAGTTTTTGACAACTTTCTATTGCTTCTTGCAAAACACTCTGCAGACCTTCGTGGAACATGTAGAACACAATAGGAGATGTTTTCTGAACACGCACTGTTTCTCCTTGCGAGACATAGTGAAAAAGCTTTTTCCTTAGATGTAGACGACAAGAAGCACTTCAAGACGAAGTTACACTGCACTGCGAAGCTAATCACTGCACAAAATTGGGATTGTTTAAGCAGCGTGGAAACTGATAGAAAACAGTACCTTTCCACTTGCCTGCCTTTTCCTTTCACATTAACATTAAAATGGAAGGATGGAAGGAGTTTTGGACAACTTTGTTCTGCTTCTTGCAAAACGCTCTGCAGACATGAGTGCAACCTCTAGAACATGATGGGAGATGTTTTCTGAACAGGCATAGCTTCTCCTTGCAACACATAGTGATAAACTTATTTTCTTAGATGCAGGTGACAAAAGGCACTTACTAAAGTGCACTGCAAAGGCAATCGCTGCACAACACTGGCATTGTGTCAGCAGCTTTCAAACTGATAGAAAACAGTACCTTTCCACTCTCCTGCCTTTTCCATTCACATTAAAATTTGAATGGAAGGCGTTTTGGACAACTTTTTTTGCTTCTTGCTAAACATTATGCAGACCTCTGTGCAAACTCTTGAACATGATGAGAAATGTTTTCTGAACAGGCACAGTTTCTCGCACAAGACATAGTGAAAAAGCTTTTTTGCTTAGATGTAGGTGACAAGAGCTGCTAATGATGAAAAGAACTAGCTCTCCGAGGCTAACCACTGCAGCTGGGCTCCTTTCGGCAGTAGCTGCGGTCCAGAGAGCACCGCGACCAGCACAATGCTTTTTGTCAGAAGAAGCCGCTTCTTCGTCTCCGGGAAAGAGGGAGAGCCGCTGCTTCCGAAAGATGAACAACGAAGACGCACAACGCTGAGATTGTGTGCCCAGCTTGCAAACTGATAGAATACAGTACCTTTCCAGTCTTTACTTTTTCCCTTCACATTAACATTCTAATGGAAGGTGTTTTGGACAACTTGCTTTTGATTCTTTCAAAACACTCTGCAGACCTGCGTGCAAATTCTAGAACAGGATAGAAGATGTTTTCTGAAAAGGCACCGTTTCTCCTTGCGAGACGACAAGGCACGCTAAGGATGAAGATACGGAACTCACGGAAGTTAAGCGCCGGTCCCCGGCGCCTTTCGGCAGAAGCTGTACTGCAAAGCACACCGTGACCGGTAAAATAATGTCCAACTGGCACTATGCTCTTTGCCAGAAGAATCCACTTCATCACCTCAGAGACGGAGAGAGCCGCAGCTTGTGAAAGTTGAACAACGAAGCCGCACAACACTGGGATGCTGTGAGCATCTTGCAAACTGAAAGGAAGCAGTACTTTTCCACTCTCCTGCATTTTCCCTTCACATTAACATTTGAATGGAAGTAGTTTTGGACAGCTTTCTTTTGCTTCTCGCAAAACACTCTGCAGACCTGCGTGCAACCTCTTGAACATGATGAGAAATGTTTTCTGAACAGACACAGTTTCTCCTTGCAAGATATAGTGAAAAAGCTTTTTACTTAGATGTAGGCGACAAGAGTCGCCAACGATGAAAATAACTAGCTCTCCGAGGATAACCACTGCAGCTGGGCTCCTTTCAGCAGTAGCTGCAGTCAGGAGAGCACCGCGACAGGCACTACGCTCTTCGCCAGAAGAAGCCGCTTCTTCACCTCCGGGAGATGGAGATAACCGCAGCTTCCGAAAGGCGAACAATGAAGCCACACAACACTGAGATCAGGTGCTCAGCTTTCAATCTGATAGAATAGATTACCTTTACACTCTTACCTTTTCCCTTCACATTAACATTCTAATGGAAGATGTTTTGGACAGCTTTCTTTTGCTTCATGCAAAACACTCTGCAGACTTGTGTGCAAATTCTAGAACAGGATAGGAGATGTTTTCTGAAAAGGCACCGTTTCTCCTTGCGAGACATTGTGAAAAAGTTTTTTGCTTAGATGTAGGTGACAAGACACTATAAGGACGAAGATAGGGAACTCTCGGAAGCTAAGTGCAGGTCCTGGGTCCCTTTCAGCAGAAGCTGTACTCCAGAGCACACCATGACCGGCACACTGCTGTTTTGACTGGCGCTATGTTCTTTGCGAGAAGAAGCCACTTCTTCGCCTGTGGGAGATTGACAGAACCGCAGCTTATGATAGGCGAATACTGAAGCCGCACAACACTGGGATGCTTTCAGCAGCTGGCAAACTGGATGGAAACAGTACTTTTCCACTCTCCTGCCTTTTCCATTCACAATAACATTCAAATGGAAGGAGTTTTGGAGAACTTTGTTTTACTTCATGCAAAACACTCTGCAGACCTGCGTGCAACCTCTTGAACATGATGAAAAATGTTTTCTGAACAGACACAGTTTCTCCATGCGAGACATCATGAAAAAGCTTTTTGCTTAGGTGTAGGCAACAAGAGTAGCTAACAGCGAAAATACCTAGCTGTCTGAGGCTAATCACTGCAGCTGGGCTCCTTTTGGCAGTAGTTGCGGTCCGGAGAGCACCGCGACCGGCACAATGCTCTTCGCCAGAAGAAGCCACTTCTTCGTCTCTGGGAGACGGAGAGAGACGCAGCTTCCAAAAGGCGAACAACGAAGCCGCACAACACTGAGATTGTGTGGTCAGCTTGCAAACTGATGGAATACAGTACTTTTCCACTCTCCTGCACTTTCCTTTCACATTAACATTCATATAGAAGGCATTTCGGAAAACTTTCTTTTGCTTCTTGCCAAACTCTCTGTAGACCTCTGTGCAACTTCTACAACAGGATAGAAAAGTTTTCTGAACAGGCACAGTTTCTCTTTGTGAGACATAGTGAAAAAGCCTTTTGCTTCGATGTAGGCGGCAAGAGTCGCTAAGGACAAAAAAACTAGCTCTCCGAGGCCCACCGCTGCTGCTGGGGGCCTTTTGGCAGTAGCTGCGCTCCAGAGAGCACCGCGACTGGCAAAATGCTTTTCACCAGAAGAAGCCTCTTCTTCACCTCTGGGAGACGGAGAGAGCCGCAACATCCGAAAGGTGAACAACCAAGCCGCACAACACTGGGATGCTGTAAGCAGCTGGCAAACTGAAAGGAAACAGTACTTTTCCACTCTCCTGCCTTTTCCCTTCACATTAACATTCGAATGGAAGGAGTTTTGGACAGCTTTCTTTGCTTCTTGCAAAACACTCTGCAGACCTGCGTGCAACCTCTAGGACATGATGAGAAATGTTTTCTGAACTGCCACCGTTTTTCTTGGCGAAACATAGTGAAAAAGCTTTTTGCTTAGATATAGGCTGCAAGAGTCACTAAAGATGAAGATACTTAGCTCTCGAAAGCTAAGCGCCGGTGCCTGGCACCTTTCAGCAGAAGATGTACTCCATAGCCCACGACGACAGGCACAATTCTGTTTCAACCGGCACAATGCTCAATGCGAGAAGAAGCCGCTTCTCCGCCTCCGAGATACAGACAGAGCCGCAGTTTCTGACAGGCGAACAATGAAGCCGGTCAACACTCTGATGCTGTAAGCATCTTGCAAACTGGTAGAAAACAGTACTTTTCCACTTTCCTGCATTTCCCTTCACATTAATATTTGAATGGAAGGAGTTTTGGACAACTTTGTTTTGCTTCTTGCAAAACACTATGCAGACCTGCGTGCAAATTCTACAACAGGATAGGAGATGTTTTCTGAACAGGCCCAGTTTCTCCTTGCGAGACATAGTGAAAAAGCTTTTTGCTTAGATGTAGACGACAAGAGTCACTAACGACGAAAAGAACTAGCTCTCCAAGGATAACCACTGCAGCTGGGCTCCTTTCGGCAGTAGCTGCGGTCCGGCGAGCACTGTGACTAGCACAATGCTCTTCGCCAGAAGAAGCCGCTTCTTCGTCTCCGGGAGACAGAGATAACCACAGCTTACGAAAGGCGAACAACAGAGTCGCACAACACTGAGATTGTGTGCCCAACTTGCAATCTGATAGAGTACAGTTCCTTTCCACTCTTTACTTTTTCCATTCACGTTAACATTAACATTCTAATGGAAGGTGTTTTGGACAACTTTCTTTTGCTTCATGCAAAACACTCTGCAGACCTGCGTGCAAATTCTAGAACAGGATAGGAGTTGTTTTCTGAACAGGCACTGTTTCTCCTTGTGAGACATTGTGAAAAAGGCTTTTGCTTAGATGTAGGTGACAAGACTTGCTAAGGACGAAGCTCTCGGGAGCTAAACGCGCGTCCCAGGTGCCTTTCGGCAGAAACTGCACTCTGGAGCGTACCATGACCGACACACTTCTGTTTTGACTGCCACAATACTCTTCCCGAGAAGAAGCCGCTTCTTCACCTGTGGTGGATGGACAGAGCCACAGTTTACGACTGGCGAACAACAAAGCCGCACAACACTGGGATTTTGTGCCCAGCTTGCAAACTGATAGAAAACAGTACCTTTCTACTCTCCTGCCCTTTCCCTTCATTTTAACTTTCGAATGGAAGGAGTTTTTTGCAACTTTCTTATGCTTTTTTCAAAACGCTCAGCAGACCTCCGTGAAACATGTGGAACATGATGAGAGATGTTTTCTGAACAGACACAGTTTCTCCTTGAGAGACACAGTGGAAAAAGCTTTTTGCTAAGATGTAGGCTACAGGAGACCATTTAAGACGAAGGTACGGTGGTCTGCAATGCTAACTGCCGGTGCCGTCGTCTTTCAGCAGAAGCTGCGCGCCGGTGTGCACCGCTACCGGCACAATGCTCTTCGACTGGCACAATGCTCTTTGCACGAAGAAGCTGCTTCTTCACCTCCAGTTGCCGGAGAGAGCGGCAGCTTCCCAAAGGCGAACAATGAAGCTGCACGACTCTGAAACTGTGTGCCTGCCTTTCAAACTGATAGAAAACAGTACCATTCTACTCTCCTGCCTTTTCCATTTGTATTAACTTTCGAAAGAAAGGAGTTTTGGACAACCTTGTTTTGCTTCTTGCAAAACACTCTGCAGATCTCTGTGCAATTTGTAGAACACGGTCGGAGATGTTTTCTGTACTGGCCCAGTTTCTCCGTGCGAGACGTAGTGGAAAAGCTTTGTTCTAAGTTGTCGGCAACAAGAGATGCTAATCAGGAAGATATGGAGCTCTCCGAAGCTAAGCGCCTCTCCAGGCCGTCTTTTGGCAGAAGCTGCTCTCCGGAGTGCACCGCGACCTGCACCATGCTCTGCGAACCGCACCATTGTCTGCGAATGGCACCACGTTCTGCTACCGGCACAATGCTGTTCATGCAACGAAGTTACTTTCTTTGCCTCTGGTAGTCGGAGAGAGCAGCAGCTTCCGAAAGGCAAAGAACGAAGCCACACAACACTGAATTTACTTGAATGGCCTATCTAAATCCGCGGCCAGTGATTTCCCTAAGGCTTCAACATTTTGGTCATTTTCCTACGTTTTCCTTGTGATTTTTTTAACCTTTCCCCATTTTTTCAGCCTCTGCTCTCAAGCCTTTGCTGACATTTCAAGTATCTCGATAGCCTGGAAATGTGTTGTCTTTATTGATCATGTGATTTTTCCTTTCAAAGGGTTGTTTGCCTCAAGTCTCATTTTTGCTGGTTTTCTGCTAGTTCATTGTCAGAGGGCTGTAGGTGTTTCGTAAGAGTAGGCAATCCTATATCTTGCTTTTCTCTTTACTTGGTGTTTAGAGAATGGAATGACTGAACATCTCTGACAAGCTTTTCTCTCCCCATTGTGTTTCGCTGGAAGAGCAGATGCAAATTGTCTACCTATAGTCTTGGCACGGAAGAAACTAGTGGTCTGCTGCTGCATAGCGGTGGAAGCTTACAAAAGGAAGGCCTTGGGCTGAGGCCCATTACAATGGCTGAGTAGAAAAGGACTATGGGAAGGTGAGACAGCTGAATTAGAGGTAGATCAACAAGTTCTAGAACCGTCGCACCTTCACAGCGTGGTGCATGGTGGTTGGTTGAATGATGTTTGTTATGACTTACAGCTAGGGAACTGATAAAGGCTTGAGTGCTTCAAAAGCCTGCTTCAAAAGCTTTATTTTTGCAATAAAGCAGCTCTCCTTTGCATCTGCCTGGGGACTCTGTGTCACTTCAGACCCTCACTCCCCTGTTTGCCAAAGAGATGATCAGTAGGAGTGTTACAGAGCTGCTGTGTGCGTATTACTGGAATGGCAGAGAGTGAAGCGGTGGAAATTTCTGCGCTTTAGTACAGTTCTGCTACATTGCTGCCACTTTAGTCGGTTTTCCATCAGTGCCCTTTCTGTCTAGAAGTACACTGCCCAGAGTCTTTCTAGCATTTGCTGCCATTTCCTTCCTGGTGTTTTAATACCTTCCTTCAGTTGAAAGGATGATACAATCTTTACATTTGGAAGATCCCTGTTAGGAAACACTATGCCAGAGGAGTCATCGCTGCTTTTCTTCTGCTTTCTTTGTAATTTTCAGAGACTGATTTCAAATTTCTGCTAATGTCAAGAAGAATACTGAGACTACTTAGAAGGGCTGATGCTCTCAGCTGCTTTCCTCTTTTATACTGCTTCCTACTGTATGTGACTTAATGTCACAGCCATTCTTCTTGAAAAATCCTTTCTTAGGATTTTTCTTTGCTGGAGCTGAGAAGGCTCAGCAGCAAATGTAAACAATTGTTATCTGCTTCTGTGGAATGCAGCAGGTTCACCTGTGGTTGGATGGTCAGCAGATGTTTGGATCTGCTGACCATTCACAGGCAGGACTGCTATCACTCTGTGCTGAGACACAGACGTTGTTATTCATTCCTTTCGATCTCTCTCTTAGCTTAGCAGCTTCAGAAGAAGCTCTTGCCTTTCTATCTTTATGTAATATAGTTATAACGCTATATATATATATCATAATATAATAAATCTAGCCTTCTGATCATGGAATCAAGATCTTGTCTCATCCATCCTCTAACAAACCCCTGCCGCACCGGCAACAACTGGTGACCTCGACTGAAAGAGGACACTGATCACAGAAGTGGATCTAGCCAGGAGCTGAAGAACTGAAGATCCTGATTTTGGACAGAGTTCATAGCCACAGCTGACCACAGAGAGAACCTGAAAAGCTCTGAGGAAGATGTATGAAAATCCTAGCAGCATCGTGCAGCTGGCCAGGAAGTGCTGGACACTGTGTCAAGGTACTGTTGGTTTTTCCCCTCCTGAGGATGAAGCCATTCGAAATTCGTGGCTATTGCTCTGGAGATTTACTCCCTCAGAGGCTGAGGTTTCATTCTCCCCTTCAGAGGAGAAACTTATTGCCCTCTGGCAAAAATGGGGTGAAGAGGATGGAATTCTTGGAATTCTTCTATTAGAAAGGCATTTTTATGATTTTTTTCAATGGGCAAAGCTTTTTGGTTTTTTTACAAATGTGTTATATGCCCTTGATATATTTGTGTGGGAGTGTATGGGCTCCATTTTTCAATTTTCTTTGGACCGAGGTTTGGAATATCCTTGGATTTATCTAACATTTAAAATCCTTTTTCCGGTTTTGGAACGGAGAGCAGCTGTTTTTCCCTGGGTTGCTAATTGCTATGGTCTCGCTCTGTTTCCCCCGATTTCAGCGGGAGGAGACCCTTTGGAGGCAGATGAACTGCTGCCTCTGACTCCCTCTGAACACGAGCGGAGGGGCAAATTTTCCCCCTGAGCCGAGAAAGTTTTTTTCTCTGCGTTTTCTGAGCATGTTCAGAAAGTCTCGTCTTACCCCCCCCCCCCCCGCTTCCTACTCTCTGGGGGATGAAGAGTGGGCGGCACTGCTTCGGCCAGCCCCATGGGCCCCGCCCCAGCCAGAGCTGCGGGCGGTACCGGCTTACGGGGTCACGCCTCCCGGCATTGCGGGGCCGCCCCAACCCGCCCCGCGGGTGCCGCCCCTGCCGGCACCGAGAACACGGCAGCGAACCCCGCCTCCCTGGCCGGAGGGGCCCCGACCCGC
Source organism: Geothlypis trichas (assembly GCA_009764595.1). NCBI lineage: Eukaryota > Metazoa > Chordata > Aves > Passeriformes > Parulidae > Geothlypis > Geothlypis trichas. Next base: position 8,067,085 of record CM019923.1, on the reverse strand, counting down.
CCCCCGTGTGCTTCCCCGTCGAGGCCACTCCCACTGCCACCCCTCGGGCAGAGCCTGTGGGCACGGTGGCTCCGCCTGTGTGCCTGGAGACTACACCCCAGCCAGTGCCGAGGATGCTGCGGGCGGCCCCGCCCGCGGCCGCGCCTGTGTTGCTAGGCGACAGACCTGCAGCTGAGCTGCCGCCGCTGGCGCCGCCCGACGCTGTCGACCCCGTGCCACCTCCCGCCGAGCTGTTTCCCGACGCTGAGACCAGCGCTGAGCCCGCGCGACCCTCGGAGTGCTCCTCTGTCCCGCCGCCGCCGGCGGCAGCTGCAGCGGCGGCTCCTGCACCCAGCGTGATTTCCTTACCGAGTCCTTCAGACTGTCCCGGGGCTGCCCCTGCGGGGGAAGCCGGGACAGGGGAACAGGGCTCCACCCTCTCCTTCTGAGGAGGAGGCATGGCCCGGCAACTGGGGGCGGGGGCAGCCCGGCTGCCGGTGTTCAAAATCAGCATTTTTGGTGGGTTGTGGGGTGTTTTTTCATGGGTCGCCCCTTGCAGACTGGTATCTCTGCCACCCCTGGCGAGCTCCAGCTGCAAGGCAACTGTGGGTTCTGAAAAGCCTGCCTCTGCTCCCCAGCCCGGAGGGGGTGAAGATGTTGCATTGCAGAGGCAGAGGGCGCAGCCGGAAGCGACCATGCCTCATTTGCTATGGGGAGCAAAAATTCCTACACCTGACATAAGCATTCTTGGGAGAGCTTCTGTTCCCCCATTGCCGGCATGGCTCAATTTTGGGGGAAGAAAGCCTGTGGGCACCCAATCTGCCAATGTACTGGCAGCAGGATGCCAGGCTGTGGGAATGCTGACCTTGCCTTGGGGCCTGGGCCTGGGCTGTGTAGCTTGGCTCCTTGGCCCAGGTCCACCTCCTGGCCTCCTGTTGGTTTTGGGGGTGTTGCTCCCCCCTTCTGGTCCTGGGCCACCTTTCTGTGGGCCAGGTGTGGGGTTCCTGATCCTTCTGCATGGGCCAGGGCCCCCCAGGGCCTTTTCCCTGGCCCCCGCTGCTGCTGCTGCTCTTTCTGATTTGATTTACAAAAAAAAAAAAAAAAAATAAAAAAAAAAATTAAATTAAATATAAAGGGTTGAAACAGCTGGCAGCAGCTCAAAAGGATTGAAGGGCCAAAAAGCACATTCAGCCCAAGTTAAGGGCTGTAGCAGGACACTCTAGTAGTTGCCTGAATTATTTGAAATTGTTTGATAACTATTGATGGACTTTTCTGTAAGAAGCTTGTTTCAGGACAAAAAGGACCTTCAGATATGACAAAGAGGAACATCTTCACTTCATGGACTTTTCCTGAAACTCAGCTGCTTTAGATTTGAATTGTCTTTGTATTGGGTTTTTGTATTTTCTTATATTGTAAGATTGTTTTGGTGTTATGATAGAATTGTGCATTCCACACCAGCATTTTTTCTTTTTAACTAAATAAAGAAGGGTGAGATGTCACAGCCATTCTTATTGAAAAATCCTTTCTTAGGATTTTTCCTTGCTGGAGCTGAGAAGGCTCAGCAGCAAATGTAAACAATTGTTATCTGCTTCTGTGGAATGCAGCAGGTTCACCTGTGGTTGGATGGTCAGCAGATGTTTGGATCTGCTGACCATTCACAGGCAGGACTGCTATCACTCTGTGCTGAGACACAGACGTTGTTATTCATTCCTTTCGATCTCTCTCTTAGCTTAGCAGCTTCAGAAGAAGCTCTTGCCTTTCTATCTTTATGTAATATAGTTATAATGCTATATATATATCATAATATAATAAATCTAGCCTTCTGATCATGGAATCAAGATCCTGTCTCATCCATCTTCTAATAAACCCCTTTGAACACTGGCAACAACTTAATAGCCTCGGTTTGTCATCTGCATTTTGCTGTGATCCAAAGCTAAATATTCCAGGCCTGTGAACACAACAAGAAGTCTTAGTCTTTTGCAGAATCCTCCTACCCCTAGGAGGATTTGTGGTCATTTTGATTTCTATGGTGTTAGCCCTGTTGCAGAAAAAAGTACATTGTACTCTCTTCTTGTGTACTCTCTTGTGCTCTCATTCCCCCCTCTCTGCTTTGCATGCCCTAGTTAATCTACCGGTGTGACTCATTTGGCATTATCTCATAGTGCAAATTCTGCGTAGTTTCATGTACTTACAAATGCTAGTTGCCAAGGAGCCTATATACCATTCAATGGGCACAGAATTGTAGGGCTGGGCAAGTCCAGGTGCTGAAACTGTAAGTGGTTAAGTCATGCCATTTTAAAGTGACAGACCAAATCAGTTGATCTAGGACTTTCAGCTGGACACCTCTGAGAATAGCAGCTTGTCAGCAATGACACAGCCATCTTCCTAGCTGTATTCCAGAAAGAGAAAAGGGACACCTTCAATGGTTAAGATGTTTGGCATGAGAAAACAGCAAGAAATGTACCACAAAATACTTGAGCCAGATAAAGTGCGTTTTTCTAGTGAGAATTTTGCAGTTGTTCTTTCTTGTCTGTGCCTTTACTTTTCACATAAGACAGGGGGGCACTTCATTATTATTGTTCTTTTCTTTTCTTTTGTTGGCCTCCCTCTTTCCACCTGCAACTAACAATTTTGCCTTTCTTTACTGGCTTCTCTTTCTTTACTTATAGAAGGTTACATGAGGTCCTCCAACCTTGTCATAAACATTCTCATACAGTGGGAAGAAGTATAAAGTACATCTAAATGGATAAAACAAACCCACAAAAATAGAGGTTTTTTGCAGTCTTCTGTGAGAACATTAGGACACAAGATATCTTTGAACTGAGTTATGCTGCATTGATGTAACTTTTAGCCCACTCTTTACTATTATTACCCGTGTTTGGCCTTTAGTACAGAGCCTTTGAACTAATCCAGCCCAATATTTTGGCTAATTTTGTTTTCTTTCTAGCGAGGACTTTGTTTCTTAAGGAATAGCCCAGAGAAAGAGCGTCCAAGGTAGAGTTATGGGTCATAAATTCTGGTACAGTTTGTGCTGGTAATACGTCTAGGCAAGAAAGATTTTACATCTTTTTTGACTTTCAAATCTAACCATTATTTGAAATAGTTAAAAGTTAGGGGTGTCATCCCGTTTCCTCCACCCGCCCCCTGACATAGTTCTCTCTGGAATATTACACATAAAGGCCCACCCTGTAAAATATGTTGCAGATACTCTGCAGTAAGTGCACCTTAGCAGCTAGAGGTGATAATGTGGGTTAAATAACATTCCTTCTGCAGTGACGGAAACTCTGTCTACACAGGCATACTCAACAAAGGTTACCATGGCTTAGCTCCTGTCCTAAAGCTAATGTGCATTTTAAAACTTTCCAAGAAGGTGAATTTAAGGCCCTTCATTGCTCTGTGCTGGAGTCCCAAGAGAATTTCAGTGTGCTTTTTGTCATTTACTGCTGTCACTGCTTAGCTCTTGAAAATGAGACTCCCTCATGACTGATGAAAGTTGTTTAGTTAAGAGCGGGTCAAAGACATGGTCCTGCTCTAGAAGGAGATGAGAAGGTTTCTGCAGTCTTTGTCATCTCTACTGTTTGTGATTTCTATAGAAAACCAGTGGGAAGTTTTCTGAAGGCAGTCCAGAAGCTGGCAATATGGACAGCTTACAACCAAACACTTGCTGCAGTGCTACCATGGTGATACCAGAAAGGACTTAAAAAAATTTAAAAGGGCAAACAAAGCAGTTGGAAGAAAAAGAACGTTAACCATTATTCCATTCTTCTAATCTATCCTTCTTTAAATTATCATTTTCATGCAGTTTCATGGCTTGTGTTGGTATCCCTCAAAAGGATTCTGAGACAGAGTAAGCTTTTTAATGGAGTAGATGTGACAAACGCAGGCCAAATTGCCTTTTTTGCCATCAAATACCAGTTATGCTTGAGCTACCCTTTGCTTAAGGTAGCAACTCACACTAAGAATTTGACTCATGATTGAGCAAATTTTACTGTCATGATTGAATCGATTTTATTCATGATTAAGTAAGTCTTACTGTCACTCAGAATTTTACTATCATGATTGGCATTGAAACTTTTCAAGGAAAGCTCGGAATAGCATTGTTTGTGTAAAAATAGTATTTTATCTCCTGTCTTTGTGTAGTAGGTAAGCCTTTTGCTGTCACCAGTTGCGTAACCTTTCATGTCATATCCCTCTTCATATCCATATTCTGCTTAAGGGCTATTAATCTACTTTAGAATTGGCAAGTGGAATAAGACTACTTTTTCTTTTTGAAAGCTAATGTCATTTGACCTACTTACAGCAAATAATTCATTAATTGCAAGTCCCCAGCTAGCATCTTTTACACATATTCTAACCTTCTAAAGAAGTAACAAAAGCACTCTCCAATACTTTACTTTCTTAAGCACACAAAATGCTTCCCTCCTTTGCAGTTGGCTTCTCTAAAATGAACCACATGTCTGCAGTATTTTAATGTGTGCCATATTTAGCCAAGTAATTCAAAACAAACAAAAAGCAGTCCCTTCAGTTTGGAAATAGTTTTAAATTGTTTTTGAATATACAAAACATACCCTTACTGTATGCATTGCATGCAGATTTAATCGTCGTGAAAGAAAACCCTATGTTTCTGTTGGGATAGCACGGTTTTCCACAGTTTTCCACAATTGTTCCTGGCACAGTTTTCTACTTATGTGACTGTTAGGACACTTGAAGGTACTTCTAAGGTACTGTAGTAAGCAGAAAAGGAGGAGAGGTTGTGCCTTATTTCTGGCTTCATTTGGTTTTCTTTTTGGTTTTCTTCCTCTTGCTCTTTATCATGTCACATTTCTAGATATTGTGATTTAGATTTGCAGTTTACTAAGCTGTGTTTTCTGTCTGGAATTCTTGTAAATTCCAAAAGGAACCCAACCAGTAAATATGCATCTTTTTATGATTTGCTAGCTACAGAGAAAATCTTCCTGCTGCTCTAAAATGCTTTTATTTGATATGCATTTTTATCACCATTCAAATGAAAAGAGTATGGTTCCTCCATTCACTGCTTTTGTACTGGATTCAGTTCAATGTGCGCTAACGGTGCAAAGAAGTCCTGCTGGAAGAAAGGATCTGCATAGAAATTGTCCAAGACACGTGCTACAAGGGTCATGTAAAAGTTCGACGTTTGTCTACCTTTCTGGCAGTCTGTCTTCACAGCAAGACCTGATGAGGGATTTTGCTAGCGTTTCTTTGACAGAAAGCAAGAACAAAGCAAGAAAAATGGAGCAGCAAAAGAAGACAGCAGCAAAAGGTACATTATCCCTCTGTTATTTATCATTGTCAAAACCAATTTTTTCCTGCCATGTTACATAAAATACCTTAGTAGAGCTAAAAACTAGACAAATGCAACTCTGTTCTGAATTCATTAAAAGCAAAGCCATCTGTGGACAGAAGTGCCCAGTGTGATGCTGGGAACTCCTAGCTGGTTTCACTAAGCTTGTCTGGAGAACTGCATTTTTGGTGGGCTTTATTTGCGTGTCTGGAAGGTGGGGAGTTTATGTGCGGCCTTGAGCCCTGAGAGTGCCATAGGCACAGAGACCCATTGTGTAGCTCTCTGACCAGCCACAGCATACTGAGGCATGATGGATTACTCCCAGAGTTCACATGGTAGAAAGGTTTTCTGCCCCCATGAAGGACAACACGTCCATTCTCTTGCTTAAAGCCATTCTGTATGTTACAATGGTACCTTGAATTCATCAAGTGCCATTTGCACAATGGCCAGTGAGCTTGGATTCTTAAGCTTCTCATGTTTGATCTGTTTCCTGCTTCAGTAAATAGCAAAACTTCCAAGGACTGCAATGGCAAGAAGATGAAGCTGCTAGGGTATTTCAAATGTTTGCCTAATAAAATGGTGATTCTTGCACCTCTTCGCAATCGTTTCATGTACCGAAACACTAGCTCTGCTCAGGGCAATTCTGAAATTGACTTGAGCTGTTTTCCATGTTTCTTAGCGGGTGAACTGAGACACTTCCAGCTTTCAAGGCAAGGCGTTTGACAGCAGCCTCCAAAAGGCTCAGGCTGTTGGATGAAAAGGTGAAAAAACTGAGGTGAATGGAGGGAAATTTCACTTCTGATTTATGTCATAGATTCAGCCAGATAATCAACAATCATTAGTTTAATGAGGTACCAGCATAGTCTTTCACTCTCGCAGATCCCCAAAAGCTTAAACCATCCAGCAGCTTCTTCCTTGCAACAAGTGCCACAGCCAAAAGCCAGGCCTGGTCGTCACCTTCTCCTCGCAGCCTACAAGCTCTGCCAAGCGTAGTGGTGATTCTCACTTTCCTTCTTAGCTACACGAACAAGAACATCCTGTGCGTGTTGCCGAGTCCTTAGTGAAACCAAACAGCGGTTCACCTTCAAACAGCTCAGTGTGCCAGGACAGAAAGCTTTCACTCACCTGTCCCCTTGCCTTTGCAGCCTTTTTTTTTCAGAGCACGCACCAAGGCATTGCACTTTGCTTCTCAGCTGAGTGCATTGCCATATTTCTGGAGTCCCACGCGACCATCTCCTTCTCGCACAAACTGCTTCTGTTGAAACATGCTCATGTGATGTACTTTCCTGCTCAGCGATTCACACCATCACATTCTATGTCCTGCTTGCAGCCTGAATCTAAACAGAGAAGTTTCTGGCTATGTCTCACACACGCAGATGTGCCAGGATGAAAAGGTTGCTTGGACCTTGCCACTTATGTTCAAAAAAATCCATTCACTCCACAATCAAGAGACAGATTTCTTTGCTTTACATCCTGCAAACTTCACACACACACACACACACACACACACACACACACACACACACACACGAGAGCTATGCACTTTCTTTCCTTCTTTCTTATCTGCACTCACTCACCTATTTCCCACCTTGACCTCTCTACCACTTTTGTCTTGACCTTGCTGTGCATGTACATTTCCTGTTAAGATACCCATTGTGTTGCCTATCCCTCCCCCACATTGCCTTGCTTTTCCTACCCAATCTTACATTTCCTTGTCATTGTTGACAATTCCTTTCTTTTCCTCTGCCTTCCTGACCCATGCATGTCCTTCCCTTGCCCTTCATACCAAGCCAGTGCCTTGCATTGACTTGCTCATCTATCCTTCTTTTGCTTCCCAGTTGTCCAGCTCCAATCTTTCATTACCTTCTCCTTCTAGGACTCTTCTTGCCTTGCCTCTTTCTCTTTTGTGTTGCCTGTTAAAGCCACCACTTGTCTTGCCTTGCCCTTGAACCCCTTCCTTGCCTTGCATTACCTTGCTCACCAGTCCCCCACCTGGAATTCACTACCTCTCTTTTTGTAGAATTTCTTCAACTTGCATTGCCCTGCCTGCTTCTCCTAGGATTCTCCAGGCTTCCACTGTTTGTTTTTTTTTTTCTCAAGGTCCCAGCGTTTCAGGAACATGTAAGAGGAAGCCTGGAGGAGGTCACGTGCTATCTGTCCTGACAGCTTTCTTCTGACATCTATCCTTACATGTCTTGAATTTTGGACACAAAATTCATCTTTCACCCTTGGGCTTCAGGAGCAGAATGACAGCTCTTTTGCATACAAAGGAAAGCAGGCAACCCAAGTGTCTTAGGTGCAGATTAGAGATGGTCCATGCAAGATCAAGGCTGGACAGAGCAGTCTGTCTGGGCCGCTTTTGTGTACCAGCAATCTTTGAATGGACCTGTCACTAGCCTTGCTTTGGCAACCCAGCTGTTTCCTTGCCTTGCCCTGTTGATTCTCCATTGCTTTGCATTCCCTTGCATACCCATGGCTGGCATTTGACCTGCCGACAGTTTTCCTAGCCCTTCCTGTTACCATTACTTCCTATGCCCAGCCTTGCCTCTAACTTCTGGGACTTCTCTCACCTACCATTCCACTGGCTTCCCCTCACAGCTTCAGTCTTGCCAACCTCTCTCTTGACTTGCCTACAGTTGCCTACACTTGCTTTGCATTGCCTTACCTGCATGGAAGGTAAGGCAAAGAGTAGTAGGCAAGGCAAAGAGTGGTATGCAAGGCAAAGCAAAGCCAGGAAGTTATTTGTAGGGCTAGGCAAGGCAGACATAGGCAAGCAAGCAAAGCTAGGGTAGGCTAGGCTAGGAAAACTAAGCATGGTACTGGAGGCAAGGCAAAGCCAAGTGACTTGGAGTGCCTTTCCTTGCTTGACAAGTAAAAGATATGGTGGCAATGTTGGTAGGGCAGCTGATAAGGTATCGTGGGGAGGTATAGTCCAGCAAGACATTTCTGTCCTGGCCCCTTCTGTGTAGGAGCCATTGTTGGACAGAGTCAGTACCGGACATGGTATGCAACTTTTGCTCGGTAAGTTCCTGAAGGAGAACAGCAATGCTTTCTCATGGGAAGGAAAGAACTTAGCCCCAGTGCTGGAAGTGCAGATAAGAAGATGTGTCGCGCAGCTTAAGGGCGGCAGCAACTTTCTATCCGGGCATATTTGGTTTGGAAGCACTGACTCAATTTGTACAATCATGGAGACCGTATCCATCTTTGGAAGGCATTCTCCTTCCTGAAAGAATCCATTTGGCATGTGTTTTCCACTTCCTCGAGGTAGCCTTCTTGAAATTCTGCCAGCACACTTCTTTTGGACAAGATAAAGAGCTGGGCTGGGTCTTGGTGTGCAGCCTAGCTAGTGCCCCTTGCAGGTAATGCCCAATAGCAGTGTTCTGACACCTTTGTATAGGATCAGGCCCTGGATGTTTTGGATTTTGGAGGAGGGGATGCCATTTCTTTTGAGATGGGCTTCTAGTTCCTCCTCTCTTTGGCAAAGTTTGGATGGGCACTTTGGGTGGTCTCAGTGAATTGAAAGGCTTTTCCCAATAGGCAGTTGTCTGGGATCGAGTTGTTGAACTGTCAGTGGGAATGCAGAGGCCAGGCCTCTGTAGGACAGAGTTTTGTCCCTTGTAGCTTTAGGGACTGTGTGAACAGTCCCTGGTGTCATCCCATTTGGATCCTGACTCAGAGAGATTGAAGGCTTATGGTGGTACCTAGAGCTGAGAAGGAAAGTGGCGATAGCAGGGTGTGTATTTATAGTTTGATGGGTGCAATTGAAATCGTAGGCAGCAAAGAACTTTCTCCACCAGCAGTTTTGTGAGCTCTATTGTGAGCTTGTTTTCAAGTTTGTTACCAGACTCTACAAAAGAGAAAAGTTTGTTAGGGCAGAGGAGCTGGTGTTGGCCTTTGAGTGTGGGGCAAAGAAGAGTATCCACTTGGAAGGGGAAGATAGGTGAAATCTTTTTGTCCCGACACAGTTGATTGGAGAGCAGAGACGTTTCTGACTTGGCTGTGTCCTGGGGTGGTTTCGAGCTGGACTCGGAGTGTGTCCTTGTTTTGTGGGTTGACAATGCTGTGGTGTGGTTATTTAAGGGAGCACTGACAGTGCCCAGGAAAAAGACAAGCACTTTTCTAGCACAGCCTTGTTTGTGTGGGAACAGTGTGGGGGCAAGAGCTCCGCTGCGGATCCTGGCTCTTGGGCACTGACAGAAAGGGATCCTACATGTAGCAGAGAAGGAAGAGGAATCATTTCATTACTGGCTGCACAGTTTATAAGCTTCAAAATAAAAGGCAATTGCAGCACTGCCTCTTCATTTTAGAATGTTTTCTGGGCCATCAGCTGCTCAACATGTAACTTGCACCCAGTGAACTGCATCCAGCTCCCTGGAGATAGGCACTTTCCCTCAAGATCTCTGTACCATCTTGCACTCTAATGCTTGAAGATCTCAAACTGCTTCAAAATGTCCAGTGGCTGCTCTCAAAGAAAAAGTTCTACAACAAAAAGGCAGTGCTGGCCATAACAGTCCTTTTTGCAGTCTGTCAACCAAACAAAACATACTAGCGATTTGCATGTTCTTTCTCAATGATATATATACATGCATCAGCATATTCTCTCAAAGTGGCAGAGACTATCGTTACAGCCAAGCGTTTTCAGTTGCACTTCTGACTGACAGATGTGCCAGGACAGAAGGCATTTGCCAACCTACCCTCTTTCCTGTGCAAACTGATGTTGGCAGCACAAATATTTTCACATTCTCTCATTGTGGCTGTGTCCAAGCAGCTAGAGGTCACATAGGTGGAAGTGTCAAGACAGAAGATGTTCTCAAAGTATCTCCTTGTTTTTTCTAAACAGATTTTAGACTGTGTACAATGCTCTGTATCTTCTTTCCCACATAGACCTGCCCTCACTTTTTCACTCTCACATCTTTGTTGCAAACGTCCAGCGGCTGTTTGCATAGAAAAAGGCTCTAGAAATAAAAGTGAGCCTTGGGCTGCACCTTCCACCTGCCCCACATAAGCCACATCAAACTCACCAGTGCACTCTGTCCTTCCCTTCTCCACTGCAACTACCATTGTGTTCTCTGGATCTTGGAACCTAAAGGTAGGTACAGTTGTTTCCACAGAAGGGTTCTAAGGGCCATAGGTAGCAGCACAAATAGCTCTCACTGAACTTTAATCCTTACCATTGCCACCGTGAGTTTGGTTGGTAGGCCAGTAAGAGTCATGCTCCTTTTACAGGCTGTATGCTGCAGCCACCAGCCCAGCGCTCTTTGACTGTTATAACCAGTCCTACTTTTACTCTCCCGGAGGGAAATAGGCATCTATTCCTCACATAGATCATTTTTGTGGCAGCAGCCAAGGGCTCTAGAGTGCTGCTTCTGCCAAAAGATGCTCGGGTCAGGCACTTACATTCTCAGCACTACATAGCCCCTGTGTATTCTGCATCTCTTATTGTCCAGATCTTACCACAAAGCATTTCACAGAGAGAAAATGTATCAGGACAACAAGCTTTTCTGGAGCGTACCCCTGAAAAGGGTGGAAATTTGTATTTGGATCACATTCAAGGGGCAGTCCTCTTTCCCATACAACCTGTAAACCACTGTCAGATCACAGTGCTCTCTGCTGGCTCCTTCTTACCTTGAAGTACCGATGCGCATGTTACAGCCTCGCAAGGACTAAAGATCCGGAGGAACGTCACAGTGCTTTCGTGCAGCACAGACGCTGAAAACTGGCAAAGCTGAATGCCTTCGCTGAGATTTAGTTCTATGCAAATTACAGAAAGAGGTAGCAACGTACCGGGATGTTGTGCGCAGTGTACCTCATTGCAGAAGTCAAGAAAGAACTCACTCACAGTCAGGTGAGGATACACTTGTCGCCATAAAACTTTCTAATCCAATGGACAGTCACCAGAGAACATGTCCTGCTTTTCTAAGCTGCCACCTTTACTTCTTTCTACTGCAGTGTGGATACTTTTACCCAATAAAGCCTGATTACATGTACACATCTATGTCTCTATTATAATAGCCCAACTCTCAGTTTATTCGAGTACAACCACATGACTACATGACTATACTAGAAAACCCTTCCTTATCTAATACAGTTTCTTACTTACTTAAGGCCTATTCTTACTTATAACTAAAGAAACATAAGTTGATGATGTCTCTTCAGTGTCTGTGTACCTTGCTTTCACACCAATCTAAGGCTTCTTCTAAGGTTGTAAATCAAACCCTCTTGAGTCTGTGACATTTCTATCTTTGCAATTCCTACAGCTCTTCCAGTTCTCCCAGGAAATTCCAACTGGAGTGTTTTTCAGTGTCTTCATAAGTGGACTTTTTCTGGCTAGATCATGCAAACACTGCCTGTCTAAGGAAAAATCAAATGTCCCAGCTATGGAAAATGTAGACTGAGGTTTGTGTGTCATCAATGAGATGCTTGTGCTCGCACACACGCAGTGAGAGCAAAGCGGTGTTATGGTGAGGGCTGTGGCTTGCAGTCAGAGATGATACACATTCCAAAGGTCCTTGTGACAGCCTGTTTTATTGTTCAGAGCTTACTTTTATAGGGAGTTCAAAATTCCCGGCTCTAGACAGCTCCTTTGGTCTGACCCTCACACAGCCCAGCTCCTGACTAATGAGATACCTGCAGCCCAGGCTAGAAGGTGAGAGGTCCCTGCCAGGAACTCCAATGGCACGGGGTGGAGTCTGGAACCCCTAATGCAGAGCAATGTAACAGCAACCCCCAAACAAAACTAAGAAGAAAAAATATTCCTCAGTCAAATGTTTGGACAGTAAGGTAGAGACACATAAAAAAGGAAAATCTCCTGCAGAACGGTTGTGATTATGCAAAGAGTGGCCTCTTATTAGAATATTAATCTTCACGGGGGGGATTTTTTCCCTTTTTGGAATAACTTTGCCTTTCCCACATACTTATAGCTTCTTGGAGAGAAGAAAATTATATTCACAGGGCACATTTCAATAGCACAGCAATTTCTTGCTTTATGTCTTAGTCTTTCCACGAATGAAACAAGTGAAGAATGGTTGAAGAGGGAACCCGACTTTGCATGGGTAGGCTGTTGTCTAGAAGCTGATACTGCAATGGATTTGTTACTGGCATGAGAAGCATCTGTGTCATCAGAGACCTAATAGCAAACTAGTTGTCAACAATGGGTAACTATCAGCTGGATTAATACCACAGGAGTGTAGATGTCTGAGTGAGGAAAGCAACCACTATTTTTATAGTTAAGGTTCTTAGAAGACAAAGGGCAAAAATGTAAATGAAAAGTAGACATTTGCTACACTTCACGGGGTATCGTCATACAAGTCAGTCCTATAGAAGAGAGAAATTCACTTCTGGGGACATTGCAGGATTTGGATGCAGAGTCACTCTCATCTTTTGTTTCTTTGTTGTCTGCTTGGCATGGAACACACTGTTTTGAAGAGGGAAGTGCCTAACAGACATTCTACTTTACAAATATATATGTTTCTCTCTTCTTCTGAGACCTCAGCACAGAGCCCTTATTGGCATGGTAGTTTCCTTCCATGAGAAGGGAAACTCATCTAGCCAGGCTTCATCGCCCCCTGCATCTTTTGGGGTAGTTCTTGGAAGAAAATAGCAACTTTTCCACTCCATATGATTCAAGAGAATGTTTAATTCTCTTCCTAATGTACTTCAGGGAACAAGCTATCAATTCCCTACTGTTTCTATGAAAAGGCATTAAGCTAATAATTCAGTTCTCATAGATCTAATAAGGAATCAAAGTCTTTTATGCCTGCAAGCATGCCCTTATGGTATGAAAAGTATGGATTATCAAGGGTGGAAGAAGATCTGTATGAAAAGGGAGAAAACCCAGAAGCATGCAGGGGTTTTCAGGTAGGAAAGGAAAAACGACATTAAATTGTCAAAGGAAAGAAATTGAAAAAGGGAGGAGGGAGGAGGAGGAGGCAAATGCTGCCTTTGAGGAGACTGACACAAGGACCGTCGGCCTCATGAGCAAACAAGAGAACCAAATGAAACTTCACAGCAATCTCATCAACAACTTAGTGGACAAATGTGCAAATAATTTTGTTCATTTATTATGTAACTAATATATATAGAGATGTTCCTCATTTTGACAGAATTTTCAGGGAGCAAGCTAGTGTATGGCACCTGGAACCAATGGTGTATTGGAAATGGCCAACATGCAGAACACTTGGCTCCATCCTGAACACTACCACAGCAGAATCACAGGATCATAGAATGGCTGGGGTTGAAAAAGACCTTAAAGGTCATCTAGTTCCAACCCTCTGAACATGGGCAGGGACACCTTTTACTTGCCCAGGTTGCTCAGAGTCCCATCCAGCCTGGCCTTGAACACCAGACTGGGGTGTCCATAACTTCTCTGGGCAAGCTGTGCCAGTGCCTCACCACCCTCACAGGGAAGAATTTCTTCCTAGCATCTAATTTCAACCTGCTCTCTTTCACTTCGAAGCCATTGCCCATTGTCCTGTCTCCATAGTTCCTAATGAAGAGTCCTTCTCCTGTTCCCCTTCAGATACCAGAAGGTGTTGTGAGGTCTCCATGCAACCTTCTTTTCACCAGGCTAAACAGCCCCTATTCTAAGCCTGTGGGATGTGCTCTTGTCCTGAACACTGAACTGCAGTATTAAATGATGATTTTTTGAATCCTTTGAATGCATGTTCTTTTTCAGCCTTGAATTAGGCTAAATAGCTTTGATTTGTGGGTATTGCAAGTGAGCAACAGAAATCACTGCCCTGGCTTGCCTTTTTTACAGCTCCTTTCCGTGGGAGACTCCATGCAAACATCACAGCTGGTGAGACTGTGGGCACACCATCATTCTGAAAGAGCTTTGCACAGTAAACATAGAGGAGGATTAAATATTGAAATGCAGATGATAGAAGCTGCCCAATGGACTCTGCTGGTGGAAATCAAATACTAGTCTAGTATTTTGAATGCAAATAATTCCCCCCAATGAGGCCAGACAGGATTGTTTGGCTTTGAATCCGAACACGTGGACAGTAGTGTATGGTCTACAAGTTGAAAACAGTGTGGATACTTCTCCTTTTTTTCATTAGTGGTTCAGAAACTGAAAAGGCAGCTACCAAATGGTGAATACATCCCTACAGATTCAAAATGGTTGTTCTTAATTTGCATCTCCACCATAACAACAGATCGTTAGAACTAAAGTACAGATGGGAATTTTAAAGCTTCTCAGAAATGAAGCAGGAATTGGCCAATGGGCCTTAGCAGAAGCTACAAGTTTTTCAGCATGAAGCATCTCAAAGTATTTTAACTGTACAGTACTTTTCTGCACTTTTGGCCTTTTATCTCAAGGATGCATTAAAAAAAAAAAAAGAAAAGAAAAGGAAACAAGAAAAAGAAATAAGAAAAAACCCTACCAAATATATATATATATATATATATATATATATATATATATATATATATATATATATATATATATTTCATGACTAAGATAATAAGCACAAGCAGTAACATATATAGAAACAGAACCCATGATATTTGACTTTCAACCTTGTCTTTTCAACACACTATTGAAAATGGAATTGTTTCCCAATATCAGCCTTGAAACATTTTGGAGCAAAAACACTCTAAGGTCCTGATAGGTGCTTTGGTCAAAAATCACTACTTCTGGTTTTCTGTCCATAAGTGGAAACGGAGAGGACAGCTGGTAACTGGCCAAAGGAGTAGGGAAGAGTAATCATCATCCACAACACTGGGGCTAAAGAAATTTCCAAGATAATTACCTGCCTTATTACTTATTCATGCATTGGGTTGAAAGTTCAGAATCTGTTTCCATTTCCCCCATCTCTCCAATGCTATATTTCAAAGAATTTGAGTCCCTCAAACATCAGTCCTGCCAGAACAACCCGCCATGTGCTGTCATAGGGGATCTGCTGATGCCCACTGACTCTTACCAGTCCAGTGCTTGCCACTGTTGCAGATCAAGAACTTCTGAATAGTTTTGGTTAATGGTCTTTGAGTTGTTGAAAACAAGAAAAGAATGACTAGATATTTGCATGATCAAATCCCCTGAAGGAATAAAAATAGGAGCATAATAAATGTCTTCATTGTCATAAGAAGGGAGATGAAGGGTCCAAAATATTACTTGCATACTTACTGTTCTAAATCCCTTGTTATCTGGCAAATTGCAAAAGATGCCAGGCTTTCACCAAAATGCAAATCAGATTAAAATGTGAAGCTTTACATTTTACTGGATATAAAACTTCATAATCCATTTTTAAATCTTAGAGATTGTGATGTAATTGTAATGTCCTATTAATATCCCGAGGTTTAGAGCTGTAATTCAGAGAGAAAAGAAAGCTATTTTGAATTCATTCTAGTCAATCATCTGGTCGGCACTCTCTCCTCTTGCTTTTCACTTCTGAATCTCTGTATGAAAAGCATAGAGTTCTGGATTAATTCTTTTCAACAGTTTCCCCTGTAATTCTTCTTTTAAGGCAAACCTGCACAAATCCACACTTCCTTACCCCACCACTTCTAAAGTTCTATTGAGAAGCAAAAAAAAAACCCCATCAAGCAATTAAATCTCTGCTCCAATTTGTAGGAAAAAACCCATGCCATTAACTGCTTTCTTAACATATTCTTTATCTTGTATTAATACAGCAACCTTTTCTTGCTTTTATAGATTAGAACCAAATTCTTAAAGCTAGAAGGAATCACAGGTTTACTGTAGCTGATTCTGAGATACAGAAGTCCAGCAAGGAGTTCAGACGTCTAAAGAAGAGTCTGTACAACACGATTCAGCACAACGATGAGACATGTTAGATATTTTTCAAGAAAAGCCGCCAAACGGAAACTTTTTAGACTTCTATACTATCATGCGTGCCTGCTTCAAGAACCTGACCTAAGTTGCTGGAAACTAGCTGCAATATTACTGTAAACAATGCTGTGAATATAGGACATTGTAATTCTTCTCTTCCATTGAAAACCACAAGTGGAGTTCCATCATTGTCTTCAAAATTCTGTATTTCCTTGCAAGCTGCTAAAATAATGATAAATAAAGTGTTCTGTTCATACAATTTAAATCTAATAACGTTCAAAATGAAAAAAAAAATCATTCACATATGGTCTGCAATAATACAGCAGAGAGAAGATGAACCAGTCTGGCCTACAAAATAAAGCGAAGCAGATTTTGGGAATTTGGAGCACCTTACAATGTAATATTTAAAGAAAAAAGAAATCAAATGTAACCTTCACAAACTCAATTAGTGATGCACAGACAGAGAAAAAGAACTAATTACTACTAGAATTTCTTTCATTCTAAGACAAGAAGTTAAATGATCCTCTTGAATGCATGGAAGATTGTTGGGAAAGACAGCAGCCTTCTTCTTTACAACATATTCTTCAGAACTCTGGGAGACAAATCATTCAAGCTATGAGGATCTTTCTCTCTGTAAAACTCCAAGAGCATAGCCAATATTCTATTCCTTTAGAGATCCTCACCGCCCTGGGCGACTGGTGGATAGTCTACAGCCCCAGTATATCAGCCAGACACTCTGCCTTATTTAGCATGGCTACTGCAGCAAGCACATCATCTATCCTGGCTTTCTATCCAAAAGATATGCAAGGCACAACAAAGAATACACCCAAAACACTGAGCACAGTTTATGGCCTTCAAAACAAAAATCTCAGGATGACAATACTGGATCTTCTAATCCAAACCATCAGGAAACATTTCTTTAGAGGTGAAAAAAGCTTCTGTTGATTGTACAAAAAGTAGTTAAGTAAACCAGCGTTGCATGACCCAATATTTCTATTGAACTGGAACTATTTTGATCAATATTATTGATCCATTTATTTTCAGTGCATTTGGTAAAAAATGCAAAGTATCGTTTAAAAGGAATTATTGGATGCATACTAAGTACCACGGATTAGTTAAGGTGTTGGTTTTTCATGGCTTGGTTTTTGGTGGGGAGGGAAGAAGCCAGCCACAGAAGTAATTTTTTTGTGAAAAGCTCCTAGAAGCTTCCTCCATGCCTGGCCAAGTGAACCCCTGCTTGGCACTGTGACATGCTGCTAAGCCAATTAGAGAAGCTGGTAGCACCTTGGTGATACATTTAGAAAGGAAATCAAAACTGCAGCCAGTTAACTCTTAAGTTTGCAAATTTTTTGGTTGGCACCTGTCGGGATTCAGGACATCCCTCTGGCTGTCCCGAGCAGCCAGGACCCCTGTCAGGGGTCTCAGAGACCCTGGCACAGAGCCCAGAATGCCTCTGTGGGTTTGATTATGGCCCATGGAGCAAATTGCCAGCTTTGTATGAGCACCAGCAAGCCACAAGAGTTTAAGTAAAGTATTAGTAGATTTATCACAGGGTGAATTATGTATTTTGGGATTTTGGTACAGGGGGGTTATGGAGGCAAGATGGAGGGAACTGGGTGTGTCCAGCCTTTCTCCTTCTTCTTCTTAGCCTCCATGTTCTGTGATGATGTTGGCACTTATTTATTGGTTTAGAGTAGAAGTTCACTGTCTAGCATAGGTGATGGGCATTGGGAAATTATTGTAAACATTGCACACGTAGTTTTTAGTATAAAGACACAACACCTCCCCGGGGGCGGAGAGAGTGCCTGTGGCTGCCCTGCTGAGCAGACCTCGGCAGGGCAGGAGAAAAATTTTTATAGATAAGATAAAATAAACAATGCTAAGACCGAGAAATGAAGAGCTCTGACTCCTTCTTTAAGCGCCGGGCTGGGAAAAGAGACTTTACAATCTTTCTCGAGGTCACTCTGACAAACAAATGATCTCGACAATTGGCTTCCCTGGGTGGGCACCTGGCAAGCAGCCACGCCACCAGCCATCAGCTGCTGAAATCCAACCCAAGAAGGAAAGAAAACAGGCACTCTCAAGAAAAAAAAAAAAAAAAAAAAAAAAAAAAGAGTCCAGAAAGACCATCTCGACTACTGCCAAGAAGATTCATTTCAACCTCGACCTGGAAGGAGGATGACCAGAAGCCGGCCTGGGAGATCCTCACCTGTGAGCTGCTGGACAGTGACCAGGGCAAACTCCGGACTGACCTTGCACATGATTCAGCTTTTGGTAAGAAAAGTCAAAATTGAGACCATGGGGGATACATGCTCCCAGGAATAACCCAGCATCTTGTCAGCCCTACAGGGCCTGACAGACACATACCCTGTAAAAATCCCTGAAAAAAGACGAAATGGCCATGAAATTGCTGGCATTAGCCAGGATTATGTTAGAGGCGACCTCAGCAAAAAGAGGTAAGCTGGGCAGCGTATAGCTGCGGGTACCGCGGAAGCGGGGGAGGGAAAAAGAGCAAAGTCCTAGAAGGACATTAGCTCTAGCCCTGTTAGATTACGGGAACTAATTCCTGGGGAAAATAGACACAAAGAGGTGTTACCGCCTCCTGTCCCGACAACCCGAACACCAAAGAGTCCCGCAAAGCGCCCTGAAATCCTAGAATACACAGGGGTTCAAGCAGCGGCTCAGATACAGATATGACCCCAAGTGCAGATGAACTGGGGTTTTCCCCGAGCGAGATCGAGGAATTGGATGGTCCTGAAGGGACGTGTGCCCCCCAGTCCACGGGAACCTGGGGAACAGGGGGTTGGAAGCGACAGCAGAGTCGGAGGGGCTCGGAATCAGTTCGGGGAACCCGAGGGAGAGCTGCTTCTCAGCGACTGGTGAACCTGTGACAATGTGGCACCAACCAGCCGGCAGCAGCCCGGGGGAGCCGCAGAGGCGGCCGTGGGTGTTGCGGAGGCCGGCGGGGGGGCCACGGCAGTAGCGGGGGGAGTCGCAAAGAGAGGGGGGAGTCGCAGAAACAGCAGCAGCGGGGCGCTCAGCAGTCATCCAGGACACGGCCGGCAGCTGCGGGGGCAGCGCCGAGCGGAGCGGGGCCGGGTGGAGCCGGCAGCGCTGGCTTGCGGGGGGGCAGCGATGGAGGCGGGGGGAGGCGAATTTTTCGGCGATTTTTTGCGAGCGCAGCGCCGGAAGCGGCGGTAGACCCTGCTGGTGCGATGCCAAATGTCCACGGGACGAGTAAGGCTCGCAGAACTTTTCGGGAAGACTCGCAAAGCACGGGTTAATGCGCTAGATTGGCTGGCTTTCCCAGGGCGACTGCAGCGCCCCAAGCTGCAGCCAATACCTAGACGCAAGGGGATGCTTTGAAGACGAATCCGGAAGTGATGATGCGGAGATGGGCCCGTATCGTGAGACAGGCAAAAATTAAAAGCAGGGCAGGGACCGCACGCACCGGTTGCGGGCGCTGGCACGGAGCCAGAGCGGGATCCGGGCAGCGCCGGTGTCGGTCACAGGCAGAGAGGGGGCGTTCCCGAAGCCGCGCCTGAGCCGAGATGAGCGCAGGGGAGGCGCGGTCAGGGTGGGAGTGCCCGCACTCCGTGACGGCTCAGGCAGAGACGGGACACGGCCAGGGTACAGAGGGTCCCGAGGTACCGGCCCTTCTCCGGTCCCACGGCAACGGGCACACAGCCAATCGCAGCAGTCAGCACACAGTTTCAGCCTCCAACAAAATATTAAGTTAGAGATTTTGCACGGATGCAGCACAATATGTATGTGTGAGGTACACAGAGCTCTTAACCAGTCTGGTCCCACAGAAGTGGCAGAAACAGTATTTACCAGATGACCAGGCTTCAGATGCAAAAGGTGGACATGTAGAAAAGCTGTCCAAAATCAGAATAAAGTGAGAAAGCACCAGGCTTTTGCTCAAGATACAGATAAAAGGGGAAACCAGTGCAAATCAATGTTGTTATAAATATGATGTAGATGAAAAAACTTGTGAAAAATGCCTCTTAGGGAGGGAAACGATTATATAAAGATAAAAGTATTAGTCTTAATTCAATTACCTGAGATGTCTCTGAAGACAGAGCATTTAAGAAATATCAGTCAGATCCTATTTGTGGGGTCATCTGTTGATTCTCCAATGATTCAGAGTTTTGTTGGTTTGAGTTTATAACCTTTGTTAGTTTGAATTTTATGGGTGATACTGATAAATAAGGATTGTTATTAATGCTGTATAAATACTTTTAAAAGGTTGTCATAATGCCTTCAAATATTTTCTGTTGATAAGTTGATTATATAATGAGAATTCTCAGAATTTATGATAAGAATTATTAGCAAGGTATTGTAATATTTACAATCAGCTTTTATGTGCTTCACTATCTCTTTGTGTGATCATCTACAAGATGTGTGTCTTCAGAATCTTGTCTTTTATTTCTTGACTACTCATGGTTTTTGGGTTTCTTTTAAATTCAGATTGCCAATTTCGTGGTTTTCTTCAGTTATTATATCTTCAGTTTTTATAGAGGTACTGCATGCCGAGAATTCAAGAGTTTTGCTGTGTTTGAAGAATTTCTATCCTGACAGAAGTTTCGGAGGGATTCATCTATTTAATGGTTTGGTTGATCTTTAATCCTAAGGTTTTCTATTCATAATTGCTGTTTTTAAGAGTCTTGTTTTAAAATGTATTAAGTGATATCCATTAATTAGAGTTCGAACTCTGGCCAAGTTCTAGCTCTACTTGAATGGAATGATTAACAATCAGCCCAGATGTTTTCTGCATCAAAAACTATTCAAGTCCTTTTGGCTTGGTAATTTGACCATATATGATAGCTGAGCCTGTTTTCAAAGGGAGTTTGGAGAAACATGAATCCGGACATGAGTTCTCCAGTTCTCTGTTGTTTTAAGGTTCATCAGCTATCGCAGACTCTGGGATGACAATTCAGTGTTGCAGTGATTGATAATTGTATGATTTCAGATGTGTTATTGGTTATGTGTATTATCTGATTGATTTCTAATTGCTGTTATCTTACATTTCCCTATGTAATATTGCATAGAGTTTGAAACAGAACAGATGAATGTTTTATTTTCATATAAGGGCACATTTTTCACCTTCAAGATTTTGAGATAATCCTCCAGTCCCTGCGGGGATGTGGATTTGTTTGTGTTTTAGCAGGTGCAGAGGTAGATCTCAGTGAGCAATGTGAAACTTAATCAAGTGCATGAGAATGCTGACAAAAAGCATGGTCAAGAAAACACTGACCATTTCACAAGCAGAGAAAAAAAAATATATAAAAGATGCAGAGATGTGGACTGTACAGAGATTCCAACCTTTGTGCTTTACCCACAGAAGATTTTGGACTTTGGGTTGCTTCATGGATGAGAGCTTTGCAGTGATACCCACAGGTGTCACTGGAACTTTATCCCAGAGACATGACTTTTTAATAATTGGTAAGGACAGAAGCAGCATCCTTGGACTTGTCATTTATCCTTCAATCGTTCCAGCAAATCAGAATGAAGAGTTGACAGTTTTAGCTAAAGCTCTTCGACCACCACTAGCTGTTCCAGAGAATACCCTGGTAGCCAAAAGCTCTTGCTTTGCCACCACATGCAGCAGAACAAGGCATGCCAGTGTTTGATCAGCAGGACTTTCCTTCTGGAGACCATGTCCATGGAGTTCACCAGTGTTTGTTATTTGGAAGAAAACTTCAGACTCATGGAGACTGTTACATGACCTCAGAAAGATCAGCAAAATCATTGAAGACATGAAACTGCTTCGGCAGAGACCTCCTTCACTCTCAACGATTCCCAGATTAGCCACTTGTGATCATTGATCTCGAAGATTCTTTCTTCAGCATCCTGTTCCATCCAGATGATGTTCCTTCACTTGCATTCTATGTTCCAAGCATCAACAGAGAACAGTCTCTGCAAAAGTACCAGCACAACAGGAGCTGCAAGAAACTCGTGACTGTATGACTGCAGAGGTGCAAAAGGCAGGACTGAAAATCAATGTTTAAAAAATTTAGGAGATCACACCGTGGAAATATCTAGGGTGGAAAAATCTCAGAGCGAACGATAAAACCACAGAAGATAGAAGTCAGCTCCAAAGTCAGCAATTTGCATGAACTACATCAGCTGCTCAGAGAAATCGACTGGTTGAGACCAACCATGAGGATCACAAATGATGACATCACAGAGGCTCGATCTTTTGAGAGAGGACAATTTGATAATGACATCAAATCTCCCAGAACTCTTACACTTGAAGCGCAGAAAGAACTCGAGAAAATTACAAAGGTCTCCAAAGACAATCCTCACAGACCTGAAGATGGCATTCCAAATTACCATAAAAGCAAGGACAAGGTTGCTGACAATGTCAGGCAGGAATTTTTCTACAATTCATTTACTATTGAAGAAAGATTATTTTGACTAAGCAATGCAGAAATCAAAAGGCTTGTTAATAGCATTGTAAAATAGCCAGGCATTTGCATGACTTGTTTTCCAGATCATAGATTGCTGAAATCAAAAATATGTTATAAGGAAAGACAAAGAATAAGTGAGGAACTTACTTATTGATTAGGATAACAATATTCACTAATGGTTCTAGAAAAAATCACAAATCAGTAATCATGTGGCAGAATTCAGTCACAGGGGAATGAGACTCAGATGTAAAAATACTCCAAGGTTCACCATAGATTGTGGAATTGGCAGCAGTGGTCAGGGTCTTTCAATTGTTCTACCAACCTCTCAAATCTGATCACAGATTCAGCATATGATGCAAATATGGTCAGGTGATTGAAGGGTTCATTTTGAAAGAAACAAACAGTGATATTTTAAATTCTTATTTATCATGTATGGGGGCACTACTGGAAAACAGAAAGCACAAATATTTCATCATTCACATTAAAGCATACTTGTCCCTTCCAGGATTTTTAACAGAAGGGAAAGCCCAGGCAGATAAGCTAACCATGCTCATTTCACAGACTTTACTGGATATTTTGAGCAAGCAAGGTTGAGCTATGCGTTTTTTCATCAAAATGCATAAGCACTGATGGAATCCTTTTACATCTCAAAAAGCTAGGCAAAGAAAATCTTTGGTGCTTGCCCAGACTGTCAGTTTGGGCAGTCACCTGCATCCACAGGAGTGGTCAATCCGGGAGGATCGCAGGGCCTCCAGCTGTGGCAAGTGATGTCACACAATATCCATCTTTAGGAAGCTCAGAAATATGCAAGTCTCAATTGATACATTCTCAACAGCTCCTTTTTCAAAACCCGATCCACCAATTCTCAGGCATTTTTATAACACTACCCAGGCAAAACTAAGGGAGAATCCTTTAGTTTTGATCAGAAATCTAGAAGTAGGACAGGTTGAAGGTCCTCTCAAATTAATCACGTAGGGCAAAGGTTTAGCTTGTGTTTGTACAGGATGAGGTCCAAAGAAGGTGTTGGCGAGACGCGTGGAGCCCTACAGGACTCGGATGCAGGAAGACACGGATCCCAGAACCGAAGAGGCAAGCACACAGACAGAGGGAGAAGACAAGACTGTGAACATCTCCTCAAACAGCACATAAAGGGTTCAAGGACTTGGGGTTTCTCTCAGGGGCTTGGGTGTCATGGCATGGAAAAACTTCTCACAAAGAGTGAAGCCATGAGCTTGAGATTCGATCAGGCACTGCTCAGGTGCCTCATTCTTCCATCTATTGCTTTAGGCAATGGAGCAGATTTATCCATGGTCCAGCCAAAACAAAGTGTTTGGGGGGCTTTGACAAATGCAGCAGGTTTGCATGACATCTGCTTGGCATGTTCAGGGCCAGGGAGATCGTTCTCAATGTATCTGGTGGGTTTGCCAGTGAATGAATGGTCAATTCCAAAAAATACTTCTATAAAGATTTCACAGGTCATTTCAAATCCTGTGAATGAGTAACATCTTTGGACACGGTTCCTCCCTGTGGCTCCTTTTGAACCTGAGGAACTGGAAATTCTTAGGTCAGCAAAAATGAATTTTATATAAAATTTGAATTTTTGAAAGTGACACAAACAGAAAATAAGACAATGTCACTCCAAAATCATCATTTTTATAGGAACATATCTGCTTGGTGCAAATACACCAAGGTGATAGCCAAAGCATCCTTCCAAGTTTCAGCACAATTACCACAGGAAATTTTTTATCTATAGAGGCAAAACTTGGCCTGCTATCCCTACAAATGTCAAAAGTGGTCTATGCAGCATTGCAAGAGTTTCATTGCTAACACCTGATTGGAAAATTTTTGAAAGAGCAAACAGATAAAGGGAAAAGATCAGTGGAACAATACAGTCCAAATTGTGATGATCATGTACACACATGAAACAAGGCTTGGAGAATTGCAGTTGCAATTTTCTCCCCACAGGCAGCATCAGGGGAGGCCTTGACTCGGATCATATATGAGTTGCTAGCTGAACAATCATGCTTGAGCTGTTTCTCTTACACTCAGTGAAATGCTGACAGACATCAGCAGTGTAAGACGAGCAACTTTCCAAAACAGAGCAGCAGGTAACTATTTGCTGCTGGCACATGGACACAGGTGTGAAGAAATTGAATTTGCTGCATGAACATGTCAGATCATTCAAAATCAATTTATGAAAACATCAGAAAGTTACAAGGAAGTGTTAACAAACTTGGGGAGTTCACTAGATCCTAGATGGTTGATGTGGTTGGATTTTTTAACCTTTCACCATTGTGGAAGGTACCTTTAAAGGTAGGTTGTTACATTTTGACAAGGCTTGTGGTTCTTCTGCTCATCTTGCCATGCATCTTTGTGTGCATGTAGTGGGCCATGAACAAAGTTGCAAAGAGGATGTTTTTGGTGCAAAGAGAGGGGGGAGATGTCGGGATTCAGGACATCCCTCTGGCTGTCCTGAGCAGCCAGGACCCCTGTCAGGGGTCTCAGAGACCCTGGCACAGAGCCCAGAATGCCTCTGTGGGTTTGATTATGGCCCATGGAGCAAATTGCCAGCTTTGTATGAGCACCAGCAAGCCACAAGAGTTTAAGTAAAGTATTAGTAGATTTATCACAGGGTGAATTATGTATTTTGGGATTTTGGTACAGGGGGGTTATGGAGGCAAGATGGAGGGAACTGGGTGTGTCCAGCCTTTCTCCTTCTTCTTCTTAGCCTCCATGTTCTGTGATGATGTTGGCACTTATTTATTGGTTTAGAGTAGAAGTTCACTGTCTAGCATAGGTGATGGGCATTGGGAAATTATTGTAAACATTGCACACGTAGTTTTTAGTATAAAGACACAACACCTCCCCGGGGGCGGAGAGAGTGCCTGTGGCTGCCCTGCTGAGCAGACCTCGGCAGGGCAGGAGAAAAATTTTTATAGATAAGATAAAATAAACAATGCTAAGACCGAGAAATGAAGAGCTCCGACTCCTTCTTTAAGCGCCGGGCTGGGAAAAGAGACTTTACAATCTTTCTCGAGGTCACTCTGACAAACAAATGATCTCGACAGGCACCTCTTCTGGTTTGAAAGCAAAACCAGCGAGAGATGCTGTTGCAGTGTGTGTGTTTGATTGTAATGCAGTTCTAGTAGTCAGTTTTAGAATACTTCCCCTTTTGTGCTGTTGTAGCATATTTTATTCTTAATGGATTGTTCCTTTCCCCCGTGTTGTTAGTTTTTGCCCTAGTTGTCCATCTCCCCAAAGACGTGCCCTTTTGTTGCCTGTTCCTCCTCCCTCTGAATGTCAATCCCTCCCCAAGCCTGTCCCTTTCTCTAGAAACTTCCCTAGCAATTTGATATCCTTCAAAACCCCATTGCTTTGTTTAAGTTCCTCTTCTCCCCTGTAGTCCCCTATTGGTTTAAGCATTATGTTCCCCAGCTTGTGGTCCACCCCCAGTTTCTCCCAGTGCGTTAAAGACTGTATCCTCCCCTGGGACCTCTCCCCATTTCTAAGCTGATGTATGCCTTTGGGTCAGTGTCTTTCTGTCCCTGACCCAGCAGGGAAGAAATTCCTTTGGAAAACATACAGAAGACCTCTCCCTGTTCCTTGTCCCTGCCCTTGGTTCAGTCCTATCCCCAATGCAGTCCACCTGTGCCATAGAGCAGCTGTGCCCTACAGCTGCACCCTGGATTTGACAGCTTTCTGGGGGCAGCCCATTCTTGCTGTTGGTGTCAGGAGCTCGTCTTGCGGAAGAAATCCAGCACCGCAGCAAGACTACAAGTCAGAAATACAATTTATTAGGAAAAGGGAAAAAAAAAACCAAATCCATGCAATAATACAAAAGAAAAACCACTGACAGAATACAGCCTGACACCCTGCTAGTTAGGGTGGTGGCAGCAGTACCCAGACGAAATGGTCTTGTTGAAGTGGTGATCCTGTAGAAACCATCTGGTAACTCTTGTCCTCTGAAAGACCAGTGGGTAAGGGTGGTCATTCCTCTGGGAATGCAGTGGGAAGGCTGCTTGTGGTGTCCCAAACCCAGCTTATATCCAGCTGGGCATGCTTAGCTCCTCTCCCCTGGGCGAAGCATCTGGCAGTGCGCTAATATGATTCTGAGTCGTGCGGTGGGTCCTTGATTAGTCGTTGAACAGAAATGGCTCCCAGAGGAAGTGATCTCTGAATCATGTGGCAAGACATTGATGCGCCCGTTAACAGGAGATAAGGAAAAAATGATGCCCCTCCTGGTTTCAGCAGCTCTTGAGGATGGGAACAGAATACATTTTTATATTGTAACCTAGGACAATACAAGATGCATGTTTTTGCATTTGCAGGAAGTTTGTATGGATTTGAAAAGTGTCCTTATAGCAGAGGCACAAAAGTATTCTCATACCCTTTAAAATCATCTTCAAACCAAGCAATTCTCGCAATAACCTACCGCATGAATGACTTGCAAGTGAGTTGAAGAGACACGGCAAAGATAAGTAGTGTTCAACTGCAGAGAATCCCTGTTTAGGGACACCATACCTTAATATGCCTTGATATTTTAAATTGGAAAGCATGGATGGACCAATTTTCCCCTTAGTTGACTACAGAACCAGCGGTCCCTTGCAGGAGGGTGTTTGGATTCAAGATGACACTGGAAACTAAGAGCATGGCTACATAGAAAATGCTACTTTTAGACCAGAACATTCAACTACTTAAAGGCAGATAGGAGAACAGCTGACTAATGATAGCTCTGACCAGAAGAGTCTGTAGCTTATCCCATGGGAGCAATAGTAACACATTTCAATTTAAAAAACCCATTCATTTCAGAGGACCAAGCATCAGTAAAAATAAAAGGTTGAGTAAAGACATCCTAGTGCTCTTCTTATCAGAAGCATGTTCCTCCATATGAAAGTATTTAGAAAGGACAGTCCATTCATAAAGAATGGTATACCAGTTAGAAAACCTGTGAAACAACACAAGACAGACAATATACATCCTCAATTGCAAAATGAAGAAATAATAATTTCAATCTTCCGTGGAATTAATTGCATTTTATTTGTTCTTTTCATTTCAGCTGCTAAAAAGTTTTTTTTTACGACTAAATTTTATGAATTCAGCAGAGCTATCTTATTGAATGTCTGCATAGCCCTATCAAACCCTGAGGAGACAAAGAGAATGGCAGTGGAAGGAAACCTGGTCCATCTCCCCCTCCTTGGAGCTTTAGGCCAGGGAGTGATAGAATTTAATCACTTCATTTGAGGTAAATAGCTTTACCAAGAGAGAATATTATGCAACCTTTATCTTTCCTTTTGGAACTCATCCACTTTGTAGTCATAAATTCTTGACTCAGTTGGTGAGAAACAATGGCGTTACAGCCATGGATGTTGAAGTGCACTGATGGGAAATGAAGTTTTCATCTTCAGGTCCTTGCTTCTGTAAATATTCCAAATTCATCAGAAAGAAAGTTCAAAGACCAGTAAACCACACTCAAATGACCTAATTCGAATAGTCTGTACACATAAGAGACAAGAGGCGCTAAAGACGAAGATATGGAGCTCTCCAAAGCTAAGCACCGGTGCCAGGCGTCTTTCAGCAGAAGCCGTGCTCCGGAGCGCACCGCGACCGGCACCATGCTCTGCAACCGGCACCATGCTCTGCGACCGCCACAATGCTCTTTGCGTGAAGAAGCCACTTGCTCACCTCCGGGAGACAGAGAGAGAGGCAGCTTCTGAAAAGCGAAGGCGAAGCCGCACAACACGGATTGTGTGCACAGCTTACAAACTCATAGAAAACACTATCTTTCCACTCTCCTGCCTTTTCCATTCCCATTAACATTTGAATAGAAGATGTTTTGGAAAACTTTTGCTTCTTGCTAAACACTCTGCAGACCTCTGTGCACCCTCTAGAACAAGATTGGAGATGTTTTCTGTACTTGTCAAGTTTCTCCTGCGAGACATAGTGAATAAGCTTTTTGCTTAGATCTAGGCGACAAGAGACGCTAAAGACGAAGATACGGAGCTCTCCGAAGCTAAGCACAGGTCCCAGGCGTCTTTTGGCAGAAGCCGTGCTCTGGAGCACACCGTGACCGGCACTATGCTCTTTGTGACCTGCACCATGCTCTGCGACCTGCACAATGCTCTTCGCATAAGGAAGCTGTTTCTTCCCCGCCGGGAGACGGAGAGAGAGGCAGCTTCCAAAAGGCGAAGAACAAAGCCACACAACACTGGGATTTTGTGCGCAGCTTGCAAACTGAGAGAGGACAGTACCTTTCCACTGTCCTGTCTTTTACATTCACAGTCATACTCGAAGAGGGATGGAGCACCTAACCACTTTCCAGTGCATCCTGGTAAAATATATTTTACCCTCCATGCAATGACAAGGACAAGATTGAAGGACGTTTTCTGTGCTAGCATAGTTTCTCCTTGCGAGACATAGTGTAAAATCTTATCGCTAAGATGCACACGACAAAAGACACTAAAGACGAAGATAACGAGCTCTCGAAAGCCACACGCTGGTCCCACAGGTCGTTAAGCAGAGAAAGGGGGGCACCATTTAAGAAAATGGCAAGCTTTTCTGGATTTTTCCAAAACTAAATTTGCCAGCAACAGGGACCTTCCAAGGCTTTAGAGCACAAAAGAAAAATTTTCAACTGATACCCAGACCCTGGGAAAATTACTCCCACACAGAAAATGGCCTCAGTTTGAGGTCAGTCTGGCTAACTGGTTGGTGCTTGGGTAGAAATTGGGATAATTTGCTGAATTTCTCTAAAACTAAAACTGCCAGCAAATATAGCCCTGCAAGTCCTTAGAGCCCCAAAAGTCACCCCTAAACTGATATCCAATCCATGAGGAAAAGACTTCTTTTCCCTTGGGAAAAGGCCTCCGTTTGCAGCATCTCACCCTGACCGACAGGGTGGTGCCTGCTTAGAAAACTGCAAACTTTGCTGGATTTCTCCAAAACTAAAGAGGCCATCAACTTGGACCCTGCAAATCCTTGGAGTCCCAAACAACACCATTGAACTGATACCCAAACCCTTCCATTTTCCCAAGGAAAAATGCCTCTGTTTTGCGGCAAAGTGCCCGGGCCAACAGTGCAGTGCCAAGCTCCAAATTGGCAAACGTTTTTGAATTTCTCCATAACTTAAGCTGCCAGCAAATTGGACCCTTCAAATCCTCAGAGACCCAAATGTAACCTTTCATGTGTTACCTAGAACCCTGGAGAAAGGACTTATTTTTCCCATCGAAAATGGAATCTGTTTGCAGCATCTTGCCCTGACCAACAGGGCAATGCCTGGTTGGAAATTGGCAAACTTTGCTCGATTTCTCCAAAACTAAAGCTGCCAGCAACTAGGACTGTGAAAGGTTATGGAGACCAAAAAGTCACAACTCAACTGATCCCCAGACCCTGAGGAAAAAATTCTTTTTCTCACTGAAAATGGCCTTTGTTTGAGCCCACTCACTCTGGCCGCTGAAGTTGCGTGCGCTTAGAAATGGGCAAACTTTGCTGGATTTCTCCAAACCTAAAGCTCCCAGGAAATACGACCCTGCAAGTCCTTAGAGCCCTAAACATCACCTCTCATCTGATACCTAGACCCTGGTAAAAAGGACATACTTTTCACACGGAAAATGGCCTCTCCTTGCTGCATCTCTCCCTGACCAACAGGGCAGCACCTGGTTAGAAATGGACAAACATTGCTGGATTTCTCCACAACTAAAGCTGCCAGAATCGAGGGCCCTGAAAATCCCTAGAGCCCCAAACATCACCTTTCATCTGATACCTAGACCCTGGGGAAAGGACTTCTTTTTCCCATGGACCATGGCATCCATTTGCAGCATATCACCCTGACCGACAGAGTGGCGCCAGGTTAGAAACTGGCAAACTTTGCTGGATTTCTCAAAACCTAAAGCTGCCAGCAGTTAGGACGGTGTACATCCATAGAACGCCAAAGGCCACCTTTGAACTGATACCTATACCCTGAGGAAAGGACTTATTTTTCCCATGAAAAATGGACTCCAATTGCATCAACTCACCCTTGCCGACAGGGTGGTGCCAAGGTGGAAATGGACAAAACCTGTTGGATTTCTCCGTAACTAAAGCTGCTAGCAACGAGGACCCTGCAAGGCCTTGGAGCCCCAAAAGTCACCTTTCAACTGATTCCCAGGCCCTGGGGAAAGGATTTGGTTTTCCCATGGAAAATGGTATTTGTTTGCAGCATCTCACCCTGACTGAAAGGGCCACACCCATTTAGAAATTAACAAAGTTTCCTGGATTTCTCCAAAACTAAAGCTGCCAGGAAATACGACCCTACAAGGCTAAAGAGCCCCAGAAGTCACCCCTCAACTGATGCCCAGACTCTGGGGAAAGGACTTCATTTTCACACAGAAAATGGATTTCGTTTGAGGCCTCTCCCTCTGGCCGCCAGGGCGGCGCCAGGGTAGAAATTTGCAAACTTTGCAGGGGTTCTTCAAAACTAAAGATCCCAGCAACTAGGACCCTGCAATGCTTTAGAGCACCAAATGCCACCTTTCAACTGATTCCCAGACCCTGGGGAAACGACTTCATTTTCCCATGGAAAAATGTCTCAGTTTGAGGCCACTCGCTCAGGCCACTTGCACAGGGCCAGATTTGAAATTGGAAAACTTTGCTGGATTTCTCCAAAAATAAAGCTTCCAGGAAATACAACCCTGCAAGCCCTTAGAGCCTCAAACGTCACCATTCAACTGATTCCCAGCCCCTGCAGAATGGACTCATTTTTCCCACGGAAAATGGCCTTTGTTTGCAGCATCTCGCCCTGACTGAAAGGGCCGCACCCATTTAGAAATTAACAAAGTTTGCTGGGTTTCTCCAAAACTAAAGCTTTATGCAAATATGACCCTGCAAGGCTAAAGAACCCCGGAAGTCACCCCTCAACTGATACCCAGACTCTGGGGAAAGGACTTCTTTTTCACACGGAAAACGGATTCTGTTTGAGGCCACTCCCTCTGGCGGCTAGGGCGGCGCCAGTTTAGAAATGGGCAAACTTTGCTGGATTTCTCCAAAACTGAACCTGCCCAGAAATACGACCTTGAAAGTCCTTAGAGCCCCAAATGTCACGTTTCAACTGATTCCCAGTCCCTGAAGAGTGGATTTATTTTTCCCACAGAAAACGGCCTCTGTTTGCAGCACCTCAGCCTGACTGACAGGACCACTGCTGTTTAGAAATTAACAAACTTTCCAGGATTTCTCCAAAACTAAAGCGGCCAGCAAATATCACCCTGCAAGGTTTTAGAGCACCAAACGCCACCTTTCAACTGACTCCCAGTCCCTGATGAATGGACTTCATTTTCCCATGGAAAAATGCCTCTGTTTGAGGCCTGTCGCTCGGGCCGCGGGCGCAGGGCCAGATTTGCAATTGGACAACTTTGCTGGATTTCTCCAAAAATAAAGCTGCCAGCAATGAGGACCC
Source organism: Geothlypis trichas (assembly GCA_009764595.1). NCBI lineage: Eukaryota > Metazoa > Chordata > Aves > Passeriformes > Parulidae > Geothlypis > Geothlypis trichas. The sequence goes on along the minus strand of CM019923.1, from coordinate 8,035,175 downwards.
TGCAAATCATTAGAGCCCCAAACATCACCTTTCATCTGATACCTGGACCATAGAAAAAGGGCTTCTTTTTCCCACAGAAAATGGCCTTTGTTTGCAGCATCTCTCCCTGACCCACAGGGAGGCGCCTGGTTAGAAATGGCAAACTTTGCTGGAATTCTCCAAAACTAAATCGGTCAGCATCTAGGACCCTGCAGCATTTTGTTTTGCAGAGAAAAGAAGAGAACTCCACAACTTTGTAAAAGTTGTACAGAGCCGGTATGTTTTTATTGCAGCACTGGACGCATGCATACCTGAAAGGTACTAAAAGGGCATTCGTACTTCTGAGAACTTCAGATCTCCTTTCTTCTCTTTTCTAAACTCATATGCATACAGTTTCACAATAGGCTCATACATATTCATTTTTATGGACTTCGGTGACATTTGCTGCTAGTTCCTCTTTATCAGAAAGAATTCCCAGGTCAGTTTGGCGTGGCCTTGCTTTAGTCTCTGTTTTTCTTCATCTGTCTCTTCATGTCTCTTCATTATCTCTGTCCTGCAGTGTTCCCTCCAGCTTTGGCTTACAGACTTTTCACCTTTTTTTAGACTTTTTACCTAATCCAAAATGGATTTCTACTCTGGGGGATTTTTCACTCTGTCTCAGTTTTAGAGCACCAAACGCCACCTTTCAACCTATTCCCAGACCCTCAGAAAAGGACTTCATTTTCCAACAGAAAGTGGCCTCCGTTTGTGGCCACTTAGCCTGGCAGACAGTACAGCGCCAAGGCTGAAATTTGAAAACTTTGCTGGATTTCTCCAAAACGAAAGCTACCAGCAACTAGGACCCTGCAAGTACTCAGAGCCCCAAAACCCACCTCTGAGCTAATCCCTAGACCCTTCAGAAACCACTTCTTTTTCCCATGGAAAATTGACTCCCTTTGTGGCTGGTCGCCCTGACAGGCAGTGCGGTGCCTAGTGAGAAATTTGCAAACTTTGCTGGATTTCTCCAAAACTAAAGCTGCCAGCAACTAGGAGCCTCCAAGTCCTTAGAGCCACAAATGCCATGTCTGTGGTGATACCCAGATCCTGGGGATATGACTTTTTTTCCCCATGGATAATGGCGTCTGTTTGTGGCCACCCAACCTGGCAGACCGTTTGGTGCCAAACTAGGAATTTGCAAAGTTTACTGGATTTCCCCAAAACTAATTCTGCCAGCAACTAGGACCTTTGTTTTTTTCCAATTGCACTGGCAGACAGTGGGCTACAAAGCCCTCTCCCAAGCTCTCTTTGTATTTCCGTCTTCAGAAATGAGGCAAGAAATCTGTACTTGGCTGAAATAAACAGAGGTACTGGATGAGACAGAGTAATGTATGCCATGGGAACACCGAGAGTATTTGGAAATTTGGCACCTCTTCATTTCAAAGCCTTCAGTCTCATCTACTGGAAAGTGCCTCAGTCTTTGCATCATTCTGAGAATAGGTGATAACCAGTTCTATGCCTTGTTCGCTCTCTTGTCCATGCCCTTCTTTCTGGTTCTAGTTTGTATTCACTTCAAAGGAGAAACCTCTTTTCCTTATAAAAGAGATAAGCCAATGATTTTATACTTGTTCTTTGTAAGAGAAGTATTGTCCAAATCTCCACGATCTAAATAAATGACCTCTTCTTAGTGCTGATCAAGCCTCTAGGAAAGACAAAACAGCAAATAGTGCTTGATTTTGTGCCCTCTTGCCGTTGCAGGGTAAGAGACCAGAGGCAAGAATCCAACACAGCTTTTCTTTAACCTTTCCTTTAGAACAACACTGTCTGGTCCCTCACCAAAGGCACAGAGGGTGAAATACTGCCTGGAAGTGACAGGATGTAACAAACAGTAGATGTCCTACTGCTCTCTTTCCAGAAGAGCTCTGGAGAGTGCTTTACAAGTATGAACCAGTGTATATCTATGTGTACATGTGTACCAAGGTGTGTGAGTCTGTACATGAAATACCTGTGTGTGCCGGGTGCACACACACAAGTACCAAGGTGTACATGTGATGTGTGCATTACTATATACATAAGTGTTAAATTACCCCCTCTTAAGTATGACTAAGTTGGTGTACAGCCCTGTGTTTGTGAATGTGCACAGGCTCTACAAGTGTGAGCATAGCCCTGTGTAAGATATGTGTGTTGATACATTACACATATTAGTGTGCACAGATTTATCTGCCTATGTTAATACACGCAAGTTCTACATATGAGCAAGTCTCTTGTTTATGAGTGTATGTGCATTAGTAGAGAGTGTACATAAGTGAGTGTCTTCGTGGCACATGTGTGCTGGCATGTGCAAGTAGAGTGTGCACAGCTCTGTGTGTGTGTGTGCAAGTGTATGCTCCTGATAAGTACCACTGTACACCAAGGTTCTATACCAGTAAACAAGTGTGTCTACTAGCTCTGCAAACCCCTACGTGCAGACATGGGCTAAGCCCATAAACACGGCTCTGGATGCACAGCTCTGTGCCTCTGGCTGCTGTCCCACCTGAGAAAACAAATGTGTGTGTTTGTGTGGGTCTACGTATATGTATCACTACTGAGCTCTACTGATCACAGTAGCCCCAACTCCCTGTGTACACTATGTTTGAATATGTAGAGTTCAACTTAGTTTATGTTCTTACCTTGTGCCTTAATTTTGCTGTAGACTTGTTAAAATTTATAAATGAGTAAACTCATTCTTGTATATTGACAGATTAGCATTATTCCCCTGTTGCTATACTTTGTGAAAGACAAGCGAAAGCCTCACAGGACTACTCTACATGGTTTAAATAACTGTTTAAGTAACATTTATAATGGAGAATTTAAATTGTATTAGTCATTAATATAATCATCCTATGAAAATTACAAGTATCTGTTAAGTGAAGGAACAGTGTAAAGGGTTAAAAGGATTCACTTAAATGAATGTATGGTGGGAACTGAGAGCAAGACCAAGTTGGCCCCTGTACTTGCCATCGAGAAGATTATAACCCAGCTGCAGGCAGCAACCCTGTAGGCATGGGAGGTGGGGGTAAAAGCCATACTGGACCTTTGTTCTCAAACACCACCAATCATTTTGCTTAAAACCCTTTTCCACCATCCCCACCCATATCAACAGATACTATTATAACTAATCCATAATCAAACTTGACTTAAAAAAAAACAGGAGTAGTTCATAAAAAAAAAAAGTTAATTGCTCTAGCCAAATAACTTATAAAAAAGAAAAGGGGGGTTTGTTTATGGATTATCCATTATCTATGATGGGTTATGAGAAGAATAGCTCTCACAATTAAGGGATGAATATTGTGTGAATATTAAGAAAAGCTTTAGTGATGTACAGTTATGTTATTGTAGTTTAAATGTCTTTTCCCCATAGTTCCCTATCCCCACACCATATTGTTGCTATCAGACAGCCAGGGTTGACTAGGACCAGTAGAAAGAAGGTGTGCACATATGCCCCTTGCATGGGGCAGTTGGGAATGGAAAAGCTTGTTGCTAGGCAGGCACGGCATGACAACCCCTGACCCTCCTATCAAGTTACAAGAAAGCTGATTCTACTGATAAATGGCAAAGAAGAGCTGACTGACAGACTTTGGGAGGGCCAGGGTTGGCTGATGCAACCTCCCCGCCCCAGAGTATAAAAGACTGAGCATCCATCTTGAAGATGAGGCAGCCACATGGTAGGCAGCCACAAGGGCAGTTCCCAGTGCTGCAGTTTTTCCCTATTTAGTCCTTTTGTTGTATTTTTTTAAGGCTTAATAAACTCTTTAAAATGTTTAAAGTGAGTGGTTGTTTCTCACAATAATAAGAATGGCAGTATTAACAGCAAAATTATACAAAAAGATAGGGTGTTTCACCCACAGAAAAGTGTTTACCACTGGGAACAAAAAAAGATGGTACATGCTTCTATATATTGTGTCCACATGACTAATATGGCAAGCATTCCCACACAACTCCCATGTGGTCATCAGGAACTAAAGCAAGATGGCAGGGAAGCTCCTGTAGTTAACATTTCCTGCTTACCCAGCCTGAAGTAACGAAAAACAGTGACAAAATAAACCCCGTGGAAGCCAGGTCATCCAAGTAGGGGTTGCATGGCCACTCTGCTGAGCTCAGTTTTGCATGGATGCCTCAGGCACTTATACAGCATTGTGGAGTCTCCCCTGCCAATCCTTTCCTGCAATAGCCTCCCTGCCAGTGCTGTCAGTTCAGCACTACAGTCAATTAGTGTTTTCTGTGCTGTCCATTTCAGCACTATGGTCTGTGGCTGCACTGTGGAGGAAAAATGGGAGAGGGGACCAGTGAGATGGCAGAGGAACTGAGGCCATAGAGGTTGATGCTGACATCTTCGCAGAAGGAGAGGAAAATGGCCGACTTCCAGTTGGGTGCCCAGGTTTTCCTGCCAGAACTAGTGATGACATACATGATATAGAATAACAACTTGGTCACATCCACAGAGTGCTAAAACTCTGCTCCCTTTCTGTAAGCAGAACAATATCACTTTGTTTGTGATGGGCATCCATTGTGCCAGTACTGCCTAAACTGCTCACTGGGTCTGGCCAGAGCTGGGTGGGGCAGGTGAAGTTGCCAAAATGTGAGAGATCCAACCCTGCTATCTGGACTGGGGGGACCTGTTGGAGACTGAAATGTTATAGTTTATGACTTAAACATTTTCATAGATAACTTTTGCCTATTACAGCAAAAGGCATTACAAAAGCTGCAAAGAAGACCACTACACTCTGAACAGGCTGTCTGACTGGGGTGCTGAACTGTTCATGGATGGAAATAAGATAAAGTAAACTCAGGTCTGGGAAGAAAGGAATACATTCACACAGGGATCAAGCTTAACACCTTCAGAGTGGAGACCAAAACTCCAGGGCTATCAGCTGCCAGGTTCCCGCACCAAAGGGTGGGGGGGGAAAGGCTTTAGGTGTGTGATGAAAATGCCTCTGTTTTGAGGCAGTTATCACCCACCCTCTACTGTGCAGAGGACCCCAAGCTGCAGGGGCCCTTTGTCACAGGCAAAGCTTATCCACAGCACAAGGAGTGCCATGGTCTATCAAAGGTACCCCCAAGGGGTCCCCAGACCCTGCACCAGAACACTGCAGATGATGCAACAAATTCACAATATTGCAAGGGACAGTGACCTCCTGCAAGGGAGGCACATGGGCATTCCCACCAGCCCAAAACATATATTAATGCACTGGATTCCATACTTTTCATCGTGGTGTGGCACAGTGTGGCGATGGCAGACACTCACCACCAAGAAGACGGGATGAAGGGAAGCAACAAGACATTGTTGGGACGCCCAGAAAGGTGATATGTTTCTACCACCCCTGTCACTCTCTCCCTGTCCCCCCATCCCTCACACACACTTTTGTCTTTCTTTCTTTCTCTCTCTCTCTCTCTTCCCTCCTTCCTTCTGCCACTTGCGCCACTTCCTTCCACCACTTCCTTCCACTACTTTCTTCCTTCTGCCACTTCCTTCCTTCCCTCTTCTACTATTAAATAAAATACATAGATTTTTTGGCACCAACATCTAACCCCATTTGGTTTTAATCACATTTTTTGGGTATATTTTGAACCTTCAAATTCTTTCTGTTTTATACACAGAGACTTAGTTTTCTTTGCTCTTCTGGGTTTAAACCAGATCATAATAGGACCCCAAAATAATGAGACATGGGGTGTTGCAGACACCTTTTGTGAAAAATCCTTTCTTAGGATTTTTCCTGCTGGAGCTGAGAAGTTTCAGCGACAAATGTAAACAAGTATTACCTGCTGCTGTGGAATGCAACAGGTCCACCTGTGATTGGCCCCTCTTGGACGTTTATAATTAATGGCCAATCAAGACGGAGCTTTCTCCGACAGAGTCGGAGAAAGCTGCCTTTGTTATCATTCTTGCTATTCTATTCTTAGCCTAGCCAGCTTCTGAAGAAACCCTTCTCTTTTCTATTCCTATTTAGTATAGTCATAATGTAATATATATATATATATATATCATAAGATAATAAATCAAGCCTTCTGATCATGGAATCAAGATTCTCGTCTCTTCCTCCATCTGAAAACCCCTGTGACCACCGTCACAATGGGGAAAAACCTGAAAGCTTAATCAGTGCCACAGCAGAAAGGAAGAAGTCATAGTCTCCTGGCACAATCCAGTTCAAACTGAAAACCAGGGGAATAATGGGAGATGAGTGAGTGCAGCCATTGACCCAGTGGTTCACTGTCTCCACTGGTGGGTTGTACTGTCTCAGTGCAAAAACCAGAGGATCCAGTCAGGCAGAGGATACCAAAACCCACCAGCATGCAGGTGTTGAAGCTGCCAGTATTGAATTTGCACCACTGAGGATGGATGGAACAATGAAGGAGACCACCAGGAAGGATACTACTCTAGGAAGCTGATTGAGAATCAAATTGCAAAAATTTGGTATAGTTTTGGCTGGGAGTGGGTTGGAAGGTGAGGGGAGGATGGGGATGGGCAGTATGAAGAAAGCAGCAGTGGTAAAACTGAAGGTGAAAGGAGAAACAAAACAGGTGGAGAACTTCCAGCCCCATTTCAACAGGGCTGCAGAGGGCAAAGTCCAATGTTGGCAGTAGGTGCCCAGCATGCGTTTCTCCTCTGGGGGGGTCTCCGCCAGAGCCCCTCATCACCCAGCACAAGGGGAAGAAGAGGCTGTTGCCGAATGTTGAGCTCTTCCCCAGGGGGCCCCCAATTCAGCCAGCAGCCAGTGATGGAAGACTGGAAGTCACTCCATGTTTAAGTCTGGGGAAACTCAGGGGTGAGGGAGCCCTTAAATTTCAGCTGCATAAGGTGGCACTGAGCTCCCAACTCTTTGGTGAGCAATGAACCCCCCCACCAAGCATGGGAATCTTTGGCAATCCCTTAAAATGTTGATGGAGCAGTGGAGCATCACTACGCCAAACCGTCTTTAACTCATTTACTCCCCTAATTCCATCTTTTTTGGTAGGTGTTCAAAGATTTTGTGTATACTTTCAAGCAGGGGAGGTGTTTAATAGCTCCTCACACTTGGCTTGGCTGAAATAAATGTTAATGCCCAAATAAGTAATGAGAATGTCTATGCAGTCTGGGCATGGAGTTGGGGAGCCAGAGACAGGTTTTCTTGGGGCTGGCAATAAGGGGGGTGGAGGGAGTTAGACTGTGTTTTTGGGAAACAGAAGTGGATTTCAAGGGGCTAGGGCTGGGTTTGGGGGGCCTAGGGTGGGTTATGTTGGGCTGGAGATTTGGGGTTTGGGGATGTATCATGAGGTGTTCAGATGGGTTTGAGAGACTAGGGGAGGTTTTGGGGGCCTTGGATGTGTTTTGGAGAATTGGGGATAGATCTTGGGGGGCTTGAATGGGTTTTGGGGAACAAGGGACTGTGTTTAGAGGACTAGAAATTGGTTTTGGGTGACTGTGTATGGGTCATGGAGGACTTGGATGGATTTTGGTGGACCAGGGAAAGGTTGAAAATTAGTTTTCAGGGGGCTGGGATCCTTTCTGGAGGGACCAGGAATGTGTTATGGGGTTTGAAGATGAATTTGGGGACAACAGGGCTGGATTTGGGGGGGCAGTGTTGGTTTGAGGGGGTTCCTCCACCCAGGTTGCTTCTGTTGTGACATCATGTGTTGTCATGGTGATGTTGGAACCTACAGTGTTGTAAGGCTGGGTTGGGACAGTTAGGTGTCTCCAGTCCCCACTGGATGCTGAGCTGGAGGATCTTGAGCCCCTGGTGAAGAGCCAACCCACCATGGTGACACTAGCGGTAGGTGCCGAATGCTATGACATAATGGCCATGGTGGGGAAGGGGACTTTTGGGCAGGTGATCCAGGGGCAGTGCAGGAGCACTGGAGAGATGGTGGCCATCAAGATCCTGAAGAACTGTGACCACGATGGCCAAATAGTGAAGAATGAACTGAGGCTGCTGCAGGCTTTGCGGAAGGGGGACACAAAGGACTCTCACATCATTCATTTCCTTGAGTCCTTCAGTGACACAGTCTGGACCTACCTGGTCTTTGAGCTGCTGCAGCAAAACCTCTTTGACTTCCAAAAGCAAAACAACTTCTCACCACTGCCAGTCCGACACATCCGAACCATCACAGCACAGGTGCTGGTGGCACTGGTCAAGCTGAAGGAGCTCTCCATCATCCATGCTGACCTTAAGCCAGAGAACATCATGCTAGTGGACCATGCACGCTATCCATTCCGCATCAAGCTTGTTGACTTTGGTTCGGCCATCCTCCTCCCTGAGGTCTGCCATGTCCAGGAGCCCTACATCCAAACTCGCTTCTACCGGGCACCAGAGATCTTGCTGGGGTTGCCCTTCTGCGAGAAGGTGGACATCTGGTCTTTGGGCTGTGTGATGGCTGAGCTTCACTTGGGTTGGCCACTCTACCCTGGCAATGACGAATATGACCAGGTATGCTACATCTGCTCTACCTTGGGGCTACCCCGGGGTGAGCTGCTCTGTGCTGCCCAAAAGACACAGTCCTTCTTCCAACGTGTGCCATGTTCCACTGGTACCTGGCAGCTCAAACCACCAGGGAAAGTGATGGCAAAGTCGATGGAGAGGAGGGAGCATATCTTTTCCTCACTGGATCAGTTGGCGGTGGTGAATGTCTGCCCAAGGCCTGATCCTGATCAGGAGGAGCTAGCCAAGCACTGTGATCTGCACAGGATGGTGGAGCTGGTCAAGAGGATGCTCACTTGGGACTCGCATGAGCGAATCACACCCAGTGCTGCCCTTCATCATCCCTTCATCTCCATGAAGGAGGTGAAGCCCAGCTTTGAGGCCACCCAGTACTACCAGCTCAGTCAGGAAGACCTGAAGGCATCCTGTAAGGATTCCAGCATAGTCAAGATCTTCCCAGGCACAGAGAAAGGTGCCTTCATCCCTGCCAGCCAGGGAGGCATCCAGAAAGCCACTGCTCAGATGGATGGGCTCAGCCTGGCTGAGCCAGCAGGGGACCCTGGTGACAAATGTCAGCAGGACATCTGTCAAGCCCCCAATCTCATCCACTGTGGAAGCCAATACTGTCAGCATCACCGGTGTCCCCAAATGGAGCACACCAAGGGTCACTTGGCTGTGCCATGCTCTCCCAGCAAAATGAAACGGTACAGCCACTGGTATGGCAGCCCAGTTGGTGGCATCATGGAACAGAACCTGCCTGGAAGATGCTACGGCTCATTCTGTGCCAAGGTACAGGGAGGGGACTCCTGGGCATGGGGACTCTGGGACAAAGAGTGCTTGGAGTCCCTTACATGCTTGGGTTTCCTGGTGCCACATGTCCCTGGGTGCCTGAGGTTCCCACAAAAAAAGGAGGTAACACTCACCCTGTCCCCATGCTTTCCATCCTGTTCCCCGCCACAGAGAGCTCTGGTGATGTGGCGCAACCCCAAGCCTCCAGGGATTTGGAGAATGAGCTCCAGAGGCTGGGCTGGGATGCCCCTGCAGTACTCAGCATGCTCTTCCTGCTACAGAGCCAGTGGCACTCCCGACACTACTGAGATTCCACAGCAACCCTTGCATACACTCCAGCAGTCCAGAGCTTGCAAGAGACCTTCTTCTTCCTCACCCTCAAGCACCCCAACCACCAAAACCCAGCGCCTTGCTGGTGGAGACCACAGTCAGGGCTGCAGTAGAACATACTGTGCCAGGTGCTACCGGCTATGTTTCTCACATTGATTCCCCAATAAATAGTTTTGCCAAAAACTGAGAATTTCAACTGATTATTTGCCAGGGGAGTTTGGTACTGCCAAGACTTGAGGGATATCCCAGCTTCTCACCCGGAGCTAGCAGAGCAAAGGCCTGTCACTTTCACCATTGCAGCATGGAGAACCCCCATCCCCAGGCTCAACAACAAGATGGACTCCGGAAAACTTGGGTTTTCTGCTTTTTCTCCTATAGCAGGGCATCTCACATCTCACAAACATATCTGTAGCTTGTTAACTGGTCAGATAGCTCAAATAGGGCAAGTTGTCTTGTATGAATTATTTTGGTGCCATGGGGTTAACATTAGTCTGGCATCTCCCAACTGCCGATAAACACCTTACTGTTGAAGTGAAATTTAGCAAGATAAGCTGCATTTCTGACCGACAGACACTTCACAAACTATAAAAGCTACTTTCACAAAGCAAAAATCTGCACATTTTTCTGGAAATGTGTGTAGTTTCTCTCCATATTGGGGATGTCTGCCTTCCAATTACTCCCCTGGAGGCTGAGTAAAAGAACTCTGTGTACACTATCATCATCTCAGTAGCAAGTTACATTTGACTCCTAGATCAGTACTATTTTTTTACTAGCTTTAGTATAGGTACCTTAATATTGTTCACTGTTCTATATAATCTACTAGTAGTTCCTTTAATTTTATACTGAGTAGTAAGTAATTCTGATTAATATCTTTCATGTTATCGCCTTCTGTTTAATAAATAACTCATTTATAAATAGACTTAATGTGCTATCCTCAGAACTTGTGGGCCAGAGTAATTTCTTAAATTTAAACTGGCAAGGCTTGTCTAAGGCTTCTACTCACCCTGTGACATTCCCCAAACTGGAGTGGGAAGCCAGATTCAGCACAGCCAGACCCAGTGGTTCCTCAGCAGACTATTCCTTGGCCTTGAATGGAGCCCGCAGAGGCTCTCCCAGCACTTGGCACTGCCTGCTTACAAACTGCCTGTGGGTGCCCTTGGGTGGTGCTGGTGGCATTGTATGGGCAGCAACAGCTCCACTCACCCTGAGCTTCACCACCGGCACTGAGCTTGCTGGCTGCACAAAGTCCCAAGACCAGTCGGATATCCCTGCAAGGAGATTTTTGGGGAAGGACAAAACAACCCAAGAACTGCCCCAAAGCCACTGTCAGCAGCAGCTGGTGGTGACTCACCCAGAAGCGCTGACCCCAACCAAAATCCAGAGTGGAGGCGACACAGGCATTCAGGACACCCTCCAACAATATCCCCACACAGTACCCTCAAATACAGCAAGGGGCAATCCTCCCCCCCTCCACAACACATGAGGCCCCCTAAAAGAGGCCAAGACCCCCATAACCCTCCCAATAGGACAGAGGGTCCCCCAGCACTCCTGGGATCTCCAAATGGGGTCTGGAATCCTTCCAAGCTGGGTTCTGAGTACCCATCCACACTTTTATCCCAGCTCCTCAGCTCCCAATCATGCCATTGTACTTGAGCTGGTGGAGGTCAATTTTGGGGGTTCATCACCCCGCAAACTCCCCTGTACTGTCACACATGTAGGGATTGTCCTGCTCCAGAATGGTATCCATCATCATCTTCATCCCCATCCTATGCCTGCTGGAGGTGGGGATTCCCACCTGTCCCTCTCTGTTCCCCTGAAGGGTGTCACTTTGCCCTTGTTCTTGCACCAGGGATAGTCATCGTCCAGCTTGTCCCCTTCAGGGTCATGGGGGAAATTGGGTGGAGAAGGCTTCTTGAGAGGGTGGGGGCTAGGGATAGATGGATGGACAAACACCTCCCTCTCTCCACTGGGGGAATGGATGGATGGATGGATGGATGGATGGATGGATGGATGGATGGATGGATGGATGGATGGATGGATGGATGGATGGACAGCAGGATTGGCCAGCCATGGGCCATATGGATAAACAGACAGCAGATATGGCCAGGCCAGGGGGAGAGATGGCAGGGATTGTCTGGACAGATGGACAGCAGGGATAGCCAGGATAAGGCATTGATGCACAGCTGGATGACTGGCTGGGGTGATGTCATGCCCCGGTCTACTTGGAGGGTTTAGGGGAAGGTTCTTTCATTTACTTTGGGCAGTGTGTGGGAGAAATAACAAAGTACTCAGGAAGAACAAACTATTTTTTGCAAACTTTAGAACATTAGGTAGAATAAGGTTTTTAGCAAGTTTTAAAATGTAGCTGTTTTGGTTATTATCTATAGTAATGGGCAGAAAATCACACAATGAAAGCCAGTGTCCATAAAGAAGACAGAGGAGTCCTACAACTTTATTTGAATAAAGGGAGAGAGTCCACTGGGGCACATGCCCGCTGGGTTTTCACTCTTGAAGTTTTGGAGGGTACAGTCTCCTTTTATCCTAAACTCCCAGACACATGTTGCCCTCTTCCTTTTCCCATTGGCTGAGGTACTAGGAATATACACCCTTCCCTAATCACCTACCACATATTCCCACCTTAAACATAAAATTTTGGCCCAAGTTCAGAAACTCAGACTTTTGCAGACCTCTTTGCCATTTCAGGAGTCAAACAGTCTGGGTTCTGCAACAAATCTGTGGCTTCAAGTTAGTAGAGACATTAAGACTAATTTCAAAGACATTAATATCCATACTCACGCCCATGGAATTGTTTGTAAAGACATTAGTATTCAACTTTCCTATCAGTAATATAAAAGCATAAAAATAACATTAAAGAAAATTTATAAGGAAAAAGAAAGAGAAATAAAGGATAAGAACAGAATGGTTATATAGTTATCACCTACAAGCAGGTCCAGCGACAAAACCTGGTTGTTGCAATTTTAATGTAAGTTGGTCAAAGTGATGTTCACAGTCTTGATCCATCAGGGGTGGAGGAAGCCTGCAAAATGCAATGATCAATAGGTTAATATATAGCCAGGCTTGGTGGGAATACCCAGGTACCTCCCTTGGAGCAGGAGTTCTACACTGTATAATGTAACACTTCAGATGGGGCACAACTGTTTTGAGTCTTTAACCATAAACATTCCAGGCTCTCACAGGAGGATGGCAGGACAGATGGAGAGAGTAGGCATGGCCAGACCAAAGGGAAGGATGGCGAGATGGGTGGGGATAGGATAGATGGGAGAGTGGACGGATGAATGGATGGATGGATGGATGGATGGATGGATGGATGGATGGATGGATGGATGGATGGATGGATGGATGGACAGATGGCTGAGTACTGATGCACATCTGTGACAGCGGGTGTCACTCAGGGGTCTGTACTGGCACCTGTGCTATTCAATATCCTCATCAATGAAACAGACAGTGGGATCAAGTGCACCCTCAGCACACTAGCAGATGACACTGAGCTGAGCAGTGCGGGTGACACGCCTAGAGAACAGGGCCACCCAGAGGGACTTGGACAGGCTCAATCAGTGGGCCGATAGGAATTTTATGAGATTCAACAAGACCAAGTGCAGGCGCTGCACATGGGTCAGGGTAACACCCAGTATCAATACAGGCTGTGCAATAAAGAGATTGAAAGCAGCCCTTCCCAAAAAGATGTGGGATGCTGGTGAGAGGCTGGACATGAGCTGGCCATGTGCACTGGCAGCCCAGAAACTGTGTCCTAGGCTGATCCCCACAGCATGGGCAGCAGGTGAGAGGGGGTTCTGCCCCTCTTCTTTGCTCAGACAGAACCCCACCTGCAGTGCTGCCTTCAGCTCTGGGTTCTCCAGCATAGGAAGGATGTGGACTTGCTGTCCAGAGGCCATGGAACTGCTCTGACGACTGGAGCAGCTCTGCTCTGGGGACAGACTATGAGCCAGGGATGTTCAGCCATGAGAAGAGAAGTCTCTAAGGGGACTGTAGAGCCCCTTCCAGTGCCTAAAGGGGCTCCAGAAGAGCTGGAGAGGGACTTGGGACAAGCTGGGGTGTGACAGGAAAAGGGAGAATGGCATCATACTGTTATCTGGCAGGGTTAGATGGGACACTGGGAAGAAATTATTTCCTGTAAGGGTGGTGAAGCACTGACATGGCTTGCCCATAGAAGCTGTGGAGCTGAGAATGTGTCACTTATACTCAAGAGCACCCCTGAACCAGCCTTCGGGACTTGATGCCAACTTGCCTCACCAGCAGCCTGGAGAGCTGCCTTCCAATCAGCTCTACCATCAGGATATTGCCAAGGCATTACTGTAAGTTTCCCTCTTCTCCTTGAGAAACCACATTCCACACCCAGAGACAAACCAGGAGGTGCTGTGATGGTTCCCACCAGCTGTCCAGATCAGAGAGACCCAGGTAAGGCACCATGGAGGAGACTCTGACTGTCATTTCTCTTGCAGGAACTGGGTTTAACAGCAGGAGGGAGCCAGGGCACAAGGGCTCATAAGATCCAAAAAATGCACCAAACAGCAGCAAGAGAAGAGGAAAATGTGCAGATCACCAAGCTGGGATAGTGCTTTTAGGTAACATCTGCCAGCATAATATCTGCCAGTGAAAAGCATTGGGAGGTCAGGGAGTGACTGAGAAGAGTGCCCAGCAGGGAGGAGAGCCCAGGGAGACAGGAGAAGACAGAGGACATGAAAAAGATGGAAAGTGGAAACTGAGGCCACTCATAGTGCACAGGCCCTGGAGAGAGACGCTGTTGGTTGAACAGATGATGGAGAAGAGTAACCTGGCTTGTATTGCAATTTTTACATGATTTGCAAGGGTGTTTTTTGATGTCAGGTGTGCCTGAGAAGGTAAGAGGACAAGGCACAAAGAACTGGTTTATGCAGATGCGATACATGTAGCTAAATAATAAAATCATTTATCTTGGTAATTCTATAGTAAAATATCTTTCCCTTTCTCCGGGGCTGCTGAAGAAGTGACTTTTACACAGAATGTGACTAGTGCCAAGAAAGATCCCTGCACTTGGATGCTCATCTGGACACTGCTCCTGCCCACATCCCCTACTCCCAACACCTTTCTCACTGGACTTAATTGCTAGAGGGCACAGCAGAACCAAGCACCGGCAGTGGAGATCATTCCTTATTTTGGAGTGACCTTCACAGCATGCTTGGGAGCTGGTGCTTTATACTTTCTGTGATAAGAAATGCTTAAATGTTTGTCTTGGTTTTGCCTCAGAAACTGATTTCTGGGACAGCTGAGATATAGGACAGAAGGTACATGAACTGCAGCTTGTATGAGACACTGGAGAATCATCTTCAAGGTGAAGTGTTGTGTTTTTTAATCAAACTCCACTGCCCAAGTCTGCCAGGAAACCAATTTCTTCACCAAAAGAAGGAGTAAAAAGAGTGGAAACCCACCTGCTTAACCAAACAGCCCTATTGATGGGAACTGTCAGTGTCCATGCTTGCAGTCACTGGGTTTCGCTGTCTCTTGCAGAGATATCTCTCCCTGGGTGTTGCACTTGGGAGAATGTGAGCCACTCAGAGGGGAGCTGAGCCTCTGATCCAGGAGCCCTGGAGACACTGTTCCTGAGAATTCTTTTTCCCTGAGATCTCTGCATGCTCCTTCAATACAATTGTACAAAGCTCCCACCTTTCTACATAACAGGGGAGTGTTCATAAACGAAGTCTTGAGTTAAACAAATTTTAAAATACCCTGTTGTGTCAAACTCTCTATAGAACAATCAGAAGCAACCACATGGGACCAGGTTTGGTTTGATGGTTTTATTGTTTCAATCATAAATTCCAGGTTTAATGGTCAACATTCTTCTGAGATATCTGCAGCCTTTGATGGTCACTGGCAGGTTATGCTGGGAAGCTTGCTGACCAGTACTGAATAGATCTGTACAGAAGCTATATGCACTTGAAATCACTGGCAAAGAGTGAGGCAACTGTTGCAATGTTGCAAAGCTTGCTACTTTTTAGTCCTCCTCTCTTGAGGATGAATGAAGAAGTTCTCTTCTCCCTTCTTGCACCATCCTCCCCCGAGCTTCTGCCATCAGGAGGCTCTTTCTCTCCCTGTGGGAACAGCTGAGCAGGTTCCCATGGCCATGTCCCAGCTGGTGGTGAGGGTACCCTGAACTTCCTGGGAGATGGAATGTCTAGCTGGCTTCTATTCAAGATCTCCCCTTCCTCAGTGTGTGTGGGCTTTCTCCACCTCCTTGATTTGTTGCAGTCTCCTTGCGGCTTCAGGCCTGTCATTTTCTGGCACACTTGACATGACATGCAGAAGACTGAAGCAGCACAAGGCTTTGGAAAATAGATCACTCTTTTCCAGTCATGTCTGTCCCTTTCAGGCAGTGACTCATCTTTATGCTCCCAGACGTCCATTTTGCCCCTTTTCACAGCTGGCCCTTCTCAGAGAGCATGCATCTAGCAATTTACACAAGCCCAGTTTAGTCAGTGTTCTGCTGGGGGTCAGGGCACCTCAGAGCAGACAGGGAAATATTCCCAGTGCCCTGGGTTTCCACAAATGCATACATAACAATTTCCAAATCAGGATTCTTGTCCAGGAAAGGTCTCTTTCCAAGCAGAAAAGTTGCAGTGCACTTGTTTACATACCTTGCTCATCTTTCTGCCACAAAAAGCATGACTTCTGCTCAAGTACAGTCAGGACATTGAAGGATGTCCTGTAAACCTCTCAAAGGCAGTGTTCAGCTGATCAGACCTTGAAAATAAGCACAGATCTAACTGTTGCCATCGTGGAATTAGTGGAAAAGACCCTGAGGATTGAAACCAATTACTCGCCCACCACTGCCAAGGCCACCACTAAACTATGTCCCCAGGTGCCACATCTACACGGCTTTTAAACCCTTTCAGGTATGGGGACTCCACCACTACTATGGACAGTCTGTGCCAGGGCTGGATGAGCCTTTTCACAGAGACTCTTACTGATGTCCGACCTGAACCTCCCCTGCAACAACTTGAGGCCAGTGCCTCTTGCCCTGTCCTTCGTTCCCTGAGAGCAAAGCCTGACCCTCACATGACTGCATCCTCCTGCCAGAGGGTTGTGGAAAGCGAGAAAGTCCCCTCAAGCCGCCTTTTCTCCAGGCTGAGTCCTCCCAACTCCCTCAGCTGTTCCTTGTGCTCCAGACCCTAGCACAGTTCCATTCTCTTTTCTAGACATACTCCTGCCCCGCAATATCTTTTTTGCAGAGAAGCACCAAGAACTGACCCCAGGACTAGAGGTGCCTCACCATAGGTGGGTGGCGACTGCCCTGGTTCCACTGGCCACGCTGTGGCTGGTACAGCCCATGTGCTATTTGCCTCCTTGCCCATCTGGGCACAACTGAGCTCATGTTCAGCCGGCGTGTGCCCATGGGGGAGGGGGATGAACGGGAAAGCCTTCCCAACCGAGCAGCGGTCTACTCTGGGGAGTCCGAGCTGCCCCAGCAGGACGGAGCTCGGGACGCCACCCGGATACCACAGACACGGTCTGGACACACAACACACATCCCAGACGTCTCGGACAACCTCAACCCTATCTCCCGCCCGTCTCGCCTTTCGTCGCCGTTTCAACTTCCGCCGCCATTTCCGCTTCCTGCAGTGGTAGTCGCAATGTCGGCGCTGGCAGCGAATCCCAACAACCCCGTGGTTTTCTTCGATGTAACCATCGGCGGACAGGTAGGGGTGCTCCAGGACGGGGAGCAGCGGCGCCCAGGGAGGGACTGCGGGGATAATTTGGGATGTCGGAGTGTTGTGGGGATGAGAGAGCACGGGCGGTGCCGGGGGTTCAACGTGGGCCTTGCGGGGCCGCAACTGGAAGCGCTGTGAGGGGCGGTACCAGGAGCCGGATGGCGGGCCTCTCGGGTCACTGGGCCCGTCGGGAAGGGCTCGCAGGGGAGAGGGGAAGGACTACGTCAGGAGGAGCCTGGAGGGGTGGGGATGAATGGGCGTGAATGAGGTGACCGGAATTGTGGGAGTGCCTGGGGTCGGGCGGCGGGCGTCTGTGTGCGAGCAGACCGGGAAGACTCATCATGCCCTCGTCTCCTTAGGAGGTCGGCCGCATGAAGATTGAGCTGTTCGCAGATGTTGTACCCAAAACAGCAGAGAACTTCAGGTAACAAGCAGCTACCATCCCTGCAGCTCAGCCTGGACTGGAACTGCAAAGGCTTTCTGGTGCAAGAATGGCTTTTGGTGGCAAACTGATTAGCTGACACCCACCCCAAACTGCTTCATCTACTTTCTGTCTCTCTGTTCTCAGAGATGCTGTGTGGCATACTGGTCTCTCAGGGGACCCTGTCTGGCTGGAAGGGGTCCTCCTCTACTTCTTCTGTGAAGCCTCCTGGTTTGCTCCATGCATTTAGAGCAGGCAGTGCCTTGTGCCGTGGGAGGTCTCCTGGCCACCCAGTTCTCCTGCCATCAACTGAGGGATGCACCATGTGAAATCCCACTTCCATTGGAGGGATGGACATACCCTGGTCTCTGTCAAACACAGTGCCTGCCCCACATTCACAGTTTCTCACAACCTTGGCGTTAACTCTCTGACTTCCTCAGTACAAAGAGTACAGAATTTGTTTTGAAATGTCAGGGGGAAGGAGTTACCATTTCCTGTTCCCGTTTCTCTGGGAACATCTCTGATGCAATAAGGAAAATCCTGTGCACCTGTTGGTGCAGCCCTCAGAGTTCATATGCACCTAACACTGTGCTCTCTTTTTGTTTGCCAGGCAGTTTTGTACAGGTGAATTCAGGTAAGTGGATTATAATGTCCTTTAAGTGTCCCACTGGAGAAACAGGGCTGGGTGAGGTAGAAATGGTTTGCTTTGAACTTTTTCATGTTGTACTAGTACAAAATGGAAGAGAAATCTGCTCTGAGGAAATTGTGAGTGGCTGGAGACTCACAGAGATGGCAGGTTTCTCTTTCTGATATGATTTTTTTTGTGCTCAGGTGGCTCTAAAAAGCCCTATCTGCAAAGTCCACCTGCTCATGCTGCACATTGCAGTGGGATCCTCTGAAGGTGATGGTGTGGGTGTTGCAGGGAATGGAGTCGTTTCATGTGCAGAGCCCACTTGAGGCTTTTTTTTGCCTCCAGCAGCAGCAGCCAAGAGGCTGCACACTTGGCTGTATTTCAAGGCAGCTGCTGATGTATACAGCAACCCTTTGGGACTCTGAATTGCTGAGACAATTTTGTGTTGGGATATCTAGTAGTTTGCAATAATTCTCTTTTTCCTGCAGGAAAGATGGTGTCCCTATAGGTTATAAAGGAAGCACTTTCCACAGGTAAATCATCTACTGTTGTTTTGACACTGAATAGCAGCCTGAGACATATGGGGTTTTGTGACCTGCCGTGAGCTATTAGTGGTGTTGGAGACATTTGTGGATCATGGCTAATGTAATTCTTTGGGGGACCTGGGGATGCTGTCCTCCCCACTGGGAGGAATCCCCTGGTTCTGGTGTGCCACGTCAGATACGGCATCTGTGATGTAATCACTATCCCTGTTCAAAAGCAATGAGTCCTAAATAACCTCGTATCAACCATTAATTAATATTTGTTGTAGATTTTAGGCTGCAGCATTCACAGACTGTTAACTTCTGTTGCACAGCAAGGAGAACCCCTTTTCATCTTACGCTGAGCTTTGAGGCTTTTGGCCACTGAGAACTAAGTGTTGTTTTACTTCTTTAGGGTAATAAAGGATTTCATGATCCAAGGAGGTGACTTCGTAAATGTATGTACTCCTGTACTCTTTTTGTCCTTTTCCTCTATGGTATAACATGCTACTGTTTCCAAGGGTCTGTGCTGATTTGTGGGCTCTCTTTCTTTTTTGAGGTATCCAGTAGTAACTGGAGGTATCCTCATAGCATTGCTGCCTTCCTACCGCAACGGACAATAAACCACTTGAAAACAAATCTGGAGCCTTGAGTGAACACACATTCTTCCCAAAATATTTTCTCTCTGCAATAACCTGCCAAAACCCTGGAAGCTTTCAAAACTTGAAAAATTATGTTTGCCCTGTTTTTCTTCCCCTTCTGTGGACCTCCTCCAGACAAAACACCTCTGTGAATTTCAATTCACATTGTTTATAAACCCTAAGTACAAAACCCAGTGCGTAATGCAAGAGGTCATTCAAATCAAAGCTAGCCTTTTGTTACTAAATTTTCTCAGAATAGAAAAGTCTTTGCACCCATAATGGTGGTCATGCTCTGACATGGGGTAAGCAGAACATATGAGTAAGGCTGAAGGGCCACAGGATCTCTTCACTGTTCTAGGATCCAGTAAAATTATTTTATTTTTGGAAGTGTTTCAAAATATGAGGGAAGTAATAAAGCTTTTATAATATAAAACTTGGTTGTATGAAAGTCTCTTAGAGAAATGACCACACAGCAGGTGGTTCAGCAACACAAGACTCTGTGGTAGGTGCTAATTGTAACACTGCTCAGATGTCCCAGTGCACTGTATTACTTCCCCTGCATCTCAACAAGCTTTACACATTGCTCCAGTATTTGGAATTTATATGTTATATTTGTTACAAAGCCACCTGGGGAGCAAGCACAGTCACACTGACCCCTGAGACAGGGTGCAAGTTTCTTTCTCAGAGCCAAAAGTTTTAAGTAAACTGCAGAGGGCAGGAGGGAAGCAAACAAGGGCTGGGCAAGTAGAGCAAAAGGACTTAGTAGAAAGTACAACATAAACAGAAAATCTTTATTTTAGAAACTGTCCTTGTAGAACAGAGAGATGGCTTTCCTATTTCCAATAAAGTCACAGAAAATAAGGTGATATATATAAAACCACTGTAAGCCAACTTTTACCATGCAACCACTTCTGCTTTCTTTGTCACACCATCCCATACCTCTGTGTCTCCTGCTTTTTCCCTTCGAAGTCCTGATGGGTCTGTACCAAGCAATCTGTAGCCTCCACTTCACTCTGGGAGGCTTGGACTTAAATTTACCATCTGCATGGGCTTCTGCCAACATATGAATGATGAGCAGTGAACTGTGTAGTTAAAAACTGGTTACTGTTCTTGTTCTGAAATGAAACACTGAATGTGTTCACTGCTGGTGTATATAAATGGCAATACAAAGTCCATTTTGCCCTTTTCTCTTGCTTAGAGATTTTAAATTAATTTTTAATTTCAATTGTTCTGTAGCAGTTGCTACAGAACAAATGCTGTAGCTGACTGGGTACCTCTGTCATGCAGGGAGACGGCACTGGAGTAGCCAGTATATATAGAGGTCCTTTTGCAGACGAAAACTTCAAGCTGAAACATTCTGCTCCTGGCCTGCTTTCTATGGTGAGTATAAAATAATGACATTACAGACTGAAATCTTGTGGAACTTTCTCTGTGCCCTTTTCCTAGGTGTATATAGTATTTGCTTGGCAACAGAATCTCTGCTATTGGGTACAAGGTCTGCTTTGTAGCTACTAGTCAAGCAGCTACTTTTAGGTTAATATGCTGAGTAACACAATAATCCTGATCCTGCAGCATCATTTCTTTGCTGCCTATTGGAGCGCTGGGACAGGCTTAGCTTGATTGCTTTCAGAAGAGCTTAATTCTTGCAGTTTTCATACAGTGGTGAGTTGGTGGTGTTTTCTTCTTTCCTGATACTGTTTTCAAACACTGACCTTGGCAAGGATGAAACAGAGACATTTGGGAGTTCCAAAGCCACAGTAGTGTTACCATGGTATCTTTTAAAACAGACCTTCCTATTGAACATAGTAGGAGAAACTGCAACCATTGCACATTGTCTGGTAGGAACAATACCCCGACTTTTAGGATAGAAAGCAAATGGAGCCAGTGCTTCAGTGTTCCTATCCACAACTGCTTCTTCCTCAGCTCTTTCAGCTGCTCTGCCCTTAAAACCACTTGCTTAGGACATTTAGGAATTTGGGTTAGTTATTCGTCCATGTTGAAAACATGGCCCAAAAAGATGTCATGGCACAGCTAAGCAGCTAGTGTACTGTGGTGTGAGAGAAAGGATTCACTCCAGTATTGCCAGTTTTGTATTAAAGTGGTGTGGCTCTGAAGTCATTATACTAGGTCAAACCTTGGATCCCAGGAACCATGGATCCCAGCTGGATTCTTTTGAAGCTGGCTAGCATTAACTAGAAAGCCAAAATGACCCTGTCCTTTGCGGTCCTGCAGCTGGAAAACTTGACCAGTTCACTCATCAGGACAGAAACTTGCTTTAGTAGCTCCTGGTTGTCAATATGACAAGTGGCATTCAGTGTTGCAGAGATGTTTTCTTAACAGAGTGCAAATGCTCTGGGGTTGTGTACTTGGGTGTGAATAAAATCTGCATCCCAAGGTTCCTGTAAGTCCTATGCCAATACAGTTGTTAGTTTTCTCATCATGATCATTGATAGTTTTTAATTTGTATTCTGAGGAATCCTCACAAAAACCAGAAATCAGCTGGGTTCTTTTCTTGCCCTGGTTTCTGGTTTTCAGTTTTCCTCAGGGTAATGCTGCAGCCAATAAATACTTGTCACCAAAATGTTCAGCCTTTTTTCAGGAGTCTACTCTAAAGCCTGGACTTTGGCACAGTTTCGTCTTGAACACGCCTTTGTAGAAGTATGATAAATAGTTAGTGACATGGCGCTTGCGCTTTCTGATGTGACCAAGTGTGGTGACATGCTACATCCCAGCACAGGGTCTCCTGCAGATATGTATTGTTTCCTTTGGTTTGTCTGGCAATAAGCTAAAAATAATACACACTTAAATAACACCTCTTCTTTTGTCAGGACCAGGACATCCCTCTGGCTGTCCTGAGTAGCCAAGACCCCTGCCAGGGGTCTCAGAGACCCTGGCACAGAGCCCAAAATGCCCCTGTGGGTTTGATTATGGCCCGTGGAGCAAATTACCAACCTTGTATGAAGATCAGCAAGCCACAACAGTTTAAGTAGAATATTAGTAAAGTTATCACAGGGTGGAAAAGTAGATTTTAGGGTTTTTGGTATGGGGGTTCAGGAGGCAAAATGGAGGGAACTGGGTGTGTCCAGCCTTTCTCCTTCTTCTTCTTGGCCTCCATGTTCCGCTATGATGTTGGCACTTACAGATTGGTTTAGAGTAGAAGCTCACTGTCTAACATAGGTGATGGATATTGGAAAGTAATTGTAAACATTGTACACGTAGTTTTTAGTATAAAGACATAACACCGCCCTGTGGGCAGGCAGAGTGCCTCGGACTGTCTTGGTGAACTGACCTCGGCAGGGCAGGAGAAAATTTTTTATAGATAAGAATTAATAAACAACCTTGAGACCAAGAAATGAAGAGCCCTGACTCCTTCTTTAAGCGCCGGGCTGGGAAAAGAGACTTTGGAACTTTTCTCGAGGTCATTCTGACAAGCTAATGATCCCGACATTCTTTATGTGTCTGTCTTCAGTTTTGTTCAATCTGAAATAGTATACTTGCATTTTGCTATTCTCAACCCCCAGGCAAACAGTGGTCCGAGTACCAATGGCTGCCAGTTCTTCATCACGTGCTCCAAGTGTGACTGGTTGGATGGGAAACATGTTGTGTTTGGTGAGTACCTGCAGTAAAAGTTCTGGAGTGGCAGCACACAGACATCCCTGCAGTGAAGCTGTTAAAATAAATACTGAGAATCAGAATCTTCTGAACTGGGAGGAACCCAGAGGGATCATCAAGACCAACTCCTGACCCTGCATAGGTCACCCCAGAAATCCCACTCTGTGCTAAGAACTCTGTCAAAATTCTCCGGGAGCTCTGGCAGCCTTGGGACTGTAATCATTCCCTGGGGTGTCTGTTCAGTGCCCAACCACCTCTGGGTATGGACTGCTCATTCTTCCCTCCTCACTTGTGCTATCTGAGGAATCTGTGCAACCTGTTGGATCACTGTTGAAATGAATCATTTTTTCACAGGTTAGCTTTTATCCAGAGCAGTGTTCAGTATACTGTATTTGTACACAATTCATTGTGTGTGTGCAGAGGACACAGATGGGTGGAAGGATTCCTTTCTTCTCCACTGTCAGAGAGGACTGAGCTTTCACCAGAGTTTTGTACGGTAATTCTGCGAAACTGTATCTGCTAACTTGCATTTACTGCTGGTTGAACTGTAGGAGTTCCAGACCAGTCTTAAGCTAGTGGTCTCAACCCCAAATTTCTAGACACACTACTCCTGTGATGGGAAGAGACATTTAAGAGACATCTGTGCTGAATGTGGAGAATGTTTGAAGAGGGATTGTTTCCTTTATGAGTTTAGAGATCAGTAACAAATCCTGACGTGCCCAATAGCTACACACTGCCCAGGGCTTTTCAGGAAGGACAGAAATGTGTGTACCTGTGATGAGTGGGGGGGAACAAAGGTAAAAATCAGCCATATTGAAGTGGATAAATTTTCTCATTCTAGGTAAAATTGTCGATGGGCTGTTGGTCATGAGAAAAATTGAAGTAAGTTTGAATATGGCTACTTCCTTGTGAACGTCTGCATTGGAAAGTTATGTACATGATTAAGTAGAGTTGTCCTGCTGTCTGTTTACAGGATACCAGTGAATACCAGTGTTGATAACTGGCATTATTGGTTGTCATCATTATAATGTAGCAGGAAATCTGTTGAAGCACAGGCTGTCACATGAGTTGGCTTTGAAAATGCAAGGATCTTGTGACTGTGATAGTTTTTGAGCGGGGATTGCGCTCTTGGCTTTATTTGCTTTGCATTTGTTCAGAGGCTGAATTAAAAAGTTGTTCCATCAGCAGCTCAGACAAGAGCGTAAAGCGTCTCACTTCTTTGCCATTGACTGGGATTATTCAGTGGATGCAAAATCATCAGTTCTGCTGATCTATGATCAGCATGTTTAATAAGAAAAAATTAAGCTAATCTCCTTATAGGCTTCAGGAGCTGAAGATAAATACAGTCCAGGTGATGATTGCTGCCAACATCAGGCCTGGGTGTCATGGCAGGATAATGAGTAGATTTAACAAATAGCAGCAAGTTCTCTGAGACAGCCAGCACTGACTCCATGACACATGTGGGATAATGTGCATAAGGGTCTCTAATCTAAAAAGTAGGGCAAAACACAGAGCTATTGGGCTTTGAGACAAGGTTACACGGAAGGAGTAGTACTGCGTGGTATAATCTGCTGAAGCATTGTGGTGAGCCTGCTTTGGGTATCGGTGCAGTGAGACCAAAGTAAAGAAAATTAGAGATTCAGAGAACAGCTGAGTCTAGCACATCAGGAGGTTCAGAATAAGGGTTTCTTTGCCACGGTCTCTTTCCTTTCTGTGTGAGCACAGGTTTGTTTTGCTTGTGGCAGCTGCTTTTAGTATAAAAGCCAGAGCAGCCTCAAGTATCTCCCATGAGGAGCTCTCCAGTTCTTACTCTATTCCTTCCCTCCAATTCAAAGGACCAGCCTCTGGTCTGTGTCCCAAACCTCTGCTTACATAGTGATTTCACCAGCTTATGGCTGGGCCTGTTGCCAAATGTGTAATGGTGCTTTTCTGCTCCTCAGAGCTGTGTCTGGACTTCTCTGTTCCTCATGTTACAGAGATCTCTCTTAGCCGATCTTCCAGTACCTACCACTGCCTGAGTTTGCTGTGCTTTTATGAGTTTTAATGTTCTGTATTTGCTTGTCCCCAGAACGTACCTACAGGTCCCAATAACAAACCCAAGTTGCCAGTTGTGATCTCTCAGTGTGGGGAAATGTGAAGCGATGAAAAAGCAATGTGGTAAGTCTTAATTTTCACAGGCACGGTGCCATGAACTCTGGGCTGCTCTGCTTCTTACTTTTCTCTTGGTTTATTTTCACATTTCTTTGAACCTGCAGAGAGCTGTGTCAGCTCATTGAAAGACCAGAAAGGGCTTCTCTAACAGCATTTGTTTTTTGTCAGCTGAAGTCCCAGAACTGGCTTCCCTCCAAGCTGCACAAACGCCAGAGGCAGCACAGCAGGGATAAGATTTTGCAGCTGTAGTTGAGGAGAAGATGGGTTTGTGGGAGCTTTTTCTTGGATTGGGTTAGGCTGCCTTGAGGCCTCGATTGTAGAAAGTGGATGAAAGGGAATTACAGCAGTAATCCCTCTGGCATTACCCAGGCAGTCTAGCTGGTGGGAAGCCTCATTTTGACCTGCATATTGGAGAACTTTCCAACAGCTACAAAAAGCAGATTATCCATGGGTGGGACAGGCAGGGATCAAGAAAAGGAGAAGAGAAAGGGAGGACTTAAGCCTCCTTGCTCAGTATAGCTGTAGGACCAACATTACTGAAGGACCAAGGAATACCATTTTGCGTAGTCTTACCTTGACTTGAAAAGAGTAGTATTGTCTTTATCTGAAGAGAGATGTTTCCACTATTTACTGTTATTCAGGCTTCATTTTGGTTAAACCAATAGTCTCAGGCTAACATACAGTAAGTATTCTGTTTCCATTTCTCTGCTCAATTTACTGTAAAACCTACAGGTAGTTAAACAAATCTGTCTAGATTTCAGTGTGTTGGGCTTCAGCTTGTCAAAAATCTGCTGTATTAGCCTTTTGGTTGACGATTTTTTCCACATTTCAGGAGGCAGTTTAAACAAAAGCTCATACTCACAGTTTTTGACCTTCTATTAAATGATATCTAAAGGCAACTGGAATTGCCCACAATGTTCCTTCTTTTGTAATAAAGTCTTAGAGACCTGCAGCACTTCAAACACTTTGGAGCTCTTGCTATTTGATGAAGTGACAACAGGGAATGTATTCATTCTTCCATTCCCCTGGTACTTCTGGTGGCATTTACAGGCTTTTGAAAAAAGCCTGCTAGCAAGGCTGTTCCTTTTCTTGCAGAGCTGTGCTGAAGGGTCAGGTTCCCTTTAGGGTTGTACTCATTCCCAGACTTTCTTATCATTTTGGTTTGGAGTACTGGATCTCTGGCCAATGCCCAGCTTGAGCCTGGAAGCTTTTCATTCATAGGTGCAAGGCTGATGCCACCTTACTTATTTGCAGCCTTGCTGCACTCTCATGTCTCTCATCTGACTGGAGATGAGAACAGCTTTTGCATTGCCTGATGACAGACAGCCACATCAGCTACTTGTCAAGATCCTTGAAAATCAGCTGGGAGAAACAGGCACTGTTGCTTTTAACTTCAGAAGTAGATGGGTTGCCTGGCAGGCAGACTTAGGAGAACTCCTGAGTTCTCTGGATGATGAAAACTGGTGTGTGTAGCAGCTGGCATGCACTTAAAATCACTGTGTGGCCCCCAGTGTCACTGCACAGCCTGGCTGTTGTAGGATCTATTGGGAATGGCGGTCCAGCATTTAGACTTACCTCTTTCTTCTTCCTTTCAGTGTTCCCTTACTGGTGATTAGACCTGTGGTGGCTCTTTGCAATTCTAATTCCAGCCAGCTCACCTGCTGCCCCAGACTTCTGCACAGGCCAGATCCATCCTCTTGAGGTTCTCCTGAAATTATTTAATAATGGGCATCTTTTCTTTTTCTTTTTCTTTTCTTTTTTTTTTTTACATTTTGAAATGTAAATAAAGAATTTTTTAAACATGTGCAGTGCACATCAATTAACATTAGTGGGAATGGATTCCTTTCTAGGTGAGAAGAGCTGTAACATCTTCGGCAACATGTATTATCCCTGGCTGGTTCAGTCAGGAACATTTACTGCATGGAATTGAGAGAAAGAAGGGGTAAAAGGAGCTTGGCAGAGCTGTGCTGCACCAGCTCTTTCACTTGGCAGGTAACTACAACTGCCTGGCTGGCAGAAAGGTTCTTGGCATCTTGCGAATCTCCAGAACCTTTGTGTGTACAGCCTTTCTGAGGCATGAGGAATTGGTATAGCACAGATTCTGCCACCATGAGTGGTGTGCTCTGAGGAGAGTTCTGATGTAAACAGGTGTCTTTCAGCCTTCCCCTAGCACATGGTAGTACCAGGCCATTGAGGTGTTATGTCCCACATGTGTTGGAGGAGGGGTTCACCTGGGCACTTACAAAAGTGTTGGAGCAGGCTTGTCATATGGGAAAACCAGAATGGTGATGCTATAGGAATGAAACTGGGGCTGCTTGTCCTGTGTATTGAGGAGAGTGCAGCTGAGGCTGTCTTTCTTCTCTCAGAACAGGGCTGAGAGCTCACCCTCCTGGCAGGGGACAAGCCAGCACCCTGCACAGGGCTGGGTTCCAGCAGGAGCTTTTCATCCAGCTGTTTAAAGCCCCTGATGAAAGTTAGGACAGTCTGTTCTGCCACATGCAGGTGCATCCACAGGCTTGGCTGTCCTCTTTTCTCTTCTGGCTCTTTGAAATCCTGGCAGCAGGCTCTGGCTGTCAGGATTCTTATGTCCTCATTCCTAGGATTGCACAGCAGTTGAGAACACTCACTTCTCTCCAGCCTCAGGCATATCACTTTGTACCTGCAGAACATCAGGTGATAAAAGAAGCACAGACACCCCAGTCCTTTCTTCCCCAGCCCCACACATGCTTTGCAGAAGGCTCTCCTGTAAGAGGGGGGTTGAAGATTCTCAACAGACTGGCTCAGGTGCCTCAGAGAGCTATGTCTGGCTGTGCTGTGCTGAGGTTTGCACTGGCTGCTGGTACCCAAATTCACCATTTTTTCACCAGGGACACCAGTTTATTTCTGGTCCAGGCTTAGCAGCACTTTTTCAACCTGATGTATTTATACCACTGCCATCAGCTGGCCTCACTTCCTGCATACAGGGGTCACAGAGCTTCCCCAGATTAATTAAGAGTAGCAAATCCATTACTACCTCTTTGTTGTTAGAATGGCTAATTACATCCCATTATATTTCCTTTCAATATGGAGTGTGCAGGATTCCAGCTTCTGTACCATGTTCCTTACTTGCTGGCTGAAAGTCTTCTCAAAACCCACATTTTTTGTTTGAATCCTCCCATGAAGATGTCCCTTGTGTTGTATGTAGCAAATCCTGGAATGTCCTGTAGAGGAGATGATGGACCTCCTCTCAGCTCCAGCATCTTCCTCCAGCTGTGGATGCTGCAGCTGGAGATGGTGTTTCTGGTGGCTTGTGCATTTCCCTGTGCATCCCTGATGCCTCTGGATCCCACAGCGTTACCCCCCACAGACACTCTTGGGGCACACAATTTCGTCTGTAGGTGCATGGCCCTGACACATCCCCACAGATTTCCTCCCTGGAGTTTTCTCCATCAGGGGGGACTGCCTAGTGTATTCTCTAATTCTGATTCTGTAGTAAGATTATCTTTCAGGTGATTCACTGTAGTGGTTTTGGTTTGTTAATTTAAGATTTCTTTAATGTTGAGATTTTTTAAATTAACGTGTTATGAGTGTGGTGGGTTTTAGTGTTGTCTAATTACTTACATACTTGTTTCTTGTTGTGAAATAGGAAGATAGGATTAGGGGAAGGGTGAAGTAGGCTTAAAATTTTAAAAGAGTATAAAGAAAATTTTATTAACAGTAATTAAAATTAAAAAGTAGTAAGAATTAAAACAAACTCTTTAGAATATTTTTCTTTTTTAACTTTTTTTTTTACCGATAATGTAAAGAAATAAAATTTAAATTATTTTATTAGTTTATTACTTTTAAAATAGGGTTTTTTTTTTTTTCTCATACAAAACTGTGACAGTCACCAAGCAGCATCCAATTTTTATATCATTCTAGCTTCTTTATCCGGGTCATCATCCTGGTGCAGATCCTTGTGGGATTGTGTTATTGTTTTCAAGCCCTTCTCTTTATTAATTGATTTGAAGATTAGGTGAAGGAATTCCCAAAAGAGCAGGATGAGAGCAGTGTTCCTAATGGGCTGATGTAGTGGGTTGAGCTTGGCCTCATTGGAGTCTCTCACCTGGCTAGGGTGGAATATGGGGAACTGGGATGGCCAACTGGGCAGTGATTTGTGTACAGCGCTGAGAGGGCTGATCCCAAGGGGATACATGTTGGTTGCAAAAATGGTGGAGTGGTAGGTCATCTCCCAGAGACATTCTGGGTGGTTGCTGATGACCTTTCCTTCCTGCCATGTTAGACAAATGATATAGCCAAAGCAGGGCTAGGAATCTGGCCACCAACCACATTCTTCAACTGCCTAAGAAAAATTTAATTGTTGGACAAGGACAGGGTTTTCCTCTCGACCTTCCCTCTGGAGAATCCAGCAAGAGATGTCGGGTACCTCCGGTCCACTGTAAGGTGAAGACATAAGGGTAAGGAGGCAAAGAAGAGCTGAGAGGTGGTGGTTGGAGAAACGCTCCAGCAGGGTGAAGTACCCAGCAGTAATGCTTTCCCGACATCCTGGGTGGGTAGAAGGGCTCAGGGTGAGGAGCTGCCCCCGCCCCTCCGGGAAGTGAAGGATGGGATGCTTAGGGAAAAGCTGAATCCGCGCGGGTCAGCACAGTGCTGTAACTGCACGTCCGTACGTGGATTGGGGAGCCCTGACACGGCTCCAAATCCGTCATTTTCCGCTGGAATTTAATGTTCCCATGCGCTTTCTGGCAATCACCAACGGGAGTGGGCGCCCCTGGCGCGCTAGGACCGGAGCCGCCCGCAGGATCCCTCTGCCCTGGATCTTGGCAGCGAGCGGAAGCGGGGTCTGAGGCGGCATAGGTCAGGAGCCGCCGCCACATGGTCGCGCGCACTTCCCCGTTCGTGCCCGTTGAGGGCGGGAGCGGCGCCCGGAACGGCCAATCAGGGGCGGGGGCGGGGACCCCAGGTCGGCCGGTGAGAAAAGCTAGCTTGGCAGCCGCGGGCGAAGCAACCACTGGGCGCTCGCTCTTGAGGAAAGGCAGGTGTCACCGCCAATAGGTTTACCGTGGTGGGCGGGGGCTGGGTTGAGGAAAGGCCAATGGGGTCGCTCTCCGTTTAACGGGCGGGCCGGGTGGCGAATTGCGGCGCGTGTGGGCGGGGCGCGCGGGGTGGCTAGCCGGTGCGCGCCGCCATTGTGGCCAGTTCGATCGGTATCGGGAGCGGAGAGCGGAGCTCAGCGAGCCCGGAGCAGGGAGCAGCCCCCCCCCCCCCCCCCACGGCCGGCCTCAGTCACCATCACACCGCGGGAGGCGGCGCAAACAGCAGTCACCACCACCGTCCGCACCGAACAGCCGCCGCCATGAGCAGCGAGGCCGAGACTCAGCCGCCCGCCGCCCCTGTCCCCGCGGCGGCCCCCGCCGCCCCCGCCGACTCCAAGCCAAACGGTGGGACCGGGAACGGGGGCGGCGGCCTGGCCTCGGCGGCGCCTCCCGCTGGCGGGGACAAGAAGGTCATCGGTGAGGACAGCCTGGGGTCCCGGAGTGGGGTGGGAAGCCCCGATCCCCTGCCCCTCCCCCGCCATGGCTGAGGGTGGCGCGCGCTCCCTTCTCCCCCGAGGGGCGGTGCGCGCCCCCTCCCCGCCCCCGGCTCGTGTCCTCCCTCGGTCGCTCGCGCGCGCGGCGGCCGTTAGTCGCCCCCCTCTCCCTCGCCTCCCCGCGCGCTGCCGGCCCCGCGTGCCGGGTGGGGGCGGGGCGGCGCAAGATGTCCGCCACGCGGGGCCTTTGTGCGCGCGCCCCGCCACGTGCCCCTGACGCGCCGCTCCCTCCCCTCCTTCCCCTCTTCGCTCTGCCCCTTCCCGCAGCAACGAAGGTTTTGGGAACAGTGAAATGGTTCAACGTGAGGAACGGTTACGGCTTCATCAACAGGTGAGCGCCTAGACGCGGCGGGCGTTTTTACGGGGAGGCCCGGGGAGCGGGGCGCGACGCTTTTCTCGCGCGGGTGACGGGCGGGGCGGGGGGCGGCGGTGCCTTTGCCGCCTCTCGCCCTTCTTGGGAGAAGGAGCTGGTGAGATGTGCCCTTTCTCCACCCCGGGGTTTCTGACCCGTTCGGGGCTTGCCTGGTTGACTTTTGAGTCCTTTAACCTAGGCAAGAGCTGAGCTCTCGAAGAGAGTCTGATTCCACGGCGATGTGTCTTACATTATGGTCCATCCTTTTATGATGTTTGTTTTTTTTTTTTCCCTTAAGGTTATAAAAGTACAGTGGCTGTCAGTACACACAGTATTTGTTTAAACTGCCGCGTGAAGTTCAGTCAATGCAAGCAAAAATTGCTTTTAGCACTTGGTAGTTAAAACACGCTCTAATGAGGACACCCCCAGCATGCAGGAAAATGAGCAGAAGGAGCGCAGTTCACACAGTCTACTGCCTCACTCAAGTGTATGGACTGATCTCATGAAACAAGTGCCTAGAAGATTCTTTTTATGACAGTAGTTGATGTGAAAGAATAATTTAAACTCTTCGGGACTTATTTAAGGACCTGAAGTAGGCCTGTCAAGGAGAGGAAGTGCTCTGCAAACAGGTTTCTTAAAAATGGGCAATTCTTGGCCCCATTAGTTGGGGGGGCCTCCCTGGAGTGTTGCCTGAGCTGTTTCCCTTTATTCGTGGTACTTAAACTTCCCAGTCTCAGAATGAGACTGCATACTGGAAAATCCCCCTTTAGGCAAGCAAGTATAGTGTTATTATTGGAACTTCTATTTATGTTTGGTTTAAACGCTGCCTTTTTGACCTGCCTGTAACTTTATGAATTAGTCTAAATTGTCTGTCAAGCTCCTGAATTGGTTTTGTGTCTGCAGCTTTACAAACTTGCCTCCCAGTCTGCCCAGTTGACATTGTTCATCATGCCATGCTTCAGCTCCCAGTGTTGAGGAGTCACCAGTGCTGAGAGCTGTCGTGTCGCTGGCCTTGGAAATGCCTCCCAAATCCCAGCCACAAACCCCACCTCGAGGGAAGGCTTTTCCTGTTTCCTCGGCAGTGAAAATGTTCTGTGATGTCAGTCAAGCAAGGAAGCAGCAGCAGCTAGTTGAGACATCCGTGTAGCTTCCCCAGTCATTACTTTGGCAGCTGTTTAATCCCTGAGGTTGCCATTTGTAATGAGAAACCCAGCATGATCTCGGATTATCAAGAGATTAGAGCCTGGTAACTGAAGGGGAGGACATTTCCTCAGCTCTGGAATCTTTGCTTGGCTGTAGGGAAGCTGTGCAGGAGCTGCTGCCCTTGCATGGCTATGTTTTAGTCAGGTCTGCTTTCAGATAAAATGAGGCTATGGAACTGAAAGGAGCTTTGATGTAGTTGCATGCTCACTTTAGGTGTTTCCTGTGTGTTCCTAGTGTTAGAGGTGTAATTCTGTTCCAAAATAGGAAGGAGTTTGAATTCTGGGTCTTTGATGGTTGTTTCTTGTGTTTGCCAAAATAACAAGTGGATGTGCAAAAGCCGCTGGCTTGGTCTGTGCCATAGCTGGAGCTGCACTGTCTGGCATGGTATTTGGTGCCATGCTGGACTTGACATCTTCTTAGTCTGTCTACCTGTCTGTTTCCCTTTTTCTATTATATTTTAGTGGATAAAAGATGTGAATGGAAGAGTGGCATTGTGCATAGATCAGTTAAATTATTTGTTTGGCCTTCAGAATGGGTGTTTCTCTTGTACCCTTCCAAATTTTCTTTGAAAAAGTGATGGTCCTGTTGTTCCGTCATCCACATGTGACAGCATGCTGCTGCTTCCAGATGTGCTTGCTGGAAAACAGCATTGGGAGTGATGTGGCCAGTGGCATGAGGCTGTAAAAACGACCTGGTGTGGTTTTCACTTGATTCAGTGAGCTCTGTGTGACCTTGTTAGTTGTCCAGCCAAAACTCCAATGTCCTCTTGAATGGAAACTGCTTTGCAAATGGATTTTAAAAACAAGTATTTGGTCTGGTTGTCCAAAATTCAACCTGTACAAAAGTACAAGGCGTCCATGTTGTGGATGAGCACTTGCTACCAGTTTTTCAGCTGAGGATGAAAGGAGGTGCTCAGCATTTTTACTAGAAGCATGTTACTATTGTGAAGGTTTTCAGCATTTTGGGCATTATATTTTGAAGAAGAGTCTTTCAGCTTTGGCTTTGCAAGGGCTTCTGAGTGCTGCTTTCTTGGGGCTTTGGAGATGACATAGGAATGGCTCTGCTTTTTGGCTGCCTTTTTCCAGTAACGTTTGTGGTCTGTAGGCATCAATTTCAAGAGGAAACAAGGGAACTTATTTTTACTGGTGGTGTCTGATGGAATAGCTGTAGCTTGGATGGAGTTTCTGGAAGAAGTTTAATTGTCAAATCTCACTTTTTAAGGCCAGGGGTAAGGAGCACCTGGCTTTATCTTACTAAAAACCATCCCAAGTATTCTGTTACCACTAGCCATGAGCACTTCAGTTCAGAGCATGTTTTCACACAAGCTTACTTATGTCTTTAACTAGGAAATAAAAGCCACTTTGCTCTTGATTCAGGCTGTTCCATGCTGTAATGAAACTTAACACTGCAGTGA
The DNA here is from genome assembly GCA_009764595.1 of Geothlypis trichas. Lineage (NCBI taxonomy): Eukaryota > Metazoa > Chordata > Aves > Passeriformes > Parulidae > Geothlypis > Geothlypis trichas. Next base: position 8,001,430 of record CM019923.1, on the reverse strand, counting down.
GGGTGGGTTGGTGTGGTGGGAGCTGGAATGCTTCAGGAGTGGGGGAGATGGCTTGTGCAGCCCTAACCAGCGCAAGGTTGCATCTGTTGTACCTCTTCAGAGCAGAAAAGAAACTTCTGACTGAAGCTAGTACTGAGCTGTGGTTGTTCAGGCTCATGGCAGTTGCGAAAGCTCTGCCAGGTCACGCTGAAGGATGGGTGCTCTTGGATCCTTATAGATACAGACCTGAGCTCTTTTCTGTTTATTGAGAGGGGAGACCAAGGCTTGACCAGCTGTGCTGCCTTCATGGGCAGCTGGTGTTGCTGTTCCTCAGGTAAGTGAAACACTGAGGTGGAGGTGTTGTGAGGCTACAGTGGCAAGGGCAGAGCTCCTTCCAAAAGCTGCAGTAGCCAGTCTCCCACAGAGCACTGCTGGGAAGGAGTGAGTGGTCACTGTCAGGTGTTCCAACATCTCTGGTGATGGGAAGGATAGAGGGGTGTGCAGCAGTGAGGAGGAATGTGCCTTACTGACCATTCAGCATGCGCTTTGCACTTTGTGTAAGCTGATCTCTTTCCTACACACAGTAAGCTAATAGGAACTAGTTGAGAGCAGATTGAGGAGTAATGCTGAAAGTCTGTTACGATAGATCTGCATTTTGCCTTTGTACCAAACAACTGAATTTTTAATTTACTGTGCATTTTATTAATGAAATTCAATTTCTTGTTGTCTTGCAGGAATGACACCAAGGAAGATGTGTTTGTCCATCAGGTAAGATTTCCTTGGAACTGGAACATATTCTCTCTCAGAAATTGCCTGTTCCTGACCCATTTAAGTAGGATTGAGGTTGTGGAAGAGCCTTGCCTTTTCACTGTTACTTGAACACAAACAACTGATTCTTGATTGCATTGCAAGAAGAGCCTGCTTGCACTTTGGGGTTTTGCACATCAGCCAAGTGGGCTGAGGTTGTACAGTGATGAGAATTGCACTCAATGCTAGTATTTGGGGATAACTGGGCTTGGGGATAACTGCTTGGAGTTCAGTCACCTTGTGGATTCATACAGTAGTTAAGTAATCATCTGGAAATAAAGTTAAATGAATAGCTTGCAGCAGGGAGAGAAATTAATTGAACTTAGGGATGAAGTGACAATGAAACTTTTTTTTCCCTAGGCAGAATTACAGATTTTATTGCTCTAGGCTTTCCGTGAAAGTCTACCAACATTTTAGTACAGGCTTTTCAATTTAAATGATATGTATCCTTAGATATAATGTGTGGCAAATAGGTAAGCCTCTGGAAAATAGACCAAGAATGCACACCACACCTGTGTCTTACTTTATGGAGCAGGTTTGCCTTGGTTTAGTTCTTTGTCTAATTGAGAGGCTGTGATCAGTAATTTGCTTTTTGCCCTTTCTGGCTCAAGATCTCCTTAGTAAGCAGACCACAAAGAATTCTTAGTGGAGCCTGCTTTACTCTGGCATTTTGGAGTCATTCTTTTGTCTCAAGTTAGGGATATGCTGCTGATGTTAACACAAAGGAAAGGAAAAACAATACCTGGAAAGTGTTTTGTTTTTATAATCTCTCAGCTTCATGTTTGCTCTTTGTATGAATTACCAGCTTTTAGAGGCACTGGTTTGTGAGAGGTTATACATACCCTGAGGGGAGGCTTTCAGACCCGATGGGCAAGTAAGGCCGCCTGTAAGTGACCTTGACTTACTGGTTGTGTTACAGGACTTGCCATGTAGCTGGTATCTATGTTTCTGAAGTAACAGTTTGGCAGTGATTTATTTTAGTGTAATATTTTTATAATTAAACCGTTATAGTGCTCTAATCAGAAGGAAATCAGGTTGTTTGAGAAGTCTAGCTGTATGTGCTTTTCTCCGTCCTTGTTACATACCTCAGGTGTCACAAAAAGCTGTTGGACTGGCTGCTTGTTGTAATAAGGCTTTCCTTAAAGTTACTGAGACTTGTGGGCATGTTTTTCCATTGATTTTGTACAATTTAGGCAGAAGAAATCCAATCAAATTGTGTGGCAGGTATTTATATTAAAGTTGTTACACTCTTACTGCACGTCATTTAAAGTGTGTGATAAGCAGGACATGCCTGAGCGCAGTGTGTATTTAACTTGTCTGTTGAAGGTGTCATTTAGCAGAGCACCTAAAACAGTCTGTTCTAGTAATGTTGTTTGACAGTTGGGCCACTGATACAGAGGATTGTCTGGTGCTGATGCCTGGAAAAGACCAATCCCTGTTGTGCAATACACAATTGGAGTAGATTTAGGATTAATTGGTTAGACCTGTAGTAGAAGCTATGGTGTTGGAAGCCTTGGAGGAAGAGATCTCTTGATACCTGGCCATTTTTATGTTTACAGAGTATGGAACACAGAAGCTGCTATGTCCTGTGGTGTGTCGGAAATAATAGAGGGCTGGAAATCCAAGAGGATGATTGGAAAGGCTGTGATATATTGGTGTATAGGCATCAGAGGAATGTATAACTATCATAGTAATGTTGAATTTTAAACTCTGATTATAGGAGTACATTAGCCAGTGTGTGGTGTGAGAGTTTTCCTCTTTGTTTTCAAACTGCCTTTTTAGCCAGCAGACAGCATGTTGACAGGTGCCTCCAGTTAATGGTAAATGGTCTGTTGCACTTATCAAATAGTCCAGAGCATAATACAGGTACATTTTATGACTTCCTGGATTTTCCCAATTATTCAATTGCTTTTTCAGAAGTACAGGTCTTTCTCCTCAGATAAAGAAACTTGAGTATTTAGTAATCTAAAAAAAAAAAAAAGTCTTCCTTTGTATTCTTATGCTGTGCCTGCACTGTTGTGTTGTTAGACTGCCATAAAGAAGAATAACCCCAGGAAGTACCTCCGCAGCGTAGGAGATGGAGAGACCGTGGAGTTTGATGTGGTTGAGGGAGAAAAGGTAAACACATCTCTCGGGTGTCAGAGCGCAAATGGAAAACTCAGGTTGCAGGCTTTGGTGTGGTGCCTGTGGTTTGAGTTGATGCCTGATGACATCCAAGGAGGTGAATGGTTTTTCATTTCTTCACAATGGGGATGTAAATCTTTGCTCAGTACTAGACTTATGCTGTAGCTGGTGGGATGGTAACTGTTTCCCTAATGCTATTTCCACTCTTTAGGGTGCGGAGGCAGCCAATGTCACAGGACCTGGTGGAGTTCCAGTGCAGGGCAGTAAATACGCAGCAGATCGTAACCATTACAGACGATATCCACGTCGTAGGGGTCCTCCACGCAACTATCAGCAGAACTACCAGAACAGTGAGAGTGGGGAAAAGAATGAAGGAGGAGAGAACATACCAGAAGGCCAAGCCCAGCAACGCCGTCCCTATCGCAGGCGGCGGTACCCACCTTACTATATGCGTAGGCCCTACGGGCGTCGTCCACAATACACCAACCCTCCCGTACAGGGAGAGATAGTGGAGGTAACATTTGCCTGACATATGATGCTAAACGGGCTTGGTTGTTTTGGAGCAGGGTGATGGGATACACCTTTTGACACATCTTGTAGGTACTCCAGCTGATTTTGGTAAGGTTTGACAGTAGCGTGAGATGGAGTAGCTTCTAAAAACCAGACTGTTCCAGTTTGTATGATGAAGTGGAGGATTCTCCAACATGTGTGCACCTCTTCCCTAGAGCTGCTGTCCACCTTGACTGAACTGACGACCTTCCAGCTGCTTTCTCACAGTGTGACAAGCTGTGGAGTTAGCACATTTCTGGTTGGGGCTGAGGAGGTCTGTGGCCTGATGTCTTGCAGGGTGCTGACAACCAGGGTGCAGGAGACGGCAGACCAGTCAGGCAAAACATGTACCGGGGTTACAGACCAAGATTTCGCAGGTATGCTGCAGATCAGCTGCTGGTTTTAGCCTTGTTCAGCAGCAGAGCTGGGACATGGTGATGCTCAGGTGCTGCATAGTTAAAGCCTAGCTTGACTTTCAGGGGTCCTCCTCGTCAAAGACAGCCTAGAGAGGATGGAAATGAAGAAGATAAAGAGAACCAAGGGGATGAAACCCAAAGTCAGCAGCCACCTCAACGTCGGTACCGCCGTAATTTCAACTACCGACGCAGACGCCCAGAGAACCCTAAACCACAAGATGGCAAAGAGACGAAGACAGCCGAACCACCAGCTGAGAACACGTCCGCTCCCGAGGCTGAGCAGGGCGGGGCTGAGTAAATACCGGCTTAACATCTCTACCATCATCCGGGTGCGTGATAGGGGCCTGCGGATGCCGTTTGTTGACTTTTGTTGCTTTTTATTTGTGCCTTACAATGTTTGGACTCTTCTTGCTCACACATGCTGTAACTCATCTGTGACTGTGTCTGCAGAACTGAATTGTGAGGCTTTGTTGCATCAATGCTGACTAATTGGGAAGACTTAGTTACAAGCTTCAATTGTCATTGATGGAATATGTTACACTTAAAATCTTGGCTGTGTGCAGTAGTTCAGGTGTACAGCAGTCTCTGCTCACCCAGAAATTCAAGGAGTGCAAATGTAAAGATTTGAAAGTAGTCAGGAGAAGCTGGGAATTACATGCTGGGATTTACCTAGCTCCATCAGTGCCTGAGCTGAGTCTGTACAGGGAGGTGGATGGCATTGAGACCTTGGCATCCTTTTCTACAAAGGTGATGGAGAATTGGCAGGAGTGTTTCAGGGGCAGCTTTTTATATAATCAAAGTGCTGAAAAAACTGGTGGAAATTGTGGCTTTGTCAGAGCATGTGGGAGTTGTGTTGCAGTGCTGAGATGTGGACTCTGAAAGGGTTGTGTGCAGGGCAGGGGCCAGAGGCTGTGTTAGTTGCAAGGGAACCTGTTTGTGATTGAAGCTTGTTTGGTACTGACTCCTGAGAGACAGTTCTGCTAATTTTGCGATATTTTCATTGCCAAGACTCTACTTGTTCTGCATTTCTTGTCACCCATGTGTGTATCCTGTTCGTTTTGTTCCTTGCTTATTACTTGGAGGGCAGGAAAGTGAAAGAAGCATTTAGGCTGTAGCGGGAGCAGTCTGAGTGGTCACATTGTTGAGATGGACAGGGGCTGGAAGAGTTGGGCTGGGAGACGGCTCAATGTTGGCAGCAGCTGCAGCCTCTCCCACCTGTGGGAGCTTGGGGACTTCATCTGCATGGGCTCTACTGCTTCATATTCCGCTTGCAGATGGATCATTCACTCCCTGTCCAGAGTGTGCTGCAGGGATCTCTGTGCACTTTTGGTGAACGATGAATTCTTAGAATGTAGGCTTCAGAAGAATATGACAAAGTCAACCTTGGTTCCTCTTGCTGTCTGGTAGCATTGGAGAATATTGGGTTTAGTTTCTGTGCTTTGAGCAGTGGATGAATGTTGGCAGAGCCTGGGCAAAGCAGCCTTCCCCGTGATGGGAGGGATCCCTGTGGGTTTAAGTTGACTGACTCTTTGGAGTCCTTGGCATTGTTCCTTTGCAAAAGTGGCTGGTGTGGTTGTGGGGGGTGGGGTGAAACAAGGAGAAGTATCTGGTGAGGGTTGTGCGGTGAGCTTGTGACAGGCAGCTTAGGGTGAATTTTTGAGTTGCAGGTGAGCCTTGGTACACAGAGCACCCCTGTAACCCTTTGACACCTGTCTGATCAGCCTTTTTTTCCCTTTTTTTCAGTTTAGTCATCAAAGAAAAGACTTCAAGAAATGAAGAAGAAAATGAAATTCCAGCAATAAGAAATGAACAAAAGAATTGGAACTGAAGACCTTAAGTGCTTGCTTTTTGCTGTTGACCAGATTACTAGAACTATCTGCATTATCTATGCAGCATGGGGTTTTTATTATTTTTACCTAAAGAATTCTCTTTTTGGAAATGATAAACGCGTTTTTTAAAAGCCTGGTTTTTCTCAATATACCTTTAAAAGTTTGTAAATTGTTTCATATCTGGTCACGTTGAGATTTTTAAGAACCTCATTTTTAATTTGTATGAAATATACGCCTGATTTTTTCAAGTCAAACTGCAAGCATCTGTTAATAAAGGTCTTAAAGAGTTACCATGTGTGCTTAGGTGTTTTAAAGGTTTTTAGTATTCATAGAAGGTTTGGGGGAAAAATGACTGCTTTCCTCTTTGGGTATACAGGCTGGTGGGGTAAAGCAGAAAAGTTGAAGTAAAAAAAACCAATGAAGGTGCAACTGAGTCACATTGGAGAATGATGGGCAGCCACAGAGGGGGTGGGAGTTTCTAGTGCTAGCCCAGTGTGTTTCCAGGAGCTGTTTGCTGGTACAGCTTGGCTGTGTCCTTGCTGGAATACGGCACTTGCAGACCTGACTTGGTGTGATGGTGCTTAAAAGAAAAAGAGGAAAACCCTCGCCAAAAATGGTAAAATCACACATTGGTTTGGGTTGGAGGAATGAGGGAACTTAAACTCACCTCATCTAATACCCTGTCAGTGGGGCAGGGACACCTTCTACTTGCAGCTTGCAGATTGGGTTGCTCCAATCCCTGTCCGGGCTGGCCTTGAATACTTCGAGGGCTTGGGCAGCCTGTGCCAGGTTCTAGATACCAAAAAAGTCCCCAACTTGCCATTGGAGCTGTGCTATAGCACAATTGCTCCATGAATGCACTGCAGAGCCAGCTGGGTGCAGAAGCATGGAGATGGGCTATGCCTTATGACAAAACTGGCTTGGGCTGCACCCCGCTGCCATGGTGAGAACCTGGTGTGTGGGGGCTGTTCCCTCAGCATGGAGCTCACAGCTGTGTCATAGTCTTGACAACACCCATTAGAACCACTGCAGGAGGGGGTCACTGTCTAATGGCAGTTTTTAGGACTCTTCTGCATACTAGTGAGCTCCGTGCTCTTTTTCTTGTGGGCTCCAGTGTCCCAGTCATCCCAGGTGTCCCAACAATCCTAGTGCTCCAGGCTTTGCTCTCTACACCTGCTAATGCTCACACGTGCTTATCCCCTGGCTGTGCCATTTGTGAGCATCCTGCCCTCCAGACACTGCTGTTTGACAGCACAATCTCATCTCTGCTCCTTCCTGCCACTCAGTGTTTGGATTTTCTCCTTTCCCAGGTTCCTGGGGTCCTGGGAAACAGGACAGACTTGGCCCAGACATTACATCTTGCAGAAGTGTGAGAAGCAGCACTAAAAAACAGCTTTGCTGCCTTTTGACTTCATGTGAGGGGGCAGATGGCTCAAGAAGACCCTTACAGCTCCTCTAGGTTTTGGATGCAGATGCTTTGCAGCCTGGCTGGGCTGCAGGAGTGGGACTGCGAGTCTTCACACCCGTCTGTTTTGGAGACGGACTGTGCCCCTGCAGCACCATCTGCTTGGGCCTGGAGCTTGACTTTCCTCCTCTCAGGGTGACAGTGCTGAGGAGATTCTGCTTGGTTTCCCTGTGCTGCAATGGTGTCTGTGTGCTTAGCTTGGGGTGAGAAGTAAGGGAATGAGGCCACAACCAGAATTCAGTAATTGAGGGTGGTGGGGATTGAGTTGGTGGGTTTCAGGTTTGTTTTCATAATGGTTTACAAATGCTGAAAGATAATAATTCATTTGGAAAACCGAATTCCCATTTTGTGTGAACTTAAAAACTACACTCTCAGTAGAGCATCTCCATTAGGCTTCAGACTGACTCATCTCCTTGTGTGTATGGCTTTAGTGTTCCTTCATGATCCCCCATGAAAACATGGATAACTAAGTATTCCAGACTCCTGGTTTTACCCAGTTTTTGAGCACAATCCTCGTACCGCCCTGAGTCCGAGCCCAGGGGAGGTTTCCAGTGGGGCTGGTGTGGGAGGGCTACCAGCCACATGGAGTCAGTGCTGCTCCGTGTGGAAAAGACTTCCCACTGAATTCTCCCAAAGCATGGGCTGAGCAATGTCAGAGGAACTACTCTGCCCTCAGTGTCCTGACAGCTTTCCCAGGGAACAGGGGCATCTTTCCTTAAAGCAATACTTTCTGGGATTTATCTTCAGAATACCTTTATCTTCATGAAACCTGGCTGGAAGTGGGGAAAAAACCCTTCCTGGCTGACTGCTGCAGTACCTTTACTTTTAGCAGTCAGCTGGCTAGATCAGAACCTGGAAGCAGCTGCAGAAATGTCTCAGTACAGGTGCTAGTGCTTTAATGGGTCAGACTGGCAGGGAGAGTGTCCATATCAGGGCGGGGTGCAGGAGGTGCTGAGGCCATCACACACGGGAATCCATGGCGTACATCTTGCTGGTGGCTGTCCGAGTGGCTGTTCGGCTCTGGGGCTGGGGGTGCCTCTGGGGTTGACAGCGGCTGCTGGGGGCTACCAGGAAAGAGTTGGGGTTGTGTCATGGCTGGCATTTGCAGGGTGACTTGGGACTGCCACAGCATGGGGACACAGCAGGAGAAATTAACTGAGACAGCCAGCAGGGTTAACTTCCACCCCATGGGACCAGGCATAAAGATTGGAGATGACGTCTGGAGAAGCATCACCTGCCCAATGTCCCTGGTGGGAGGGCTGTATTTCAACCAGCACATCCCTGCAGCCACTGTCTCAGGCTTTGGCTGATGACAGGGATTCAACTTCGGCACAGCTACTGCTTTGAGTAAACATCAGCACACCTTCATCAGGACCTGGAGGCCCACAGATGTGGATGGATCCCTGCACCCTCTTCATGCCCTTATAGGGTTTATGGGGTCCCTCACTCAGCCCTGTTCTCCCTTGTGTAGCCTTCCCAGCCAAGGGGCACAGATTGGGCACAGAGGGGTCCCCCTTGGTTAGGCTGGGCCCTGCAAGAAGCCTCTGTGCCCTCTGAGCTGGTCCTTTACCCCTTATATCTGCAGGGCAAAAAGCTACTTGAGATAAGATGGGGTGGAATGAGACAGACTGACCTGTGCAGGCATAGAGGCAGCAGGTCAGCAGGACAGATGCCACAAAGCAGCCCATGGAGCCAGCCATCCCCAGCCAGCACGACCAGCCAAAGTCATAGTGGACTCCCAGGAATATATTGTGTGACACCAGCATGGCCCTCTCCACGTAGACATCCACTGCATACCACACAGAGCCTATGAGGACCCAGGATGCCTAGGAGAAAAGGGGCTTGTTAAAACAACCATACAACACCCCATGCTCCCCAAGCGCCACTGAGTGGGTTCCACTAGCTCCCAGCATGCTCCCCAGATCCCTGTGGGACATCAAGTCCATTTGCTCCAAAGCTCTCCCAGTCACGCCACTCCCAGCGCAGAGTATGAGTCCAGCTCCATAGCACCTCTTCAGTTTGACACAAGGATCTTCCTTGAGGAAGGTGATTGCAGTCAAGCCCAAGGACCAGTGTGGCAAAGCCAGGCCAGCCAGGAGATCTGCTGTGATCATCAGGGTCCGTGTCACCACGATTCTTCACGGGCAGAAAGTAAAAACAACCAGAAACAGCAATGAGGAATTACCAGAGGACGAGGGGTCTCCAGATTTTTGCCCATGTCCTTTTGAATCACCCAGTTCACCAGTGGCCATCACACTGGAATCCACCAGCTCCACCCCTGCCATGGGCCAAGGGAAGGTGCTCAAAAAGCTCATCAGAAGCTTAATAAGGACTTAAACCCATGATAAGACCAGCTCAAGAAACCAAACAACTCAAGTTATACTCATCAGCCCCTGGTATGTAGTCGCCTGCTCAAGCCATTCTTGAGCAGAAGACACGGCTGCTCACACTGTTTTTTCCTCCAAGTTGTGTAGCAGGTGTTTTAAACAGCAAATGTCAATATATGAGTGAAAAACTAGAGCTGGCATGGATCATATCACTAGCTGTGATGGGACTGCCCTGCAAAGCTCGCTTCTCCCCCAGAGCAAGGTGGCAGTCCCCCTTAGTCCATACCAACTACTTTCCTTCTCCACTGCTTGAATCTATGTTGTTCTATGTCATGACCCAACACAAAGGTTCTCTCTGCAGGGCTTGGTATGCCCTGCACAGGCCAGAAGAAATGTCCCTGATGTGACTGTCGCTGAGCTGTGGGCATGAGTCCTTGGCCAGTGGGAATGGTCCTTGCTCTGCCTGCAGCACAGTGGGTTGCAAATCCTAGGCTCTACATGCTGGACCATGTTTGTCATGAGGTGGTACAGCTTCTCAGCATCTTTCCTGCCTGATGACCCCATGGCAGGTCCAACTGCCAAGTTTCTGCTGAGACCAGGCTATTGGGGCAGGAGATCAAGAGCAGCCATAGGCTGGTGTGGCTGACTGACAAAGGGCAGCTTGGTGCAATGAAAATCACTTTCCCTCTTGCCTTTCAAGAAGACTCTGAGCTGTGAACTTAATAAATGCCTCCAGGCCAGGTCAGCTCACCTGGGTGGTCAGCCAGAATTGAGTCATATTGGTCGCAGGTCCTGACCCCATCCTGCATGTTGGTGACACACTCTCTCCAAAGGCCCCGGCATTTGTGACTTACCTGGAAGCAGGAGAAAGCCACTCATGCAAAAAAGCACCAGGGTCTCCCCAGCTTCCCATGGATCTCCCTGCCCAACAAGGCAGATTTCAGGCTCCCACTACTACACCTGGATATGTCCTGGTGACTCCCTGCCCATACCTGCTCTCTGTTTTCTCCTCCTCCATCCCTCTACCTCCATAATCGTCTAATCCTTCAACCTAAAAAGAAGTGGCTTTGCCCCACCATGTCCCTTTTCCAAGCCTGTGGAGCCATTATGCAACCTCATGGATGGCAAGGCACGCACCTTGCTCTCAGCTGCTCACCTTGAGGATGATGGTTGCTTTGCTCACCTTAAAGGTGACTACTCTGCTCACCTCCAAGCTGTCATCAGCGTTGACCATCCAGCAGTCCGTGCATGTGGCCAGGAGTAGGAAGAGTGTTGAGAGAAGAGCAAGTCCGAATGCTGTCACCTGTAGGGCTGCACTCATGGGGAGACCTGCAAGGGCACAGAGATGTTCACCAACTCTGCTCTGGCTACTTCCAGACACCTAATCTTACAAGAGCAAGGTGACACTGAGGCCAGGCATCCTCTGGATAACTAGGAGTCATCTGGGTCCTGTCTCACAGTGCTCACTTGCTGTCAAAATGCTCTAATATCCTCAGCCAAGGTTGGGCCATGAGGTTTACATGTAGAGAGAGCTTTTAGACACACAGTAATTTTGTAGTGGATACATTCCCACATCGATTCCCTCTCTTCCAAATAGAAAATGCCAACCATCATTACTTGCCCTTTGGCAATCTATAGATGCTGGAAACCACTGTCAAAGAACTGCTGCTAGGAAAACCTGTGACCTAAACACGTCTCCAGAGAACCTCTAGAGACCTCCATCCCTGCCATATGACTTGGTAGGTACATCCTCTGCCTTTTCTTGCTTTTGCTTTTCACTCCAAGAAAAGCTATGAGGTGTTAAACGTCCAGGTTGGAGTACGAACCAGTGTCCCATGGAGGTGTCCTAATCTTAAGCACAAGCCTAAAGACATATCTCCCATTCCAAGGGGAACAAAGGCTGCTGGGGCATGATGTGGGTGTCCTGAGGAGCTGCCAAGGCTTTCCACAGAGGAGAAGGGAGGGCACCATTTGTTTTCTGTCCTAGATGGATGTTTTCCATGCCTAGATGGACTCTTGGAGAGAGGGGAGCTGTTTCCAAGGTATGAGCTGGGGACATTGTGTCTGCAAAGCCTGGACATGAACCTTATTTTGTCATGTTTTGCAACCCAAAAAGCCAATTATTTTACTGCCTGAAGTTGCAACCACTGCAACAACCCTTTGGACAGGGATTCATACAAATGAGTTAATTAGGAGCAGCAGATGAGTTTCTGAGCTACATGAGTCAATTGCCATGAATGATAACTCATCATGATCCTTGTTTAGTACCTCCAGCCAGAGGCCGCCCACCCTGGCATGGCACAGGCTCCCTGTGGGGCAAATATGGAAGGAGGGTTGTCCCACATCCAATGTGCCCCTTGTCCCCCCACATCCCCTCTTGGGAACTCACTGGTAGTAAATGCATCACTCTCCCATCATCTCTGAGCACTTCCATCAGCTTCATTCCAAGTGGGCAGTCTCTTAGACCCCAATTTACAGTAAGTTTTTCTAATTCCCCAGGCTCTCTTCCGAGCTAATTCCCCAGAGCTTTATTTGTTTCTGCTAGAGCCCAGCTGTTTTGGAGCCTTTGAAGAAAATCTGTTCAACCACTTCAGTTATATAATCAAGAAAAAGGAAGAGAAAGAAAATCTTAATGCTGGGAAAAATCAGCTTTAAACCTTGTTAATAATAAAAGGTGTTCATGGAGAGCATGAACTATTTACCTTCACTGCAGGTTCATCCTTGTTGCAGAGGGGGTGATGACAGAATCTCTTTGTTTCTGATGATTTGGGATAAGGGATGTAAGTCTGGAAGGCTCTTAAGTGCTGATGGGATTGGATCCTGACTCATCTAATGGAGTCAGGGATACACAGCAACAGCTGGAGCTTGTGCTGGGCTATTTAGGGTTTGTCCAAGGTATGTCAGCTGGGTTTTGTGCTCTGAGACATGATGGGCATCCCTGCAGTTAGAGCATCATAGGCTGGGAATGGAGCCTCCCCAAAAATGTCACATGAGGAAACCAGTGGAAACCTGCTGGGAACTCTCCCCAGGTGGGGGACTATGTGTGCTGGACAAATAATCGTTTTTTTATTAGACCTTTCAATCTTCCTAAGAATGAGTGGCCTAAGACGCTGGAATGGAGTAAGATCCAGGAGTGATACCTGAGTTCAGAGGAAGGGGCCAAGGAAAGGAGCTGGAATGCCAGGGTGGTAATGAACCTCTTTGGCTGGTAATTGAGACCTTTATTTTTTTCCCCATTAAGCAGAAAACAAGTGAAAACTCCTGCAGCAGTGATGGCTCAGGTACCTGTCTGGTCAGCCCCCAAGGAGGTGCCTCTGAACCTGAGTAGCAGCACCCAGCTGTCTGGCACTTGGAGCTGTCCTAAAATCTTCAGGTTTGTTCTCTTAATCTCCTGCTGTTTGGGGATTACACAGGATCTGTGTTACAGCATCCTCTGAGCATCCCTGGGCTCAGCTGTGCCTCATGGCTCTGCCACCGCTCACCCTCATCTCTCATTTCCATTCATGGGTCATAGTTGAGGTGCACTTGGGTTTTTAGGGTGGGTTTTGCTTTTGTTGTTTTGTTTTTTTTTTTTTTTTTTTTTTTTTTGTTTTTTTTTTTTTTTTTTTTCCCCTCTAGATAATCCTCTGCAGCATTTTACTGTGGGCATTTTGGCCAAACACCAATCTTGGCAAATCCTTCAGCCCTGCAGAGATGCCCAGGTGCCTGATGTGTGAGATTCCTGGGGCTTTGAGTTATTCTGTTTTCCCAGAATTCTGGCACATGGCAAGCCTAATGCTTTGGAATGCAGCAGTGAATTAAGGCCAAAAATGTTCAGAAAGGTTTGTGAACCTTCATTTTCCAACCTTTACAGATCAAGAATTGTTCTTGGACCTCTGTGACGCATGAAATGCTGCGTGACCCCAAATGATACAAAACTGTATCTCCATGGTCTTGGCAACACCTATAGAATAGGTGTATTTATATTTTCTGCTCTGTCTGAACACTCAGTTTATGATATATCAAACTAATCCGCTTTGTTAATCCCCAACTGAAACCTTTTTGAGGGTGAAAAGAGGCAGGTAGAGGAGCAGAACTAGGAGCAGTCTGCCACAGCACAGCTAGTCTGTAGCTGAACAAGGTAAATCTGGCCATAACAAATCCAATTCATCTGACCTGGTTCATTCTAGAAAAGAGGTTACAAAGACCTCAACCAACCCTGTTCAAGCTTAGATGCAGATATACCACTGGCCAGAGAGCTGGGGGAGAGAGGTCCCATCCAATCAGCTATCTAAGCTGGGAGATTCAAACGCCCTATAAGAAGGGCAGCCGCATTCAGCTCAATGCTCTTTGCTGGTGACTCTGTGTTGTGTCATGTGTCTGTCTCCCACCCACGACTCCACATAACATGGTCAAATGATTAAGCTCCTTTCCTGGCGTAATGACAAGAAAATCGGATCTTGGTTTGTCAAAAAAATTTTGGTTTGTTAAAACGATGAGGTTTGTCACAACCATGTGTTAAAAAAGCTCTGACAGACCTAAACCTTGAACTTCTGCAAATATTTTACTAAAAAAACCTGCTGTGGCTGGAGGGGAAAAAAAAAAGAAAGATGTTTTCTGAGATGGGATCATCTCAGAGAACTAGAGAGGACTCAGCAGATGCTGTAGGGGCAGGACAGTGAATAAGAATTATTAAAATCACCACCAAATTCAAACAGCCATGTCTCAGATGTGTAGAAAAGCCCTTTTGCATGCCTGTGTGGTGGGGTAATTTCCCCTTTATTCTCATTTCTGCTTTATTTAAAAATGACTGTTATTTCACAGGGCTTTGGCTGAAAACAAAAGGTATGACCCAAACCCTCAATACTGCTCCTTAATCTGTGTGGGTTTATGACAAAAATCTGCCTTTTTTTTTTTTGTGAGAGAAAAAAAAAGGTTACAAAACTAATCAGACCAGGGTTGCTGCTGAAGTGCTGTTTGTTTGTCATGATAATCGCGAGTCGTTATAGTTAATGGTTCTCTTTGTATCAGTAAAGGCCCTGGCCAAGCCGGGGTTAATAGCTCTCTCCCCCCCCCGGCTGTGAGGAGAAAAGACGAAACATGGAGGGGAGACCTGCAAATTGACTCCAGACCTGCATGCCATGTGAAGCTATGCTCCAAATGTACCGAGAAAACCCCTAAAATAACGAGCCCAATATAAAGTTGAGAAGTTAGAGTGTTTCCTGGACGTGAAGAGCAGAGTGCTGGGGCTGCAGAGATGCTGAAAACCTTCGTTGTTCCTCACCCTGAGTGAGAGAGCCCCCGGGCCGGGTCTCGGAGGGGGCGAGATGGGACCAGTACAACGGAGGATCACGCCCAAAAAAACTCCCACGAGGATCGGACCCTCCGGTTCTGTCCCTGCTGGACAGAGCTGAGCATATCCTCCTCCTGCGAGCCACCCATGGGAGACCCGACGGACTGCAGACTCATCGAGCTTCCCATCCTGAGCTGATCACTTTTAATAAAGCATTAAAAAGGAGGAAAAACTCCTTGCCCAGTTTATTTCAGTGTGTTTGTTTAAAAGACAGATGTCTGCCACGGAAGGCAGGAGCCTTCCTTGGAATTGAGAATGTAAACCCTCCATCCCTGGATTATTATAATTTTGAAATCAAGGGGCTGTCAGGCAGATGAGGATAGGAATAACCATTCTTTACTAGAATGTATAACAAGGCAACAAACAATAACTGTACATTAACAACAAACAGAACCAGGGACCAGTAAAAGCCTTCTGGGCTGCGGGCGCTTTCCCCTTTGGTGGCAGTTACCCGTCACCAGCTGGCAGAAAATGAGCAAAAAAAAATCCCAGGGTGGTGGACTAGATGTGTCAGGAGTTCCACAGTGGTAGCTGGAACTCCGGGACGGCGCCGGCCACAGCGTGGAGATCCAGAGGCCGGACCGAAAAAAACAGCGGGGCCAGGCAGCGGGGGCCCGGCTCCGAGCAGGGCAGCGAGAGGCGAGGTTCAGGATGCCCAGGGCACCAAGCAGATGGTGATGGTCCCTCGGGCTGGACTGTGCGATGCCGGTGAATTATCTCTTGCAGTAAGCGACAGCCTAGCTGTCTTCCTCTGATGCCAACGAGCAAGACACCCAGCTGCCTCCAACCCCGTCTTTTTTACCTGCCCCCCATTCTGGAGGTATCTCCGTCCCCGGAGAGAAACTCCCCGAGGGAAAAAAGGTATAGCCAGATGCTCCATTCCTCTCCTGACTTCAGACACAGTCTTTTGTCTTTCTTAAGTACCTGTAAGTATCCATACGTCCCCAGTAGTTAGTTTCCTACCAATTTATGGGAAAAAGAAAAATCTGTAAGTAAAAGAAAAGGAAAAAACCCCAACTCCCAACAACTGGTTAATGACTAAGTGCGTTGGAGTGGGGGGAAACTGTTTCAGCCTGCCTGTGCTGTGACCAAGGCAGATCCCCGTCTCTGATGTACTTCCAGCCTGGGTGTCCATCCGCAGGGAGCCTCCAGGTGACTATTGGAGATGTCACAGCAGTCACCAAGGACAGCAAATTCCTGAGTTTTGAGGTGGGATGGGATGTATTTCTGGACTGACTAGGTGCAGGAAGGCAAGACGAGGATGCTAAGACGACACAGCAGCGCATGCAAAAACCTTAATGGAAAACATGACCTCTAAAGAAAAACAAGCACAGCAGGGGCCACGTCCCTGCATAGTGGAGTAAAAATCGGCTTAAATTAGTAAAATACCCAATTAGGCACAAGTCAGCTCTGAATTAATGGGAAATGGAGAAAACAGGGAGACTTCAGCTATGAGGGTTCATAAGAGGTCCCATAAGTGGAAGATGCTGGTGGCATTTCAGCCTTGGGAAGAGACTTGTGGAGGGTCAAGCTGGATTCCCAAGGATTTAACCTGAAGAAAAATTTTTAAGACCGCATCCCCACCTTTTGAGAGCAACACGTGGCAAAAGATGCAATATATTTAGGCCAGGAGGGCAAGAACCGTTGAGGATGGGGGAAAGGCTCCTGCCACACTGCAGAAGTGGCTCTGAACCAGCACTGGAGGGGACTGGTCCAGATGGGGAGAGAGGGGAGATCAAAGAGACAGTTCCAGAAAGATGCCCATGATTTAAAATATTGTAATACCACCAAGTCACAATTTTAAGTACAAAAAAATTCCAAGGCCATGCATCCCAAGGAAAAATTAATGAAATTTATATAATATGATAAAAAACATTATTATACTGAATATAAAAAGGCCTTTTAGTGGGGGGGGGGTTTTTTTTGGGGGGGGGGGGGTGTTTTTGTTTGTTTGTTTCAAAGCATAAGATTCCTTTTCAATCCTTACTGCAGTGGCTTTGGTTTGTGTTTTTTGAACCCCAAAATCTGGGTTCAGCACCTGATGGGTGATGCCAGCCTACAAGCACTGCTCCTCCCATGAGGTGTGCAGGACAGTTTTTACAGGGGGACTGCACTTAAGAGATAAAGACAGTTCATGCCAGGGAGAAAGAGAGAAATCACGCCCCCCTCGGGGAAAAAATAGCATTGTTTCTCCTCCAGCGCAGCCAGTGACCCAGACCCGGCATGGGCATAACATCAAATAGAGGGAAAGGAAATAAAGCAGAAGGAAAGAAAATAAAAATGAAAAAAGTAGAATGAAACAAAATAGAGCAAAATAAATAAAATAAAGCAAAATAAAATAGATCAACACAAATTTTTTAAAAATCAGCTTTCTCTTTATATTTGGGTTTAAAAATAAATTAAAAATAGATTATGAAGCTGCTTGGATAATTTTTCAATGTCTTGCCCTGTGGGTTGGTTGGTGCAATACCTGCAGCAGGGCTGGAGGGATGGAGTACAGAGAGTTTGGAGGATTTACAGATGAAATTGGAGCTTTGGCAGTTGCAAAACAATTAGTAGCAGTAGAATAGAGATACAAAGTGGTGGAGGCAATTTTCAAGTTGTATTTGGTACCTTCACTGTCTGCTCTAGGGGATCTTGGCAGGGGAAGAGGGATTTGGACCCAGCAGGGAGGCACCAAAATTCAGGGCTCTGTCCATCTGCAACCAAAATCAAATAATTTATGTTCAGACCCCCTTTTTGCGGCTTTAATTTGCCCAAACCCATTCATTGTTTAACAAGGCACAGCTTGGTCCTGGACAGGAATGAGTCCAAGGCAGGTTTGGGCGGGCAGAGCTCAGCTGGAGCAACTGGCCTCCAGGAAGGAATCAATAATAATTAATAATAATTTTAAACTGTTGCTTTTCAGTAGCAATGAGGAAGGGTAATGCTGCATCCTAAAAGCATCCCTCATCCAAGAACGGGGTATAGGGATGCTTGAACCCAAGTTGGGCTGGTGCTGTTAGAAGAAAAAACCTCATCCAAGGAAAACCAAACACTGGCTTTCCTCCCCATTTGCTCCTGAAAACAGGACGTGAGAGAGGGGTGGCCATGGTACAAACCCCTTCTGTGTGGCACACCCCTGTGGGATTGGCCAATTGGCTCTTTGCCCCTTTGCCACTGGCGTCAGCCTCCCTGCATCACCCCCACAGAATCCCTGTGACAGACAGAGATGGCGTGGCCACAATGTGGGGCTGGAGGTACCACCCTGCCCAGCTGAGGAGAACACAGCAATGATGGATATGAGAGGTGTGGCACTTAAAACCTCTGCTTTAGAGGCTGGCACTGAAAATGGTGCTGAAACCTGGAAGAAAGAAGGAGAAAGGTCTCACGGGGCATTCAGGGTCCAGGCAGGGTGGGAACACCAGGGTCATCCCTCTTTTTGTGAGGGAAGGGAGGCACTGGGCAGCAGGAGTGTAGGGCTCAGTGAGGGCTCAGACATACTCCCGGGCTGTGGAGGGCTGTGACTGCTGATGATACTGCTGTCCTCGGCGCTCCTTGGCAGGGTAGGAGCAGCACAGGAGGGAGCCCCCCAACATGGAGAGGCTGGTGGCCCCCCAGCCCACGAAGAGAGCAGAGCCGAATTCGTACCTGTGATGAAAGGGGTAAGGGAGCATCAGGGAGGGCCAGAGAGGCAAGGTGCAAACTGAGATGGGCAACAGGATGCTTGAAGCTCTGATGAGGTGATCACAGTGATGTCAAGGCAGATTTTAGTTCTTCCCTCTCCATCCTCATCTTTCCTGTTGGCTATATCCAGCTACCACATGTCCCCAGTTTATAATCCTCCCCTGGGCTGAAATTCCACATGTGCACCACTACCCAGTCCCAGCTGGTAACAGTTAAAGCTTTCGCATAAGGGACATCTTCTGCAAGGTCGGCAGCGAGCGCTGGCAGAGGTCCCACCCATGGGGCACATTGGCCCACAATGCTGTGCCTCACCAAAATCAGAAAGCAAAGGTCCAATGGGAAGTGCAGGGACAAGACAGGATTCAGAAGGGCACCCCCTGAGCCAGGGTCTTACCTAGCGTTGATGGGGATGCTGCTCTCTCTGAAGAACTCATAGGTCACCTGTGTTGCATACAACGACACGGCAGCCAGTGTGCACAGACCTGGGCACAGAATCATGGAATCACACAATGTTTTGGGTTGGAAGGGACCTTTAAAGATCACCTAGTCCAAAGCCCCGGCAGTGAGATGGTTGCCTAGCTGTTCCACTAGACATCAAACATTGGCTGTCAGTGACATCCAGCCCTCAACAAACTGCTCCCCTTCCTCTATCAGTGTTGAAAGGTGTTTGAGGATTCCTGCACCATTGATGTATGAGGGCTAGAGCTGCCTTACCAGAGAGAACGAAGAGAACACCTCCAGCAACAGCTATGCGGCTTTTGGTGACAGGATCTTCCTCCCCAACTTTAGTGCATTTCATGCCCACCACGCTCACGATGATGCCAAAGAAGCCCAGGAGGAGAGAAATGACCATGAGAGCCCGGCATGTCTGGATGTGAACTGCAAGGGGGAAGAAAAACTGCTCCCAGCAGGTGCCTTTGACCACAGCCGGGCACTGGAAGCAAGGTCACTGTGTTCCATGCTGGTGATGGATCTGTCCTTAACCCTGTCCTTGCTGTATAGCTCCCATGTCATATCCTCCCCACTTGGTAGATATGGAGACCTCAGCTCAGCTCAAGGCACTGCTCCCAGTGCCCCTTCCCTGACCTTCTTCCCATCCACCCTCATCCTGGTCATGACTGTGCTGGGCTAGGAAACACCTTGCCAGGAGCAGCACCACAGTCACCAAATGCCAAAAAGGTGATGCACGGTCATGGAGCAGGGGCAGGGGGAGTGTTTGATGTCCCCATGGGGCACTGTTGGTATCCAAATGTGATGCCCACATTGGAGCTCAAACCTACTGGGGTCAGGAGCATCCCAGCCACACAAATGGGCTCAAACCCACAGGGCCAAGAGAGGCTCAGTCCTGGGATGGGGGCCCAAGATTCACAGATAGACAGGGAAGCTTGGACCCACATCAAGGCTCAGCTCAGTGGATGAGTGGACTCAGACCCTTCTAAGGGGGGGTCTGATCTACAATAGAGGTGGGGGCAAGAAGGACTTGGACCTGAAGGTGACTCAGGCTCCAGGAAGAGCCAGGGGAGCTCAGATGCATAGGGGAAGGAGGCATCCAGACGTGAAGAGGGTACAGACCTGTTCGGGATGTGAGTTCAAACTCATACAGTGGGCTCAAACACAGAGAAGGGCTCAGAGCCATATGGGGGAGGGTCAAACCCACAGCGGGACTCAGACTTACAAAGGGGCAAGGGCATCTCAGGATCCCAGGGGAGCTCAGACCAAGGCAGAGACGGGGAGGGGAGACTGCATCCAGGAAAGGAAGCGGGCCTCATCCTACGGGGTCCCGGGCCCCCGTACCCACCTTCGAGGGAGAGCAGCGAGTCGTGCAGGCGGCACTGCACCTGCCCGGTGCTCTGGGCGGCGCAACTCATCCACAGCCCCTCGTGGAGCCCCACGGCCGTGATGATGGCGTCCCCGGTGTACGAGCTCTGCCGCCACTGCGGCAGCACGGCGGCCGCCAGCCCCGCCACCCAGCCGGCCAGCGCCGCCAGGTATCCGGCCAGCTCCCGCGCCCCGCCGCCCATCGCCGCTGCCGCGCCCGGACCGCCCCGGCGAACGGAGAGCGGCCGTGGGAGGAGGGACAAGGCCGGAGGGGGGGCTCTGAGGGGGAACACGGGTCGGGGCGGGAGCAGGAGGGGCAACGTCGGGGGGCGGATTTAAGGTGAAGGGAGAGACATGGTTCTTGCGCGGGGAGATTAGGTCCCAGAGGGGATTTTTTGAGTCTCGGGTGGGAGAGTTGGGGCCAAGGGGGTGGGTTACCTGGAGCGTAGGGGGAGTTGGGTACCGGAGAAGCGGGAATTAGAGGCGGGGGGGCACTGGGGCGCAGGGAAGAGTAATTAGGTCTGAGGGGGAGATTTGAATCTGAGGAGAGTGATTTAGGGTTGGAGGCAAGGGATTGAATCCTAAAGGGAAGAATGTGGTCTTAGGGGAAAGAGTTGGGGCATGAAAGGTATTTAGGTCCTACAAGAGAGATTTGGGTCTTGAGAGAGATGGAAACCACTCAACCACAGGGGAGGGATATGCGAAAATGGGGGCTCCCCGACAGGAGGACGGAGGGGGTTAGTGGAAAGTTACCATCCTTGACCCCCTGCCGTGGACTGGGAGCCTCCAGAGGCCCCAGGGGTCACTCCAGGAATTCAGCAGGGAGCAGGGGAAAACGGTTCATTCAGTGAGGGAATTCAGGCACGCCGTGCCACCATGGCACCAACAAGAGAAGTCATTGTCCGTGGTGTATGCCTGCGGGGGTGTGGGGAACATGTGTCACCACCCTGGTGACACCAAGCCCATTGCAGCCCCAGGACCTGGAAATCGTTAACTGCCATGGCTTCATCAGCAGTCTGCTCACGAACTCAGGCAGCTGGGGGTGGACACTGGGATGGTGGGCAGCCTCCACTAGGACTGTATGTTCATCGTGGAGAAAACATCCTCCAGATCCCCCCTTGCCCACCCCAATGCTGAATGGCCCTCCAAGTGAAATAGGGGTGCTGGGTGGCTGCACATGGGGCAAGATTTATTTGCCCACATTCCCGGGATGGTTATGGTAATGGCCAGACATCCGCCAGAACAATCTGTTCGGGAGTGCCAGGGTGCTCAATGTCCTTCTTGTTCAAGGACAGTTCCCTCCTTGCTGGAATGGTGGGTTCCTTCCCTCGTTATGGGAACGAGGTCCAGGGGATGATCACCCAGAGATTGCATTGCTGCTACTGCCCCTGGGACACCTTGTCTCCCATAAACACCTTTGTGAGGCTTACAGGGCTACAATACTCTTGGGTAGATGCTTGCCAGGAGGGAACGTTGCACCCCCAACACTGACAACAGGCAAAGGGTGACACCAGCCTTCAGTCCCCACTTGGAAAGCAACAGCTTAGAAAAAAAATACCTTTATTCACCCATTATCTGCAGAAGGCACTTATATACCTCCAAGTTCAGGAAAGGCACACATCTGCACCCATTGGCACCAGGGCCCCACCCCTAACAGAGCATCCCTCCCTTGTCCCCATGTCACCCCACCCCTGAGCCTCTATCACACACCCCAGGTCAGCTCCACAGGGGAATACTGGATGCTGCAGGGGTAGTACACAGCATTCCCCAAAACTCCAGTCCAACTCAGCTAGGGGCAGAGGGGATCCCGTATGTCACCCTTATGACTATGCAGCTCAAAGCCACAATGCTGACATGCCTAGTCCCAGCAGAGACGTCCTGGTCTCTGTAGGATGTCACAGCTCATCCTTCCCGACTGCAATGGCAGCTGGTGATTCCTTCTCTGGCTCTGGCTCCAAATCCCCTTCTTCCACACTGAAAAGCATCTTCACCAGGTCATCTGCTTGCACACGCTCCTGTGGGCAGACCCATAGTGGTAAGCATAGCCACTGTCCCACCCAAAACCCCTAGGCACTGCTGGGAGGGAGCTTACCCGCTCACTGTGCCGAGGGTCCAGGGTGAACCAGAGGGCAATAGCGCAACGCTGACCCTTGGTCACAGCTTTCACCCCATGGGGGTTCTCTGAGCCAGAGGAGAAGCCCACAGCACGGCCACACTGTGGCTGGACCTCTGCCTGTCAAGGGTGGGACACCAGGAGACCCCAATCAGGGGTGAGTTGGTTCCCCTCAACCCAAGTTCATCTTTTGCAGTGGCTCAGGGGATGTTCCCAGGGCACAGGGCCAACAGGCAGGAGCTAGATTTGGTGCTGCACATGGATCCTTGGAGCTGAGCTACTCACGGTCTCAGTCTTGGCATCCCAGCTCGGTGAAGTAGAAAGCTCCTCCTTCAAAGTCCTCATTGAGGTAGAGGATTGCACTAAAGGGAGCCGGGGACAAGTGGAGGTGACAAGTAACCATCACCAGAGCTCTCCAACACCATGGCAAGAGACAGAGGCAAGAAAGCCCAGGTTGGTGTACTCCTACCTTGCTCCTCCCAACTTAAGTGCCACCAAATCGTGGCACCCTTAGGTGGGGAAGCTGCAGCTGACAGCTACCACCAGTACCTGTAATCCCGGAAAGTGTAGGCTGGGGGTTCCTTCACGCACAACAGTGCCTCTGCATTGAGAATGCAGTTGTCCACATGCACCTCATGGCTGTTGTCACTCCGGCCTTCTTGCTTCTCTAGGGTACAACAGGGCATGTCAGGAGCCCTCTGTGCAAGAAGAGGGTCCATCCCCAAGTATCCCGTGCTTGTAGATGACAAGAAAGTCATGCATTAGCCTAAAGCACTTCCACTTGCTGGAGTGTGGATTGTGCAAGGCCATTTGGGTGGCATAAAACACTGTTGACTTGTCCCATGGCATTTCCATGGCCCTTCAGGTACAACCTCTCTCAGCGCCCATCCCAAAATGCCTCAGAATGATGAAATCCTGTATGGCATGAGGCCATCTGCCCTGTTAGAGGCAACCAGCAGAGCTGCTGCTCATCTTCCCAAACTGGGCTTAGGGACAAGCTTCCTACACCTTCCTGGGAAGAAGAGTGGGTTAGGAAGCAGCAAGGAGATCTCCAAAGAAAGGTCCAAGACTACACCACTCCAGCTGTTAGAGGAGATCCAGACAGGAAAATACAAAAGACTTGTTCCTCTGGGCCACACTTACCATCAATGGCTGTGCGGCACACTAGGTGGGAGTAGGAGAAGTGGAGTGGGACCTCCAGGCGGAAGTAGGACTCAATCATGTGCCGCACCTTCTCTGTCACGTTGTAGTACAAGTAAGCACTATGCAGGGGCACCTTCCCCTCCTGCCCCAGCTGTGGAGGACAGACAGGACAGGGACTCAGCCCCATGTGGGCATGGGCAACCATCTCCCCCAAAACTACCCTCTCTTGTCCCCACAGCCTGTTTCTCCACACAGCCACCCCAACCTTGAGGGCCTTGAGGACAGTCACGCCATAGAAGGTCTCGCTGGGAGTGTGAGGAGAGGTCTTCCCCCGATAGCCATCTCCAGCCGAGGCAGCTGCCTGTAAAACCCAATTTGTGTTACTGGTCTGATGTGTGACCTGCAGGATGGGACCCCTTAGCATCCTCTATCCATCCCTGCCTTCTCCACCTGTTCTTGCACTCACGTTAGTGAGTCTCTGTAGTTCTCGGCACTCCTCAGCAGAAAGGACTCCATCCACCACGACACGCTGGGAGCCATTCAGGGCCTTGGAGTTCATGGTGACACTGGCTCCTTCGTACACCAAAGGGCCACCTGTGGCACAAATGGGATTGGTGGATGTGGGGAGAGATGCCACCAGCTCTGGTGTGGCTGGGGGAAGCTGTGGTCCCTCCACCTGCTCCTGCTGCCACCCATGTGTAGAGGGACTGTGAACTGGCAGCAGGGGTCACAAAGGTCTCCATCCCACCTCCCCTCCTGGCCTTCTCCACCTTCTCGGATGAACTTGCTCATGTCGGCAGACTCTTTGGCCTTCTCCTCCACCAGCGTCTCAATCTCCTTCATGAGGTTGCCGATTTCTTCAGAGATACGTGCTGCAGTCTCCCGCTCCACCCTAGGCATGCGGCAGCCATCAGCACCACCACCCCACTGTCCCCACATTAGAAATGAGGGCCACTAAGACAAGGGCAAGACAAGCTGTCTCAGGTGCTCGTAACAAAGCTCGCACCTGGACTGAAGAGTCACCTCAATGCATCCCTCACTCTGAGGTGTTTGGGGTGACCTACACATGCCCATCATCCCATGGGCTGATGAGAAATAAAGTTCTGCCCTCCAGCAGCCTCTTCCAGTCCCAGCATCAAAACATCCCCTGGCAAGAGCTCTATGCCATGTCCTTTGGCCCAAAGCCCACACTGGAAGAAAGGTTTGTCCTGTCAGACCCCCCACTGGGTGAGCTTGGCTGGGGACAGCACTCACTTCTGTTTCTCTCGCAGTCTCTTTGGTATCACCTCTTCAGGTGTCCATGTGTCCTGCCACCAGAACAACAACATCAGGAGCTGGACAAAGATCTGCCCAGGACACAGATCCCTCGTCTGCATTCCATCTGGCCACTGCATCACCCTGGTCTCACATCACCCACCGGGTCCACAAAAGGGATGCCAAAAACGTCATAGCTGAAGAAGAGCAGCTCCTTCTCCATCAGACTCTGCTGATAATATAGCTGGATCTCCTGTGGCAAGGGGCAGAGGGATGGGGTGAGGTACAGCAGGAGGATTCTGAAAAACCCCGAATGTGGGCAGGAAGATGCAGGTTTACATCATTCCTGTGGTCCTTGCACCAGACCCGCAGCCTTGTTTCCTGCTCCATCTGGCAGCTGGGAAGTAAGTGGCATTCCCCATCCTGTCTGAACTTCCCTGTGGACAAGCCCTGGGGAGATGACAGTTGAGCAGAGGCACATGTGTGTCCCTTCTGCAAGAAGCTCTTTAGGAGCAGTTTCCCTTCCCCTACTCCAACTGGTGTAGGGCAGAGACTCCCATCCGTGCCTATCACATCCCAGGCAGGACCTGGCCATCCAGATTTGGCTATTTTGAAGCCAAATCCTCTCCTTTTTAAGCAATTTCACTTCAGCTGTGGAAAAGTGCAGCAGAGGTAGCCTCAGATCCTCCTAAAAAGATTGTCCACCTGCTTCTCACTGCGCCCTCTATCAAGAAAGGGTCCATGTGTGCCCATCATCCAGCTTCACTCAGCCTAAGACATTTTGCCAGCGATGTTTTTCAGCTACGTTTCAGCTTGTCTGACCTTAAATCCACCCATTCCTGTCCACCTTTGGTAGCTGGTACGGAGGAGACCCTACAGCTTCTGCAAAGGTCCCCAGTGAGAAGAGAAGATGTGCCTGTAATCGTTCGTCCTTCTGACTGCTCACCTTTCGCGGCTGGATGGGTCTGGCCAGGTTTTCCCCCAGGACGGCAGTGTAATAGGCCAAATTTTGATTCATCACCTCGTCATGTGGGAAGAAGAGCAAATAGGTTTTGGCGCATTCAATGGCTTTTTCATAATTCCCATCTGCAATGATAAATGGGCTGTTAATGGCATGTTCAAGGACACTGGAGGCAGAACAAAGACAGATATGGAGGAGAGATGAAAGACCTATGTCTTTCATCCTTGTGTTCCAAACTGTGTCATGAGTAGGGCAGATCCCTAGGGACAAGGATAACTGCTGCCACAAAGGCAAAATTCAGACTCTGGTGCTCTTCTCTCTCCAGAAACCATCACAACAGAAACCGGGGTACTTGTACAGCTTGGG
The DNA here is from genome assembly GCA_009764595.1 of Geothlypis trichas. Classification (NCBI taxonomy): domain Eukaryota; kingdom Metazoa; phylum Chordata; class Aves; order Passeriformes; family Parulidae; genus Geothlypis; species Geothlypis trichas. Next base: position 7,975,281 of record CM019923.1, on the reverse strand, counting down.
TACTTTTCTCACTTGGAAAGCATGACAAAGCCTATTTAGAGGTAGCCAGACCCAACCATTTACTGGTAAACCTGCAGTTGCCAGCCACTGAAATATCCTACCCCACTTTCATATGGTCTTTCACAGAATCACAAAATCACAGAATGAGTCAGATTGGAAGGGACCACAGTGGGTCATCTGGCCCAACCTCTCTGCTCAAGCAGGGTCCTCCGAGAGCATACAGCATAGGACTGTGTCCAGATTGCCTGGAATATCCCCAGTGAGAGAGATGTAACACCCTCTCTGGACAATCTCTTCAGTGTTCAGTCACTGCAAACATCCTCATATCCAGATGGAACTTCCTAGTCATGAGTTTCTGCCTCTTGTCCTATTGCTCAGCACCACAGAGCAGAGCCTGATCACATCCTCTAGCACTACCCTGCAGATACTGACAAACATTGATGAGGTCCCCACACATCTCTTCTTGAGGATTTTTATCTTCTTGGACTTAATCTTTTTCCCCTCCTTTCGGAGAAATTCACACAGAAACATCTTATACTTTTCTAAAGAAGTAAATAAAAAATGAAATCAAATCAGGTGTATTTTCCTGGGTTGTAACTCTTCTGCAGTGGGAGTGTGCTGCTGTGATTTGAGGCAAGAGGTGGACAGCTGGCAAGGAGGAAAAAAAGCTTCTCTCAGCTGTTGTTTCACTTGAAAAGTGAAGCTATCCAATATTAAAGCAACATGGACAGGGACTGCAGCCAAGCACAGAGTGATGTAATCTCCTGGAGAATGTTTCAGGCAGGAGGAACATGCCTGTTGAACCTCATGAAGTACAAGGCCTAGTGGAAGGCTCTTCAAGCAGTATCAGTGAAGATAGGGGGATGAATGGGATTAGAGCACCCAGAGGAGAAGGATATGGAGATAATAGTGGATGAAAAATTGCACAGGACCCATCCACGTGCACTAGCAGCTCAGAAGCCTCCCCTCCCCAGGCCGATCCCTGGCAGCATGGGCAACAGGTGAGGGAAGGATTCTGCCCCTCTGCTCCACTCTGGTGACATGCCACTTGCAGTGTTGCGTCCAGCTTTGGGTTCCCTAGCATAAGAATATGGACTCATTAGTGCAGGTCCAGAGGAGGCCACAAAAACGGTCAGAGGACTGGAGCCTCTCTGTGAAGAAAGGCTGAGAGAATTTGGCTTGTTGAACCTGGACATGAGAAGGCTCCTGAGAGATCTTGATGTTCTTCCCATACCAAGAGTGGTCACAAGAGAGATGAAGACAACTTTTGTAGTTTATAATGTTTATAGTGACTGGACATGGGGAATTGTCTTAAACTGAAGAAGGGCAGCATTAGGTTGGCCATAAAGAAGGAATTTTAGGTCTGGGCAGTCTGTGCCAGGGAAGGAATTAGGTTAGCCATAAGGAAGGAATTTTAGTCTGGGCAGTCTGTGCCAGGGCCTCACCACTCTGATGAGAGTGAGGCCCTGGCACAGACTGCCCAGAGTGTTAGAGACTGGGTTGGATGGGGCTCTGGGAGATCTGAGTGACCAGTGCTAGATGTCCCTTCATCTTCTGTTGTTCTGATGAGATTATCTTTGAAGGTCCTTTCCCCAGCCAAACCACTCTAAGGATCTATGATTTCAGGCAGAGTGCCGAGTGCTGACAACCACAGGGGATGAGGTGAGGGGCTGCTTACTGTTGTAGTAGGCAAACTGCAGATAGTTGAAGTGCGAGGGCAGGAAATCCTCCAGAGGCTTCTCCTGGCCAGGCTGGGAGGCCAGCTCTGTCACACAGCCCTGCTTGCAGCTTAGCACTTGCATGGAGTGATCTGGCAGAGAAAAATGCCATGCTCACAGTCACCCACGGGCTGATGGGCAGGACCCTGAGGGGTATTCAATCTCCTGCTCATACTGGGGTTGTTGCAAGCTTTTTGGTAGTGGAAAACCCTCAGGGATGGGGGTCGTCCACCTCAGAGTTGACCAGTGTGGGGTTGTGGTGCCCTCTCAGGACACACTAGCCATCATCAGCCTCCCATCACATCCTGGTGACCCTCTAATGGTCTCTCTTCTGTCGTTCCATGTTCCTCTGGAATTAGGAGAATTCCTGGGCATCAATCCCAGTGCTAAGTGCAGGCAAACACCTCCTGCCATTTACTGGCCACACCTTCCCTAGTGAAAGCTAGGATGGGGTTTCCACTCTTCCGGGACCCCCCACCCCCACCCCAGGTCTTTGTGGACCAACCTCCTAAGAATCATACTCAACTCTTGTGACAGGACACAGAAGGCATGGCTCCCACCTGTAATGGCCTGGAAAAGGTCTGCATTGTACTCAAGGTAGTTGTAGCCCTCGTAGTCATACGGTCCCTCGCAGAGAGCGCGGCATTCAGTGTCTGCCACAAAATACTCCTCCAGCGCCTTCTCCAGGTGCAGGATGGCAGCAGCTGGCTGTTCCTCTGTGTAAAACCGGATGCCCAGCTGAAATTCGCTCTGTGGAAGAATGGGAAACAATGAGGGGATCTCAGTGCTTCACCCCCCCCCCGTGATGGGTCATCTCATACCCACCACAATAGCACCTCACGAGCTCTCTGAGCTAGCAGCTGTGGTGTGATTGCCCGGGGTTGCACAGCGGACAGTGACTTCGGGAGGGGAGGTTCTCACCAGATGGGGTTTGGCCTCCAGGTCAGTGAAGTCATCCTCGTGGACTCCCACCATGGCCTGGTAGTACTCCAGGTTTTGCCTCATCTCCTGGTGCCCGGGGTTGGCCACGAAGAAAGTGTGAGCGGCCGCCGCCGCCTGCGCTGGCCGGTTCATCTGGGTGGGACGAGGGTTGAGACAGCGCGGATCCCATGCAGAGCGGAGTGGACACCCGTCCCCGGGGCATCCGGCAGCCGGAAGTGGAGGGCGGTGACAGGGGCGGCTCCGGCGAGCTCCGACGTGGCACTGGTGGGGGGGCGCGAAGGCGGGGGGGGCAAGGCCGAGACTGCCGGCCGGCAAACTCCACTCTGCCGGGGCAGACACCGAACCCTCCCGGCGTCCCGGGACCGGGATCGCCACCGGCCGGTTCACCCGGTCCCACCCATCTATCCTCTCACCTGATTCCGGGATCCTCCGTGCATCCCGTCCGTCCCAAAACCCGTCGTAGTGGGACACCCCTTTCCTTCCCTTCCCCCTTTCCCTTTCCTTCCCCGCCGCCGGTGCCGCACCTTGAAATAGGCGACCTGGAGGGTAGTTGTAGGGGCTGCGCCGGCTGAACTCCCGGTCCAGCTCCTCGCCCAGGAGGTATCGGGAGGGCGCAGCGGGCCCGCAGCCCCGCAGGCAGGCGGCGCGGCGAAGCAGCGCCCGAAAGAACCACAAGTCTCGGAGCACCGGGTCGGGCTGGGACTCGGTCGCCTCCGCCGGCCCCGCTGTGGCGTTGGCGCAGCGCAGGCGGCACCGCATCAGATGGGAGCGCACGGCGGCCCGCGCCCGCAGCGCCCGCTCCATCTGCAGCACTACGGTGGGCCAGTCCCCCCGCGCGTACGCCTCGGCACCGGCGGCAAACAGCGCGTCCGGGGACTGGGCGGGCAACGGCGGTCGCCCGGTGCTAGGGTCGGGACCGGGACCGGTTCCGGTGGCGTGGCCGCCCGCGCCAGCAGCACCATCAGCAGCAGAAGCGGCGGCGACAGCGTCATGTCCGAACGCCGACCGAACCACGGCACCAGCCACCCCGGGCACCGCAGCGATACTAAGTCCACCCCCTCCGCCCCGCCCGCCGGCCAATCAGCGACAGCAGAGCCCCGCCATGGTCGCACCCCTCACCGCGCGTGCTGACGCCTCAGCGGAAGCCTCTCCATCGGGCGGAAGTGGTGGGTCGTGGTTGTCCATGGCGGAGGGCGGATCGGAGCCTGGGGATGACGGCCCGGCCCCGGTCCCGGGCTGGCCTGGTCGAGGGCAGCGCAGGCCGCGCCGGCCGCGCCGGGGACCCCGGTGACCTAGTGGCCCTGGCCCAGCAGGTTGCAGCAGGTGAGGGCCGGGTCCCAGCGGCGGGGCTGCAGGGCAGGGCTGGGCTCGCTGTCCGCTGCTTCCCGGACGTCTCCGGGGCCTTCTCAGGCGGCGGCGGCCTTGGTGCCTCCCAGCACGTCCCGCTGCTTTCCGGTGGCCCCGACGGCCTCCTGGTGTATCCTGTGCTGATTCCCGCAATCTTACACTGTCCCCTCCCAGTAGTCGCTGTGCCCTGCCAGTATCTTCCCGAGTTCCCACGTTGTTGGTGTCTCCAGAACCTTCCATTGCACTTAAGTGCTTTCCACTGTGCCTTGCTGCCCCCACAGTGACTCGGAGCATCCCACTGAAGTCTCATTCCAGTATGCCCTGCTGCCTCCCAGTATGTCTCCCTATATATAGTTCACAGCAGCATGTACACATGCCTCCCGCTACCATACTGCCAGTTCATCCTAGCACCCCTGATATGTTCTATGACTGCTTCAGTGATTCTCAGTCCATCCTGCCTCTCAGTCCTCCCCAGGTTTCCTGATATGTTCTACTGGTCCTCCCAACGTGCTCCAGTATGTTATACTATTCCTCCAGTGCCTCAAAGTACATCCTACTGATCTCTGGTGACATTCCTCAGAGCTTCTCAGTTCACCTAAAAGCTCAGTGTATGTCGTCCTGCCTGCTCCCTGTGTAGCCCACTACCTCCCACTCCAACCCACTGCTTCCCAGCATATCCTGCTGCTCCCTCTCACTGCCCCTCAGCCTATCCAGACAGCTCCTGGTCCTTGCTCCTGCCAGGGGTGCAGGACAGCTCCTGCACCCCCCAACTCTGTGGATGCCTTGAGCTTGACCACAGCTGGCTCAGCACAGTCCAGAGGGCTGTTGTTCTTCCTATTCTGACCTGCCCTAATTTTCTCTCCGAGGCCAATGACTTTATCCGAGCAAATGCCTGCAGCAAACTGACGGTCATCGCTGAGCAGATCCGGCACCTGCAGGAGCAGGCACGGAAGGTGAGTAAGGATGGGCAGAAGGCTCATTGCCTTGGGAGATGAGCATCTGCTGCTGCTGCTGGGCATTTGGGAAGAGCTGTGGCCTACATGTGAATTGGGGCTAGGAGCTGAGCAGAGATTTAGTGGAAAAATAAGGACATTTATTGTCCAGTGTCAAGGGGGATGGGGGAGGGTTGATTTTTGTGCTTTCCCTGCGTCCTCATCAAAACAGAAAGGACTTTATGAATAAAGTAGGGGAGCAAGGGCAGGTGGTCCAAAACAGCTCGTGGGTATCAGGACAGAAAGAGGTGACTCTGGTTTTGGGACTGGTGATTTGTGTGTGCACTATGCTCTTGGAAGGATCTGATGAAGTGACAATGTGGCCCTAGCTGGATCTGAGGCCCTGGGTTAAAGTGGTGCACTTCAATGGATTCCTCTGTGAGTGACTAGCGCTTTCAGGGCCTGGAGCATGCTCGCTGTGATAGCTGACAACAGAGACAAAGGTCTTTTATGGAAATCCAGGGACAGTGTATTGAGTCTGAAAGGGAATCCAGAGACAAAGGTCCAATGGGAACAAGTGAAAATGGTGCAGAGGAGGGGCAGCCAACCAGGGGAACCAATAGGGTAACAGGGGTGGAACACTGAATCAAACTGAGACCAATGGGGATCAGGAGAGGGAAGAATGTTCTAGGGGACATACAAATATGGTGAATAGGGCTGAACAGGGGTGGAGCAACTGTATGAACCAATGGAACTTAAGATATTAACATGTGCTTGCAAAGGTCTATGGCAGTGAGGTACTTCTCACCCTAATCTAGGAGGGGTGTGTCTCCTTGCCTGCTTCTGCCTCCTGCCAGTTTAAAGGGTGATAGTTCTAGTGGTTGGCTCTCAGGCCTCGCTAGTGGGAAAGAGGAGTTCTCTGTCTAGTGATAAGCTTGATTTCATGTTTTTCTGGATGCATTTGCTGGAGTGGGTGGTCCCAGGCATACACAGCAGCACTTGGCTGTGTTCATCAGTCTAGCTTTCCACTCTTCATAGTAAAATCAGGAGCCAGAGTGGGGAAGGATCTGCCAGTCATTGCAACTGGCCCACTGCCATTGAGGCCATTACATCATGTAATCATTAACTGGTGGAGCTGGAGCAGTCAGGTTGTGGAACTGGGGAGATGAATTCTCCTTTGTTTGCTGCCCCTTCCCTTTCAGGGCACAGCAGGAAGGCCTGTCTTTGGTTGCAAATGCAAGTTGTGGCTGGGGGTGTGTATAATAGAATAGTGTATTCTATTACTATCTGTTAGAGTTGGGGCAGTTATCTTCTGTTAATTGGGCCACCTGTTAAAACCAGGTGGGGCAGTTTTCCTTATCTCTTCCATGACCCATCCTCCTTCCCGGGAGATATCTTCTGTCAATTGGCATTGAGTGTCACTGCATGACTGTTAAAGTTATCATCATCCCATTGGGAGATGCTCTGCCCAGGGGGAGGAGCCAAGCATTCATACCTGTATATAATCTGAGATTTGGAACACCACAGTCAGCCTTTTCCCACTTGATTCCCAGAAGAGCAGCTTTCTTTTCCACTGGATTCCCAGAGAAATACCAGGCCCATTTACATCACCCCTGGATTTTCAGAGGAAAACTCCATCCTTCTACAGGATCACTGCTTCAGCAGAATCACAGCTGGTACTGCAGGAGGACTGCTGCCATTATTTAATCAGTCTGCTACCAACAGCCTGACCAACAGGGTGTGAGGTCATATTTCTGACTCTGTCAGTGTTATTTTGTATTACTGCATTTTTATTTTTATTTTTATTTTTATTTTTATTTTTATTTTTATTTTTATTTTTATTTTTATTTTATTTTTATTTTTATTTTCTTAATAAAGAACTGTTATTCCTACTCCCGTATCTTTGTCTCAGAGCTCCCTTAATTTCAAAACTATAACAGTTTGGAGGGAGGAGGTTTACATTTTCCATTTCAAGAGAGGGTCCTGCCTTCCTTAGCAGGACACCTGTCTTTTCAAACCAAGACAAGGCCCCAGTCCAGCAGCTGTGTATGGAGATGAGGAATAAGCCCAACATGTGGTTGCATCAAGTATAGAGATGAATCTGGGGTGAGATGCAGAGGTATCTCCACCTCTGTGGAGAGGTTCTCTGAATTCCTACTGACAGGGAAGAATTGGAAAATTTTTATCTCTTTGGAAAACATCTCCTTCCTGTGTGGCAGGGAGATCAAGGCCTTGTGACCCAGAGGTCAAGTGATGTGTCTTGGGCTATGGCTGACAGGCAATAGCATGTTGTCATTTTATTTCAAGTGTAAAGATGTTTTGTTATTCCAGGTCTTAGATGAAGCTAACAGGGATGCTGATCTGAACCACGTAGCCTGCAACCTTGTGAAGAAGCCAGGAAACATTTACTACATGTACAGGCGGGAGAGTGGGCAGCGGTATTTCTCCATCCTGTCTCCTAAGGTGGGTGGTTACAGGCCATGAAGAAGCAGAGTGGGAAAAAAAGTAGTGTTCCTGGTGCTTGGGAACATATGAAGCTCAGGCAAAAGCACCAGCTTGATGGGGGCATTTGTTTGTCCCTACTCAGGTTTGGTGTTTCCCTTGCTCTGGGTTAATCTGCTGGAGCCAGAGCCATCTTACAGAGTTCTCTGGCTTTTGATGGAGAATGGCAAGAAGCCCTTTTGAGCATGGATCTGAATTTTGTCTTTTGGTACCTGTGGTTCTTTGTCTGGGAGTAAAGAACTGCCAACGTGCCCTGAGCCTTCGCTGACTGGTGTGGCTGCCTGGCAGGACAGTCTCTTAGGTACTTCAACCCAGGAAGTGAGTTTGCCTGCAGCTGAGGTGATGATCTTAGAGATCTCCTCCTTCCAGACTACCCATATTCTTACGTGCCAGGGGGAAGGCTTCAGGGCAAGTCAGGGAGATCTTGTATCCAAAAGCCTTCCTCTGTCAGTAGTGCTGGAGCTCAACCTGATCTTGGACTTGGGGTAGCTGAGCCTATTTTAGGTTAGGAAATGGTATGGTTGTGTAGCTGGGACTGGCTCACAGGTAGTAGGGCTTAAGGACAGCACAGCCCAGCTCCAAGGGAAACTGAACACTGATGGAATCTCTCTTTTCTCCACCAGGAATGGGGTACCACTCCCCATGAATTTCTTGGTGCCTATAAGCTCCAGCATGACATGTCCTGGACTCCGTTTGAGGACATAGAGAGACGAGATGCTGAAATAACTGTCCTGGAGAAGCTGCTGAACCAGCAGGCAGCACTGCCCCTGTGCATGGAGCCCAACTTCCAGGGCCTGACCAAGTCACACAAGTGACCCCACAGGACCCCCTGAGCAGAGTCCCTGAGTGAGGGGACACAGTGCCTGTATGCTGCCAAAGGCGAGGTGGAAAGAGACCAAGAAACAAAAATGCTGATTGTTTTTATGCTTCAAGGAGACTAATTCTGCATTCAGTCTTACTAGATTTTATAGTAATTGAATAATTTACTTTATTGACCTATGCCAAGCTATACCAGGAGGTGTCAGTTCCAAGAGTGCTTGGAGCAAAAAAGAAGAAATGCTTGGGGTAGATGTGCTAATGCTGTAAAATAATATCTCTTATCTGCCTGGCTCTGGTGTACCTCACTGTGAGTGCGTCAGGTAATGATCTCAGGGCTGGATTTCCCCCCTTATTAAAATCCACATATTTAAAGAGCTCTGTGGCCTGGGAAGAGTAGTCAAAAGCCTGTGCAAAGGGTCTGTTGTGATGAGTCTTCTGGTCTCTGTCCTAGCTGGTCTGAATCCCTGAGCTGGGAACATAGGATGACCTGAAGCTCTTTTCTCTGTAAGGAGCATTCTCAAAAGTGCCATGCAGGCTTCAGGTGCTCTTCAGATGATGTGTGTTTCACATCTGTGACAGTGTTCACAGGGGCTTTCAGGATGAGGGAAGAGATGTAGATCTGACTCTATATTTCAGAAGGCTTGATTTATTATTTTATGATATATATATTACATTATAACTATACTAAAAAATAGAAGGAAAAGTTTCATCTCAGAAGGCTAGCTAAGCTAAGAATAGAAAGGAATGAATAACAAAAGTTTGTGGCACAGACAGAGAGTCCAAGCTAACTGATCTGTGGTTGGCCATTAATTGTAAACATTCAAGATGGGCCAATCACAGACACACCTGATGCATTCCACAGCAGCAGATAACTATTGTTTACATTTTGTTGCTGTAGCTTCTCAGCTTCTCAGCAGGAAAAAATCCTAAGAAAAGGACTTTCATAAAAAGATGTCTGCGACACACATCCTCACGCATTCCCCTTTGGATGTGAGTGCATGAGCTGCCAGGTAGAGGCAGGATACTGGATGACTTTATGCCAGACAGTGGGGAGAGTAAAATAAATCAACCGTTATCTCACATGTAGCACCAAGACAGGCCCTGTGTTCTTCCTGCATGGCAAAAAAAAAAACCTTTAGCTTTGCCAGGAAGACTTAGTGGCACGTGGAGCTGGTAGGACACTTCCAGCATGTTTTTTCCGCCTAGGAAAACCAAGGAGAAGTAAAGATCAGAGCTGCTGAGGAGATATTCTCTCTTTGCTCAGCCACACAGGGCTTCTTCAGGAACTTGCCTGCTTTTCTGTGAGGAGCCAAAGTTGTAATTTATTGACAGAGAGTATGTCCAGGTTGGATCCTGGTATGAAACATTAGATCTAGTTGGATTCTCCCATGACTTGCTCACTTTCCTGACATTACAAGATGATCTTATATGCTGCTCCAGGCATTACATGTACACAACTGCCTTCCATCTCCATGGGCAACATGGGAGGGTTGGCATCCACTTGTAGGAGTTGAATTCTGACCCTGGGGTCTGGGCTGGCTGTGGATGGATTTGATGCTTCTTGGTGGAGCCCAGCTGTGAGGGCATCTGCAAAAACGAGACCATTGGGGACCAACACTGTCACTGTCTTTTGTCATTGCTGGAGTTTATTCCCCCTTTGCAGGACACAGCCTCACCTCAAGTGTCCCCTCTGTCCTCATCCCCACGCACTGGGAGATGCTCAGGGCTGCTGGCGGTGACAGTTCCTCATGGGAAGAGCTGTTTCCTGCTGGTGTTACAGATTGGGAGGTTTGGGGCAGCTCCCTAGCAGCCCAGGATTTTTTTTGTCCCAGATTTTCTTCTAGCTATGTCCAGTGCAGTAGCTCATCTAAATCCCACCATGGCAGAGCCTCTGTTTGCAGAAGCCTGTTCCTTGGATTCAATATGGGACATTTTTCTCAATATCTTTCCTCACTTGGAGCACAAGGGCATATTAACAGCAATTTATTGGTAGTAGTAGTAGTAGTATTAGACCAGGCTATAATTAATTCCTTATCAAGTTACAGGTGCCAAATTTGACAGGGTTTTTCTCTGCTTGTTTCATTGCCTTGAGTTTGATTTTACTACATGCTATTATATCTTAACTTGGAAGGGAGAAAGTTAATTACTGCATGGACTTAGTGTGTTGCTAATTATAGCAACACCAGATCTTCACGTGTGTTGATTTATGCTCCTTTGAGAAGTGGGGATTCCTGCCCTGGTCTTATGTGTTTCCATCATTAATATCTGTACCGTGGTGCACACAAGAGGACTGGGGGATGGTGGTTGTGGGCCTCTGTAGCCTTTGGTGGGATGTCATGTGTGTCCAGCAGACACCGCTGGCCCTTCATACCCCACAGCTCACTGGTGTTCTGTAGTTTCTCTAGGCACTGTCAAGTCTTTCTCTTGGATTTGTTCCCAAAAAGCAAAACCACTCTGGCTTTGTATGAAAAGACAAAGGAGGTCTTAAGAGACAGGACGTGGAGGTGATGAGCCCATAGTCAGGCTCAGTGTTCTTGGCACTGTGGGAAGTGGGGAATGAGGCTGGTGCAGGGAGGGGCTGATGGAAAGGGGGAACCATTCCCCCAATATTGCTTATGCGTTGTTGGGATCTAATTAAAGCCAAAGAACTGAGGCATCATCAGAAATACTGGAAGGTGCTCTGAAGCCAAAGCCACACATGATCTGGAACACAGACAAGGATGAAGCTGACTGAGGTGGAGCCTCCTGTGATGTTTGTGGCAAGGATGAATTTCTGGTGGAATGATGAGATGGTACCCTATGGGAGACTCCAGGGTCTCTCCGGCTTCTTAATCTCATCCCCTTGGCTCAGCCTCTACCCAGCTGGTGCCTTTGTGCTTGACAGGGCAGGGATTTATTTGAAATTCATCTGGAAGAGACAGTGAGACACTGATACCTATTCATGATTTCATCTTGAAAATTCTTTTGAAAATATTCCTCTTCCTTTGCTCTTTTGTGAGTGCTCAGGGCAGCAATGAGCATATTCGGAAGGCAGTGGCTCTTTCCAAAATCCCCAGTGATGTCCAATATTTGCAGAAGACACAGATGTGCTGCTGATGCTATTACATTGGGCAGAGTGGGTTTTATTCTGTTTTTCGCCATGCAGATGAACCAGGGCTCATTTAAGAGGTCCAACACAAAGATGCTCTGAGGGTTTGACCCATTCCAGGTGCTTCTCAGAGCCAGTGTTTGGTGACTTGAGGCTGCTGGCACTGGTACTTGCAGGTCTTCCCAGCTTTTAAAATTTGAATTAGCCTGGAGTTTTCTGTTTCAGGCCAGATTTTTGCTTTGCTTCTGAAAGTAGCTGTGCCTGGAGATTTTCTTTCTAGCCTCTTATACCTGAACGATGTGGGTGGTTAGGGGGATTTAACCTGCATAAGTGCCCACTGCTCTGAGGCGTCATCTCTCAGCCACGAAGAGTGTCCCAGCAGGAGGAATTTTGGTCTTTGGCCCTTCTTATGTCAGCCTCAGGTCCAGGGAGAAAAGACAAAAATAAAAAACAAACCCCCCCAAAAAAAAACCCCAAAAAAACCCGACAAACCAAACCAACAAAAACAACAACAACAAAACTAAAAAACACAAATTAAAAAAAAAAAAAAAACCCAAAAAACTTACAGGGAGTTTGGGCGCTGCCCAAGCGAGCCCCCTGCCGGGGGCAGGCCGTGCCCGCGCGCGCCCCCTGCCGGTCCGTGCAGCGCCCTGCGAGTTGCGGCGCGTGGCCGGCAGGGGGCGCTGTAGCTGGCACGCCCCTCGCCAGCACGCTGCGCGGTGACGTCAATCGGCTGCCCCTGTGCCTTCGCCGAGGAGACCCCGCAGTGAGCTGCCAACGCCCGGCGGAGCGTCCGAGGTGAGAATGGGGGGGGGGGAGGGGGGCGGAGACGGGACCGGGACCCCCGGCCGTGCACTGGGACCCCCGGGACCACCGACTGGTCCTGATCTCCGCGCAGCACCCACCAGTGGAGCCCTGGCCTTCACCTCGGTCGGAGCGCCCGCTGTGCGGGAGCCGCCCTGCCGGGCCCGCTGTGTGTGCGGAACCTCCCCGGCAGCCGCCTGCCGGGGGGAAGGGCGGCCTCGTCCCGGCGGGTCTCAAGTGGCTGCTGGCGGGCGCTTGCCTTTGTGGGCCTGGTCTGTTGAGACGGTGGGCATGGCCGCCGCTTCTCCTGCCCACCCCCCCACCTTTCCGGCGGCGGATGAGCTGGACCCTCGGAGCGGCGCTGGAAGCGTTTCCGCGGCCATGGCGGGGCCCGCCCGTACTCCCTTGGCCCTGCCCGTCCCCAGCCCCGCCCTGCCCGTCCCGGCTTCAGCCGCGGCTCTCCGCGCTTGGTACAGCCCGGCTACGCCCGGGCTGTCGGAGAAGCCCCAGGGGGCTGCGAGTTGGGCGAGGTGTGCCGTGCCACAGGAGCCCTGAACCGCAGCGGGGTGCGGGCATGGTGAGAGATTGAGCTCTAGCTATGTGCCCTGCACAGACAGCGCTCAGTCGAGAAGTCGCAGACACTTCTGGGCATCTGCCCCACGAGCTCCGGTGCTGTGGGTTACCCAGAGCTGTCCCACAGCTCTCGTTGCAGCGTGATGCCCCTGCCTGTAGCTGGGGCAGCAGCTAACACTGCTTCGAGGGTTCGTATTGACATGTGTACTTCATTCTCCTTGGGAATCTCATAAAATGTATCTACTGCAGCAACATAACGCTTGCCTGTGTTTTAAAGTTCTGTTTTAGTTGTCTTGACTGAGTTATGTATTTGTAAGTAGACAGAACTTGCAGCTGATGACAGCAGTAGGAGACAGTCACAGGGCCAGGTATCTGTGAACATAACAGCCAGCATTGGAAACCTGTGCTAAACAAAGAACATTCTCGTGCTCAGGATTCCTGGTGTCCTTTCTGTGTGGATGCTGTGGCCGGGGCAGCCAGAGATCCCATCTTGACAGCAGCATGAGGAAGAAAAGCTCTGGCGAAGAGGCCATGTTAGATGGCAACTGGGTGATCAGAAGTGGCTTGCTTGGTCTGGCCATCTGTGATTGTCTTTGTCTCATATTCATCTATGCTTCTCTCCCAGGAAGGAGGTGTGGGTTGCTCAAAGTATTAAGTTGCAGTGCCCCAAACACTTTTTTTTTTTTTTGGAAGGGGACATTTAAAACCTGGATCAAGCTCTTTGTATTGCTGATTGGGATAACTCAGTAAAGCATTGCAGCTTCTCTTTTTCAGTAAGCAAATTATATTCAGCTGGTTGTATGTGAGGAAGCTGTTGTAAACTTCGGCTTTGTAAACTCTTGTTGTTAATGTAAGGTTCTGAGGAAGATAGTATAGGCAAGTGTGTATTTGAGTCAGGTCTTAGACATGCATGTAAGGTTTGAATGAGTATGTTGCTGACTGTAAAAATGATTTGGTGTTTAAACAGTTCTCATTTATGCTTCAGTAACAGCAACAAAAAATATTTTTAAGTCTTGGCAAGGAATAAAAAATTACTGTGGTGCAAGATAAAACATGTTTTCACTTCGGTAACATATCCTAGGCAGAAATTTTAATCGCTAGATTTGCATACTTTGAACTTGGTTATTCATGACCTGCAACTGATGCTCTGAATTCATTAAGTGATCTGCTTTAGAATTGTTTGTTTGCCTAAAACTGATGGTTGGGCTGGGGAGTTCGGGATGTTTTTACTGTTTAAATAGAAAAGCTCTGGAAGCTCTAGAGTGAAGTACCTAAAACAGAAACTGTCGGAAACTGTTGTTCTGCTAAAAAACAACAGTAGACAGAAATGGAGCCCCTGTGAAACTCCCAAGGATTTCTCTTATAAGTGTACTGTGGGCTTTCCTTGCTCTAAACCGTGTGTGTGGCTGATGGAAATAGTAGCATGAAGCTGGCCACTATTCTTGATGGAAAGTTTCTTTTTGGTTAAAATGGTGCTGTAGTACTAAACTAATTTTCCATGTCTTATGAGCATAGATAGCTGGACCTTACAATTAAAACCTTTTCAGCCACTCTCTTGTTACCATGGGGGGGTTGGTGTGTCTGGGTTCCAGCTCTGCTGTTAGCTCCGGAAGACTTGGACAATAAACAAACATGCAGCACTACAGCTGGAGTTTATGTAAGATGTTGCAGGTGAGGTGTGTGTAATCTGCTTGATGCTCATGTGAGTGCTCTCGGCTTTGAAAGTTGTCTGTGGGCTTTGTGTGCTCATTCCTCTGCCTGTTCTTTGTGATCGGTCAAGCTCTCCTGCTGTCCTTTGACACCATAATGAATTTCTGATATTAGTTTCTGGAACAAGAGACAGGAGGAATTGTAGGGGGTGTAGTTATCCTTGTCCTTTAAGAATATATTCTTTGCTAAGAAAAGAATGACATCTTTTTAATTTCAGAAGATGAAAGTTGTGTCAAATCAAATGGAAGTGAAATTGGTTTCTGGTGCTTCAGGTAGCAAGAAGCCCTCTTTAACCACTTAGTCTTCTTCCTTGGCTCCTTTCACTCCGTTTCATTAAATGTAAGCGAAAGCATCCTTGTTAATATATGACAAATAAAGCAACTTATTGACCAGATAAGCTTTTATGTAAAATTTTAAAAGAAATTTTAAGTATCTTTACATTTCTGCAGCCTGTCACCATTTAATTATCTGGCTTCCGTCAGACCCTACACTTTACACTTTATTATGGTTGTACACTATACAAACTAAGTGTATATCCATCAGGAAGGACTGCCATTAGGAGTGGTAGGTAAAGAAATCCCTTTCTCCAGAGTTTCTGCAAGGGTTGAAGCCTGGCACCAAAGTTCTCCCTCCCTGAGGATGTCTGGCCACCCCAGCATAGTGGTCAGCTACCTCTTGCAGCCCATGGTGTATATGTCTGTACTTGAGGTGAGTGACAGGAATGGCATTAAGGCAGGTAATTTTCAGCTTCTTGTGGGGGATCCTTTAGGTTGCTTTTGAGTGGATGAACTGGGTTTGGTTACCTGGCCCTGGATGTGCAGAAAACTGCAAACAGTGAGAACAAGAACTAGAGTTTATGTAATTAATCTTTGTAATCTCCCCTTGGAGTTTCAGAGAATAACTCTGACCTAAAGAGTTGTAAAACTTCAAAATACTAATTGGCCTGTTTTCAGTAGAGCAGCTGTTCTTTCCTTGAAAATGTTGATTTTTTTTCCAAACAAGTGATATTTTATAAAGAGAAAACAAAGAATTTGTTTTGAAAAGCTTTTAAAAGCTGTTATTATGTTTTCAGCTTTTGTGCTGCCAGTTCACCCCATTACTTTAGAGTGTTCTGGCATAATTCCTACCAGGAGAGTTGGTCCATGCACCATTTCCTTGTCTCATTAAAAATACAGAAGCTTTTTTTAGTAAAGTAACATGGGGGCTTCCTTGAGGCCTTTGTCTGGAGAGGTGCTGTCTCCTGTCCGTGCTTCCAGCTACATTTTTGCCAAGTTGTCCATGCCTGTGATGAGGTTTTTCAGCATAGACCAAACTCTGGCAGGTGAAGGTTTTCACCAAGCTGAGGTGGTGTTAGAGCAAGCCTTAGGCTGCTGTGGATTGGGACCAGTAGAGTCCCTGGGGAGCTGCAGAGGATTGATGTGGCGTGTGTTACTAGACTCACGGCAGTAGCTGAGACTGCCAGAACTATCTTGCTTTCGAGCAAGCTGGTTTGAATTGCTCAGCTTGTCTCAAGTTGAAGGATGCTGTGCTGTGTTTCTGGCCAATGATCAGTGTTCTGTTTGGGGAAATAATGACAAAAATGCTCCTGGCAGGTTTGCATGCACATCAGGAAGGCCTCTGCCACTCCATGAGCTGGAAGACTGTGTGCACCAAAGGGCAGCTGGGGAACAGCTGAATGCTGAGAGGCTTGTGTGGGGCCTGGATCTGACTACATCAGTGTGTTTGAGCAGTTACCTTGAGTTCAGTGGTACTTCGGGGTTTAGTGCACGTGAAGTGTTGCTGAGTCTCCCATGTCCTGGAATGCTGTTACTTTTCCGTGAGCCTCTTGTGCATCTGGCGATAGCTGAACGACTGCCAGTTGCCCAACAGGTCCTGAGGAGAGGGCTGCTGGGGCTCTTCTTGGGCTTGGTGAAGTGGGGTGGTTCCAGCTGCTCTGGTTCCTTCTGTTGGTTAGGTGAATGAAAGGCAGCTCCCCTGCTGCTCTCATGGTGTTGGTGAGCCTTCCAGTTATTTTATTTTAACAGCGATCCAGGATAGCTCAGCATCTGGAAAAAGTTGCTTTTGCAGTGTTTTTTAACCAGGCTTTGTCTTTGGAGTCTTCAAACAGCATGTTGGTACACAGCCTGAGCTATTCTCCCTGAACACAGCGCGTCTTCCCGGGAACTTTCTGTTTGTGTGGATGGAGGACCTGCAGCTGTCCTGTTCCCTGAGCATAACAGGGTAAGCAGGATCTGCTGCAGTGTGCAAGACAGGGTGCTTCTCATGAAGGAAGATATGCCTCAAAATAGAGGAACTTCTCCCAATATCTTTTCTACCTCTGTTAAATGTAACTCGCCACGGGAAAGTAGGGAGAACCATCAGGGCCATGTGGGCCTTGGTTGGATGCTGTGTTCAAATAAGAGTGTAAGTGCAGCTTGTATTTTAAATATTATCAGTATGCAACGAAGTTAGTGAAAATAGAGGTATTTAAGTGGTATTAAACATTGAACAGGATTTTGTTGCATGGCTGAGGAATACAGCCTCCTGTAGAGTGTGAAAGTGAAGAGTAATAATGTAAGATTAAAATGCCTTCGGCAGAAAAGGACTTAATGTAACCCCCCACACTTCCCGGTGCTTAATCTGGGGCAGGTTTTTCCAGTGGTGATGCTACTTTTGACAGTGTAACCTTAACCAGAGGGATAATGGGAAGGTTGTAACGTTTTTCCTGTGGAGTTTGTGTTCAGTTGAAGGTGGTTGGTCAGAGCCTTGAAGTGGGATAGTGGGCAGTACCTGTGGCTAAGGAGGTGCAGGCACAGCTGCGCTGCAGTGTAACTGATATGGCAGCAGAGCCTGCTGAGTCACACTATCTAGCTGGTCAGCTTTCTGGTTTTGAATTTAGGGCTAAAATGGGATGACATGTTTTTCCTCTTCTTTTTTTTGAAGTTGCAAAACTTGGAATGTGTGTTACGGTGCTGCTGGTAGTTTGGGCTCAGACTATTCAAATTCCCCTGCCCAACTGTCTTCACTTCCTGTTTTGTGTGTGTGTACCAGGCAGTTGTGAGGAGTCTTTAGGAAGATGTGCAAAGTAGCTCTCAAACATTACAGAATTAGAGAGAGAAAATTGCATTAAGTATAGAAAATACCAGTTGACCTCAAACAGTGGGGTCCCTTCCAACTCAGCATATTCTATTCTATGATAGCTCTATGATAGTTGCATTTTGAGAAGAGATCTCTTATTGCTTCTTTGACAATTCATAGTAATTTGTCCTGAAAGGAGACTTCAAACCTGCAGAGGTGCTCGGGTATACAGGCTCTGTTGAGTCCATTAATCTACCGATTAAGGGATACTCGAGGACCTCTGACACATGCTTTATCTTCCAGCAGGGATTCCCGTGATGATAGCAAACTTTGTGGGTTTCAAGAACAGCAGGAACCTGTGAGATAAACCAGGACTGTCATGGTATTGATCCAGCTCTTTTGATGATGGCTGTACTGTGGCTGTTCCCTCTGCTTGTTTTTGTGTGCCTGCCCACAAATTTCTCATGCTGACGTCCAACACTAGGTTGAGACTGTTGATGTGAGCAGGCATGTATGTTGGAGCCCAGCAGTATGCTCTGCTACTGTCGTTCTCTTCTACTTCAGATAAAAACCCACCCACTGCAGATCCAGGTCTTTACCTGAATTCTTGTGTTTATCTTGACAAAGCTTCTAGTGAACTGAACTTTTGTGCCTCTGTCTTGTAATTAGACACACTTATAAAGTAAACAGCAGCACGGGTTTTTGGAGACAGAATTTGTACTCTACAGGGAGAACTGGTAGTATTTAAAGGATTGTGTCTGATCTGTTAGTGATAGTTAATCCCAAAACAGTGCTTAAAGCAGGATAGCCTTTTCAAGATCCTGAGCTAATGGAGTTCAAGATTGTGTCTCAAGGCCGTCCCTTGTGCTTTTGCACAAGACCCAGGTGATAAGCTTGACTTGGAACCTCTGGTAACAAGTGTGTTTGTGTATAGAGATTAAGTGTCTGTAGCAGCCTAAGCTTTGGGCAGGATGGGCAGTTGAGCTTGGGCACCAGGTAGTTTAGAACCTAATATATTCTTTTGTGTGCCATTTACCACTTTAGTGTTTAGTTCTGGGGTGAGATCTTAATGAAGAAGATGATTCCTAGCGAGCTGGAAGGAGTGGACTGTGGGTTGGAGGATTTTCATTGTGTCTGTAGATGGTTGCTGCACATGTGCAGAGGAGAATTCTGGCCATGATGATACTACTCTTAAAACCAGTTTTGCTTTCTGTGCCAGTTCGTCCTTCTGTAGTTAACTCTTAATCAGAGAGTGGCTTCTGTTTGTGTTTTACATCACAGGTTTGTGACTGTACCAAGAGGTCCAAGGTCTTCTCCCTGTGCGGTTTGGCAGCTGAGCTCATGTGGTCCCTTCGTTAATGGCTTGGGATCTCTGCAGAGAAACAGTGTGTTGTATGTGGTGACCTTTTTCATGTAGTGTTTGTAATATGGGCGTAGAGTGCCTCTTTCATGTAATGGTGGTAGGTATCTCTGGTGAGGCAAATCAGGTTGCTGGGATTGTAGCAGCCAAGTACCTCTCCTTGGTGCCCCTGTGACTGCAGAGGTTTGTCACTTTGAAAAGCAAAAGTGTTTGTAGGCTAGAAGAGGCGGCTGAGGGTAAGGACCTTGAAATGGATTAGATTAATTTGGGAAGAAATTATCAAGTACAAAGGAGGACTTTGTTTAAGAACTGTGTGGTTTCACAGGATATGAAATGAAACTACCATGGAAGGGCGAAAGTAGTTACCTGAGAGCATGAATAAAATCCTGTGAATATTGTTCCTGTCATTGTGGACTCCTGAGTGCTTTGAGTTGGATGAATAAACTGTTAACTGTAAAATGGCATTGGATAGGGAAAAAATTAGTCTTAGTTTTCAGAAACGGCTGCTTGTCTTCTTTGAATGAGGAGCAGGTGCCCAAACAGGATCTGGAAGCTGTGATTGACTGGTTAAGGTTCAACTCTTATGCTAATGTTGTATCCCAGAGAGCACCACAAATTGGTTCTGAGTTGGCAGTACTTTGCAGTGAGCCAAGGTAAGCCAATCCTAGTGATGAAATGGCAGCAGTTTCAGTCCTGCCTGATAGAGGAAGTGGTGGTGCTGCCGAGGCAGGAAGTGAGTTCAGGACAGGCAGACAGATCTGACAGCACAGTTTCCTTTAGCTGGGAGAATGTGCACGTTTTAACCTGAAAACAAACTTCAGTAGCATAAAAGTTAGAGAAATTTTAACAAGCTTGAAGACCTGTTATTTCTTCTTCAGATTACATGTGAAGCAAGAGTGAAGGTGAGATTGTGGGGATTCTAACTCTTGAGTTTAGTAGGGAACACTGATTGTGTACAAAACTGCACAAAATTTCACTTAATTCTCCAGTTAACAGTGCACATAGGTGCTGGAATGGATTGGAGCTACTTTTTAAGTTACAGAAAATTTGTGAAGGCCAAGTGCTCCCATAGTACTGCTGTGTTTCATATACTTGCCTTGAGGATGGGAAAGTCAGACTTGCACAGGAGACACAAGTGTGTTTGGGACGGTATGGCTAGTGCTTATTCAGTGGGAACCTGCCATAGGTATCGTGGATTTCTTCAGCCTCTTGTGATCGGTTAGTGTCTTGGTGCTTGAACAGGTCTGTGTGACCAAAGTTCGTCCCTCATGAATTTCCTTTGCTCCAGGAAGGATTACTGAGCTCCAGAATGTCCCCCTGGACACTTCTGCTCCTTGTTTGCTGTATTACACACATCTCTGTTAACACTTCTGGAATTAATCCTAAATGCAGATCAGCTGTCTTCTACGAAAGTGTAGTTGAACTTTAAAGCAAAATTCTGTAAAATGTGCCTATGAATTTGACAGAGTTTACATGGCTGTGTAATCCACAGTTTCTAGATGCCTGATCCCAGTTCTGTAGGACAGTGTTGAGTTCTCTGAAATCCTGCTGTTGTGGTCACATGCTGAGCAGGTTAAAATCCAGCAAATACTGCAAGTATCATTAGTTAACATGTACTTTACTGAATTGCTGAAGGTTTTGATTACACTACAGAGAGCCTTGAGGGATCAAATTAATGCAATGCTCTGTTTCTTTTTTTTAATATTTTTATTTATGTTTTTAAGAAGTCTTCAGAACTCCTTGATCAGAGCTAAGTCATATTGACCTGCATTGCATTCCTAGTCTTTATCAGCTCTTCTGTCTGGCTTGGCCAGATGGCACACAATTACATCGTTCAAAATCCACTCACTGCCCTCAGGCTGGGATGACTTCAGTGCTTTCCAGTCTCTTTCAATTCTTTCAGATATTTAAAGCTGCTTGGAGTGCTCTCTCTGCTGGGTGTTGTACATACAGACTCCCTTTTAGTAGGTGGTGACTTCTGGGGGGCAACAAGCTCAAAGCCTCTAAATTCTTTGTTTCTATTTCGCTTGTCGTTGCATTCTGGGGATGAGTTTTTCTGTGGTTAATCTCAAATTGGATTAAATTACTTTTAAACCACAAGTCAATGATGTATGTATCCTTAAAGCTATTCCTATGGAAGAGGAGGTCCCAGGATTGTGAATCTAAGCTCCTTAGAAATGAGCTTGTTTTCAGCTGTGATCTCTGTACTTCTTACAAGTGCAAAATCTTAGCTCATCCAGCTACTTTGCCACTGCTAAGACTTTGGAGGCCTGTGCTGAACACTCTAAATCTATTTAAAACGTACACCATCTTATTTCAGTATTTAAGCATAAAGTTATGCGTCCATTTAAAAATATAGGGGGATCTCTTTACCTAAGGGATGTGCCCAAATTTTTGTTTCTTTTAATGTGTGATTTTGAAGTGTCTAATTGTGGTGGGGGCAACCAGAATTGAACAACTTGTGTGAGAGCAGTGGTACTTGCTTGTTTCATAGAGAATTTCCAGTGATCCAGTTCAATTGTTTTAATGGTAAATGCTATTAGTTTTGTGTTTTAGAAAGGAGGAAAAAACCAAAAAAGAAAGAAAACAGCCCTGTCTGGGCTTTTCCAGACCCCTGTTGTGCCATTCAAATTCTGCTTTAGGCTCCAGAGCAAGGCTTGAGGTTATTTGCTCTCTGTTTTGTTCTCACTGCCAGAAAACTGAAAGGATCAGGTCACCTGGAGAAAACAGTAGTGTGTGCTGCCTCACCCTGTGCAGTGGCTTGTGTGTTTGAGTCTTTGATCTGCACCACACCAATGCTTTGCTTCAGGAGGGAATTGGAGGTGCAGAGAGAATGAATGAGCAGTGCTCCTGTAGATGCTCTTGATTTGCAGTGCTGGTGTTTCTTCGAGAGAAACTGTGTGGGATAGGGCTGATAGCTCACTGCCGTAGTCAGAGCTGTGGTAGGCATAATATGAGATGTGTGCAGCTGGTGCTGTGTCAGCCCCCGACTCTGACCTCAGCCCTTGCCAGAGAACATCATCTTCTCTCCCAGTGTCAGTGTGGGGGGACTTGCCTGTGTCCAAGGACAGGGAAGAAGCAAAGGCTTGCAGCACACTCTGTGACCTGAGACACTTTCTAGTACTGTGGTTTGCTTGATGCTCTCTGGAGTAATGAGCTTTAAATGTTTTTTCTTTTTACAAAGGTGTATGTGAAGTTTTTTGGTAATACACAAAATCTGAGTTTATGGAGAGTCATGGATTGGTCTGTTGCAGTGAGCACAGGGAATGCTTCAGAGTCAGGATTTTATCTCTTGTTTGTTTTCTGGGCTCTGGACGGGTGGTCTGAAGCAGATGTGTAACCTGCAAATTACAGGTAGAACAGGAAGGGAGGATTACAACATGGAGCAGTTCTGGTCTGCCAAGGAGAGAGCTGCTTGAAAGAGTGCTTCTCTAAAGGTTTGACTGTAAGTACCGTTATGTGAGAGGGATGTTTCTCCACTTGTGCCAGCTGTGGGGTGAGCAAGGACAGCTGGAGTAGGGGTTCCAGGGACTGGCTGGGCAGTATAACAAATTCGAGTGGAAATTGGAAAAACATATGAGAAGTGGCTGGGAAACCTAGTCTGGAGATTTGTTTTGTACTTCATTTACTAACTCTGAGAGGAATTCTTACAGGCAGCAGCTTACCCGCATTGAGCAGTGGCAGAGCTGAATGCTTTGAGCTTTGCCCAAACCGAAAGGTAGGTGGTAGAACTGTATTGCCGATGTGAGTGGGGCATACCGTGTCTGGGATTAGTGGGGCAGACTGTGTCTGGGATTAGCTGGAATGCACTTGGGTTCATTTGTTCTGCCTGAGTTTTGGCATGTTTTCCTTTTGAAATCACCTTAATGAGTGACTCATCCCTTTGCACCTTTCCTCTGGGCATGAAAACTTTCTTAATATGGGCCTGAGCTATGCTGCTCCACTGCCTGCTTTCTGTCTGGTTTTTTTTTTTTTTTCTTCTGAAATGGGACTTTCACTGGGATCAATCAGTGCTGACAGCATGGCAAGGCAGAACTGTGGGAGCCCTTCGCAATTGAGGCAATATTGAATAATAGTACTTGGGTGTAAACAGTTAAACTGGCCTGACCACAGAAGATGTCTTTTGTAATGTAAATAGTTGCTTTTTCCTTCTGAGTAAATATGTGTTTGCTTCAGGGCCAAATTGCAGAGCTTTTTGTTGTATTAATGAAGGACCTGTTACATCTGCACAGTGCATCTTTCTGGATGTCTACTGGGAAACTGAGATCTGCATAAATCAGTAGATTCTATTGATATTGAAATGGGGCAACACCTGATGCTTACACACATTATTTATTATCTCTGTGCTTGCTGAAAGAAGAATCATAGGTGAGGATGGCCATGTGAGTGCCTGGTGTACCGCGTGCTCGCTGATGGCCTGCCCTGAGAATCTTTGCTGCAATTTCCTAAAACTGCTTGTGTTTTTGTCCAGGTCTTGTGGGAATGGTTGTAGCTAGTATTCCCCTACAAGTACTGTTCTTAGGAACTTTTGAGGATGTTTATTATGCAGGTAGCTGTCTTTCTTGAAATCTTAGAGCAACCCTGAGTTATCTAAAGAAGAGCTGGGGGTGGTATGTTTCTTTTGAGTCCCTAGCTATTTACTTTCCTTGCAGGCATGACGGTGTGATATGCAGTATCAAATCATGTTGCTGGCTGTGACTAAAGCCTCAAAAATTTGGATTTGCATATTTACATTACTGTAAGAAGTGAAATATTCAGGAGGTGAGGAAATGAATAGTTCAGGAGGGATTGATTAGTACAGTTACCCTGACTTGTGGTTACCCAGACCTGAGAACCATGGCAACATCCTTGCTTGCTAAAGCTTTGCTGTTCCTGTGATGGCAAATTTGCTGCTTGCAACACCTCCTGCTCCCCCTCATGACTTTACAGAGACTTTGCAGCAAGTCTTTGTTGCTGTAAATAAAAGTGTTTTGGATGATATTATGCTGACAGTCAGTGAGAGCTTTGCCACTAATTTCCTGGGGTCAGGATTTCACACGTCTATGTGAAGGCATGACCAGAGGCCTGGTACACCTCTAATTAAAGTAATACACAAATGAAAGACATCTGTGCAACACTGGAGATAGCCAGCAAGTGTTTGGAGGAGATATTGGTGATGCATACTGGTTTAGTTCATGTACTAAATTTTTTGCTGAGACTGTGTTGGAGTAACTGGGTGCATTTAGATTTTGTGATGTCAGAAGAGTAATCCCATCTCCTTGTGATCTGAGTGCCCTGCTGAGCTCTCAGTGCTGTAAACACTTCACAGTGGGCATAAAGGTATGTGTTAACTAGCAACTTTAACCAGAAAATTGTAAAATGATGCTTAGGTCTTAAAAAAGGCAGGAAGAGAAGAAAATAATCATGTTTATTTCTGTCTGTACATGTTAATTTCTATTCCATAAACACTTCTGGTGTGTCTTATGCTGAGGTGCTCTCCAGCGGGAACTCTCTGGAAGGCAGGTGTGTTCCTGAGCAGGTCTCAAGACCAGAGCTTACGCTTCCAGCTTCCAGTGCATGTGAGGCTAGATACTTCCATGCATAAAAATCCAGTCTGGAAAAGCCAAAAGAGGTTTTACCCGTCTCTAGGTAACTAGGCAAAAATTCTTCTGCTTATGAATGTCAACTGCTTTGTGTGTGTGATGGAGGGAAAGGATCTACCAACTCATTTCGGAATGTCATGTTTTCATATCTCACATATGCTATTAGTGGTTTGGGCTCATGTCAAAGGTGATGTGCATGGCTATCTAGTGCATGTGGGAAACATCTAAATATATGTATCTTTTTTTTTCTTCTAGGTTCTCTTCGGAGTTGATATTCTAGTAGATTTCAACAATGCAGACGATCAAGTGTGTAGTAGTGGGTGATGGTGCTGTTGGTAAAACCTGTCTCTTAATTTCTTATACAACAAATAAATTCCCATCGGAATACGTACCAACGGTAAGTGTGAGAATGGCTCAAACTGTTCTTTGGGCTTGCTGGGACAAGGTACCATGAGTTCCTTTTTGAACTAACCTTGATGACATGCATTCCCTAATACTTGTTCTTATAGCCTCTTGGAGACTGACAAATACAGCATGGAAAAGTGAGAATCAGTCTGATACCATGCTGTTACCTTCCATATCACCTGGTAGTGTTAGTTAGTTCACCTGTATATGGTCAGTTCTTGCTACTTGACTGCTGTGCAGAAACTGCATTTTCTTTGTGGATGGATTCTGTGAGTGAGATAAGCAGTGCGAACAACTGCAGATCAGTGGAGAGTAAGCAGTAGGAACACCTGCTCTCCTGGTTGTGCTCTCACTTCCTGCTACATCTATTTTTAAGGAAGGAAGTGTTTCATGTTGCTAGAATGGTTAGTGACTACAGTTAACATTTTCTGAGGCTCATTTTTCTCACTCATTTTTCTCACCCTCACTATGGAGGATGATTTTTCAACTTCAGCTAAGTATGAGGATTGTGTTTGGATGTAGTCACATTCTTTTGTACTTCTAAATGTATGCATAGTCCTTAAGTACGTTGAAGTAGCTTTTTTGAGTTTCACAGGCTCAGTTTTCTGAAATACTGAATGCCTTGACTTATCCAAAGTTCAAATTGAGAGCAGTTTGACTGCCTGTGAGGCATGTGCACAGTCTTCCTGTTAGAAAAGTGCTTTTCTACTTAATATTGCATATGCAAGATCGGTGTACTGCCACTGAGGTGGGTCAGTTTTTAGTGAGTTTTCTGCAAGAGACCGGCAGCTGTATGCTCTTTTTACTGATTTTCTCTGTTATGGACTGAAAAGGCCATCTTGTATTAATATACAAGTTGAAGAGTTTATCTATGTATCCCAAACAAATTTGGGCGTGGAAATGCATCACAGAGAACATCTGCCAGTGAAAGTGTTGGTAATATTCTCTGTATTACAAAGTAACTCAGAAGACCAAGTAGCTCCTCTGGGATGGCAGGTAGCTCTGCCTGATAGCTCTTTTGGAATAGGACTTTACGAAAATGTCTTCTCTTTGTGGGAAAGAGGTTGCAATAAACATCATCACGTCTCTTTGAGATACGGACTTTATATGCTATCCAGAATTTTTCAACTTACCAGATACAAGGTGTGTCCTGGGTAGGACAGACTTCCACAAAATAAAAACGTTTGTCTTTAGTTGTAGATCAGGAGCTGAACATGAAAGGACTCCCAAACCTCCTAGTGTTCAGGGTAGAGGCAGTGGTCACTAGTGGGGACTTGTGGATTGTGCTGTAGGCACAGAGACCCAGGATCAGCCTCTTTCATGGGCTCTGTTATGGATTGGTAGAGAAGTGGCATTTGAAACTATTTCGCCATTCTTAAGTTTTTCAGTGGTGTCAGATATCCTGATGTGATGCTTGTAGGGCAGCTGCATTCGGTGCTGAACCTGTGAAAGGCTGCTTGTCCTATTTAAGCTATTCTTTGTAGTCAAGGCAAAATGAAATTGATCAGTGAATTCAGCAGAGAGTGTTTCTATAGTTACCCCTTAAGGGAAGTGATTAAGCTGAAAAATGTTATAACCTTAAAATGAATGTTTTGAAAGCCTTCAAGTTGGTATCCTGTCCTGCACACAGTAGTACTAGCTGTAAATCTCTGCTAGAAAGGAATGTGGAAAACATGCCAAAAAGTTCGTTGTCAGTGAAGTTCAAGGTGTGCTAAGGCTTCTCTCTAGTGCCTTTTAAATCTGCCTCATGTTTCCAAAATGTTATTTACCTCTGAACTTCATGGCTTGAGGAACTCGCTGTTCTGGAGATATCAGAGGCCCATTCCTAATTCTGTGAACAGCCTGGAGGCATACTTCAGACTCTGGAAACTGGTACGTCACCTCTGATATTCCAGCTAATCCTTCTAGTAATAAGTGGACTGAGAAATAGAACGGATACTTCTGTTCTTGTGCAGTGGCCTGGTCACAGTATGGATGGGGAGAGGACACCATTTCAGTCCGATAGATAGTTCTGTTCAATTGGCGCTGTGTTTTGCAATCCTTTCTCTTAATGGAGGATGTTTCCCAGTGGAAGATGAGTTTCATGGTGGTGCTGCACGTAGTTTGTTAGCTGTATGGTTTTGATTTTGTTGCCATTCTCAAAAATCAAGGCAATGAAGAGCACATCTTTGGAAAGACATTGGTAATGTTTGGGTTGTGACAGCTCAAGTGAGAGCTCATGCCAGTTGCTGCAGTGGGCTGCCTGACATTGACAGGAACTGCTTTGGGCTCTGTTTTTTAGCCATTTTGGCACAACTGAGGATGAAATTGTTTGTGAATAGTAGTACTATGAGACTATAGTTGCCTGGTTTCTGTGAAGGCCAGCCTCATAACCCTGGCCTTCTTAGGGCTCTACCCCAAACATTTCAATAGAAACTGTACCTTAACACAAAACATGAAGTTAAAAAATCCCATTTTGCAGATAGGGAGCTTTAAAAACAAAAAACAAGATGAGAAAGGAGACATGCTAATTGCCCTGAAAGGGCAGCTACAGGTGGTAGCTGAACAAAAATGGGGGGATATTACTGGGGGATTGACCTGCTGACCGTCTTCTGACATGTGGAAGAGGAAATGCTCTGACCTTCATCACTCTGGTTCCTTGTTCTGTTCCTAGGAACAGAGGAGTCCTCATCCTGATAAGTCTTTTGGGGTCTTGAAGCAGTACAGTCATGGGATGCTGAATGTGCCCTGTGAAAACCATCCCTCAACCTCAAGGTGTGCTTTGGAGCTAGACCCTTTCTTGTGTGTTCAGTAAGGCAAACCCAGTGCAGTGTTTGATGGATTGAGTTGCAGATAGTGGAGACGAGTGGTGATGTCTCTTGCAGTGCTTTAAAATCTTGAATGTGCTAATTCAAAATAGTGTGAGAAGTGGATTTCTGCTTCTGGATGATGTTCTGGGGATATGCAGTTTGCAGTGGCCATAGTTGCGCTCTCAGTCATTGTAAGTTTTGAAAAGCTGAAAAAAATAGGATAGTGTTAGGTCTGTCTTTAACCAGGGCAGTTAGGTGGGAAGGAGATATTTGAACTCTGGGGAGTACAGCTTTGAAGTGCAGTCTCACTGCTCTTCAATTTTTGTTGTTTTTTTCTTTTTCCAAGGACCTAAGCTCTTACTGTATTAACAACAGATGCATGTGACTACTTGTTTTCCACATCTCTCCCTGCTCACTTCCATGAAAAGCCTTTGAGGTGGCTGCTGACATCTTTCCTGTTGGGATTTACTTCAGCTGTGAGAGCTGCTCAGGCTGCAGTTCTGTGAGGAAGTAGAATTTCCTCATCATTCTTTGGAGATCCTGACTGGCCCCAAGTGACCATGCAGCAACTTGCAGGGGCAGGTGGTGGGTTTTTGGGTTTTTTTTGCAGTGAGGAGGATCTTTTGCCATAGGTTGTTTCTGCAGTATTGTTTGTAGTGGTTCTGAAGATAACATCGTTATTGAAAAGAAGGATGCTGACCTCAAACAGTGCTCTCCTGAGTGGGTGGGTGTAGGAGTTGAGCTTTTGGGGTGTGCTCAGTTATAGTGTAAGCCACTTAGTGGGTGGAACACTAGTGGGTAGTGCTGGTTTGCAACGTCCTGGAGGGCAGTACTGTTGTACCAGGTGCTGTTGCAGAGGCAGTAGAACCTTGGTATCTGGAGCCAGACTCTCCTTTTAGATTGGATTTGACACAGGTTGATTTTTTACCAGATATTGCTTCCTTCAAAGATGGAGGATAAATCTCTCTTGAAAGGATGGACTCTATAATAAAGTTCCCTAGATACTCAGAAATATGGACTTCATATGGCTGTGAGATACAACCCCATCACTGCGTGCCCTTGAATGGCAGGGCTGACTGTTCTGTCCTTGTGAGGATGTGTTTACTGTGTCTAAGGCTAAGGTTGAAGTTTGGAATTTCTGTGGCAGCGTGGGAAACCTCCTTGCAGTAACAGACAAACACTGTTGTGGGTGTTTTGCTCAGCGGTTTTTACTGTGTGTTATTCAGTGGTGTACCTTATATGCCTTTGCTTGACTATGTTGTGGAAACAGTTGGAGTATCACTATTACATGTGGAATTGTTCTGTTAATAGTATTCGTGGTAATAGCACTGTAAGCCTGATGGTTCTGTTTTCCTCTGGAGGTGTCTCTTATTCAAATCAGATGTGCTCTGGCAAGGTGGGTAGGATGATGGTTTGAGAGTCATGTTTCCTTGAAACGTGTGTCTCTTTTCTTGCCAGGTTTTCGATAACTATGCTGTAACAGTGATGATTGGAGGAGAGCCTTACACCCTTGGCCTCTTTGATACTGCAGGTGAGAAACCAAGTGCTTGTGTCCTTGTACTTGACCAAGATTCACCTGAGGTGATGTTGAACATGAAGACATACAGTTGGGTTTGTTTTTGTTGAAATTTTCTTTTAATAGAAGGGGAAAATCTCTCTTGATTCTGTCAAGACAGAATGACAATATTAGAACATCTTAAATGTGTTGTATGTCTCTGCATCCTTAATGTGGATGAAGTCAGGCTGTGGATTTCATAAGCCCTCTCACTGCTTGCTTTTAAAAATTAAAAATCTGCTGGCCTCTTGTTTAAGCTGCGTCTCAGTTTTAGGCTGGAGAAATGTGCAGTGATGAAACAGCTAAAAATGGCTTTGCATGTGTGAAAAGAAATGATAGAAACTGGTTCCGCTGCTGGATACTCGTCCCTACCACCTAATAATACTGAAGTGATGTGGCAGCAACTGGCATTGTAAACTCGAGCCCTTCTGGAGAGCTTAGTCCATAAGCATTCATCTAAAATTGTCTGATATAATTTAATTTGTTTCCAGCTGTGTTCTTACATACATCATTAGTGTCTAATTTGATTAATGAAGCAATCTTAGGTTTCCAGTTAAACCCTATAGCTCTTAAAGAAACTTTCCTTTTTGGCCACCTGGTCACACTTCACCACCTGAGCTGGGACTGAAACCTGTTCATAGTGGCAGCTCCAGTGACGCAGTGGGGCCTCCTCGCTTGATTCTCAGTGTGCACCACAGTCAGACAAGGTCTCCTTACTGCCTCAGCCCCAGGTTTCACATAGATGTCTCAGGCATCCAGAGCCTTAAAATTTAATTGTGGTGCAAAACCAAAATAACAGCTTGAGCTAGTGCCTCTGGGAAGAGACACTGAACAAAGCCAACTGTGGGCTTTTATGTCCCTCACAGCATGTGTTTGAAAGTCTGAGAGCTTCCAGCTGAGTCCTTGGCTCCTACTGATCTCTGAATGTGCATCAGCTGGCTGTGCCACAGGTCCCTTCATTGTGCAGGTCAGTGCCAGCTGCTCTGGAGCTCCTGGACACCCAGAGCTTAACCTGCAGCTGGCACTGTATCTGTACCTTGAGCTGTCTGTACTGAATGTATTCTTCAGCACGGCTTCACTTAGCTTTCCATGTTCTCCTTCCAAATGTGATTTGTGTTCCCATTATTGTAAGCTCCCTAGTTCATGGATGAGGAGTAAGGTGGAAAAGAGAGACTCTTTCCTGACGTGTGTTGGTCTGCTGTAGGTATCTTGGTTCTACAGCAGTTCTAGCATGGTTGCATGGTCTCTGTGTGGGTGGTTGTATCGGTCCTTCTCTCCCTGTTTTCCAGCTGAGGGTTCAGACCTCTGAGAACTGTTGTGTGTGTAGTTATGCACATTTTCTGTTATCAGCATGAACAGTGATCCAGCTAGTAATTTTGAGAAGTTACCAAATTACTTTAATGCATGTAGGTGACTCTGTGCACTTGTGAATGTAAAGGCTTTCTTTCCAGAGCAGAAGTGCTGAGGGGAAAGTATGTGTTTTTAATGGTTGCCTGCTTTTTCTAAATACCAGCCAGCACAGGTGACAAAATTTAGCGATGTATGAAGCCCCTGTTGCTGGTTCTCAGATAAAACCCAAGCCTTTGTTTTGAGCTTGTACTTGGAAGATAGAGTTTTGGAGTAGTCTGTTAATTGCAACACGTTATTTTAGATTTAGATTAGATGCTAGGAAGAAATTTTTCCCTGTGAGGATGATGAGGCCATGGCACAGGTTGCCCTGAGAAGCTGTGGCTGCCCTTGGATCGCTGGAAGTGTCCAAGGCCAGATTGACTGGGGCTTGGAGCAACCTGATCATAGTGGAAGGTGTCCCTGCCCATGGCAGGTAGTTGGAATGTGATGAGCTTCAAGATTCTTTACACCCCAAACCATACTGAGGCTATGATTCTGGTCAGTGCTCACTCCTCTCTGTCCAACCAAGCACAGTAGACAGAACGGGATGTCTAGTTTTCCATCTTCAAACTGTAGGTCTTCTCCATTGACATGTCCCAGCTGCTGTGTCGACTCCTTCAAGATCTTGTAGGTCTTTGTCCTGTATGATGAGTGAGACAGCATTAGTTGGAATCTGAGACATCTTAAGCAAGTGTTATGGATTTTGTTGCCAGTAAGTGCAGCAGCTTCATTGCCAAATTAGGTTTCTAAAAGTAGTGCTGCTGAATTGGGCAGGAGGAGGTTTAAGAATGAAATTTGGCTGTCAGGCTGGTGGATCAGTGCTAGTGGTGCCTTGCAGAGACTGGGTGCACTTAGGGACTCAAAGGGAGGAGGCTGGCTTCTTCCAAAGCACAGCCCATGCTGGGACTTCGGTGAGGTTTTAGGGGAATACTGCTGGGTGGTCTGGTTGCAGTCATGTGTACCAGCAACATTCTCCTCCTCATGCCTCGAGACACTTCAGTGAGTCACAGCCTAAGTCAGAACAAAAGTATTTTTTTTTCCCTTCTTAAGAGGAGGGGATTTTTTGCAGGGTAATGAAATTTGATGGCATAATACTTGTAATGAATGGTCACCTATAACTGGAGCTACGTTCTGCAACTGTCCTTCATAAGAAGAAAGTGTTACGCAGTCTGAGGGTGTTTGATCTCAAATGTATTAGAGGCTTCCCAGATTTCCTGTGACTTTCAGCAGCTCACTGTTACATAGCAACTGAATGAATTCTGGATTTGAAACATAGATTTTTCAAGTATTTGAGTTCATTATGTGCTTGGCTATTTGCTTAAGAGTTAGGATTAATCACAACCATGTTATTGTGATGAAATGTGCATTCTGATTCCCTGCAAAGGGCAGGATTTTGTCATCTGGGTCTAATACAGTGTTAATTTCCTCCTCTCTAGGTCAGGAAGACTATGATAGATTACGACCCCTCAGCTATCCACAGACAGATGTATTTCTGGTCTGTTTCTCAGTGGTCTCTCCTTCTTCATTTGAAAATGTGAAAGAAAAGGTTGGTTGAGCTCTGCCTGAAAACAGAGCTGCTGAAGTATGTCAGGAGTTATCTTAGGTAGTTAGTTACAAATGCTGTGTCTCTTCTGTCTTTAGTGGGTACCTGAAATTACTCACCACTGTCCAAAGACTCCTTTTCTGCTTGTTGGGACCCAGATTGATTTAAGAGATGATCCCTCAACAATTGAGAAACTTGCCAAGAACAAGCAGAAGCCCATAACTCCAGAGACTGCTGAAAAACTGGCCCGGGACCTGAAGGCTGTAAAATATGTGGAATGCTCTGCACTTACGCAGGTAAGGGTTGGTGTTAGACCATTTTTTGCTTGCTTTTATTCCATGCTTTTTTCAGTTCCAGGGAAAAACAACTCGGTGTGGATGTGAAGGGGTGTAAACTCTGTTTCTGCTATTTACAGTGTAGCTTTCTCTTTGTCATGTTGTTCTAAGGCACAGAGAGTTGGCAGTGGTACAAAGAAAATCAGCCTGTGTGGTTTAGGCCTAATGTGGGTGATGGAGGAGGGTGTGCTTACTGTGTTTGCTTCTGTGCTAGAGAAAAATAACCGTTGATAACTGAGAAGGTACATTATGGACAATAATTGGGTTGGGACACAGAGTGCACGTCACTGCTGAAACAAGCAGGCAAAGGAAAAAAATGCCTCTCGTTAATGCTGGTACTTTGAAGTCTGGAAACCTTCATAGTTGATAGCTGCCTTCTCTTCCTGTGCAGCTGATGGTGGGCTGTTTCAGCTGCGTCCTTCCTTCAGATAGAAATTCTGTTAAAACAGAAAGTAACAGTTAAATAGTTCTTAAGAGAGTTCTTACATCATGTTTATAACTTGTGAATGTGAGTCAAATGCCAACTAAAGTAGCTGATTTGAGAGCAAGAAACTCAATTATCTTTTCCCTTTCAGTTAGGAATACTGGAGTGGGAGCCATTTTCTGGCTAGCTGACCTGTTGCCTTGGCTTTGGATGCTCTAAGAACTTAATCCTAGATTCTTACTCTCGCAGAATTGACTATAACACTTTGAACAGCTTCCTTAATGCTGGTCTATAAAGAATTTGTTCATCTCTGATGTGCATGGAACCAGGGCTGCGCAGTATCAAGCTCCTCACTCTTTCCAGTTATGTTGTTCATTGATCTCCTTGAGCACAAAGCTATTACCAAACTTCACAAATCTTGACGTTCTACTTATCTTGCTGCTTTTTTCCAGATTGCATGTTTACTCTTCCATTTAAAATCCTCGGGCTTTTTTGTAACAAAGATTTGCCTGGGTGTCTCTTGTGAAGGAAGTGGCTTTGCTGGAGTTGTGCAGGACACTGGCACTGGAAGTGATGTGGTGAGGCATGCTGCTGTTCATCCTGGGAATCCTTGATCAAAAAGTGGTCTTGGCCATGCTTCCTAACTGCCCACAGGCAAGCTGAGGGCTGTTTATGTTTGAGCTATAGTTTTTCTTGGGTCTGTTCAGCCCCAAAATACTGTTTTAGATGGTGTCTGGCACAGCCTGAATGCTGCTGCTAACTTGGTTGTAGAACCTGCTAATTGGGTAAATACCTGCCAGGGCCTTTGTCCTGTATTGCTCTCTGAGACCTTTTCCTCTGTAGCTTTGGACTAACTTTGGACTTGAGCTTGTGTCTGCTCAAGTTGCATGGAATCACTTAGAATTACTACAGCAAGAGTTGATATGACAAAAATGTTGGTGTTTATCTGTTCTTTCTATTTCCCAGTAGACTAGTCTGTATCTGTTGCAGTGAACAACTTCATGCACTTGGAAGCTCAGCCTGAATTTTCTTCCAGAGCATTAGTGCTTGTATACTAAGTGATGATTTTAGTGGTCAGGAGTGACCAGGGAGGAGGATTCAGAAGCCGTCTCACCTGGACAACTAGTTGGTTTGCATCTGCTCCATTTTTCTCCCTTCGTTTGTTATTGACTCACCAAACACTTTTTTCCTGGGTCTGTCATCAGTAGCTGGTGAAAAGCATTGTAACTGTGTCATGGTTTGACACTGGCACAATGCCAGTGCCCCATGAGAACATCCTCTCCCTGGTGTCTGCTGTGAGGTGGTACCCGGAATAAACAAAGCAGGCTCCTACTTAGGGGAAAGGAAAAAAAACTTTATTAACTAAACTACAAAAACTCAACTACCAAGAGGGAAGGAGGAAGGAAAAAAAAACCACAAGGAAAATGAAAACTGCACAGAAACACTCCCCCTCCTCCTCCCACTAAATTCCCAGTACATTTACATTTCCCAAAATCAGCAACTCTTGGTCAGGCAACCACCCTTTAGGTAATCAAATCTTCAGTTCATCAAGAGTTAGACAGAGTCCTTCCTTGTGCTATGGACTTCTTGTCATAAGTAACACTGCCTGGAGATCCTTTGCCATTGTGACATCTTCCTTCCATGTCCGGTGCTCTCACCACCTTGCATGGGGCAGGGCCTGCTTTGAGGGTGGTCTTTTTAAGGATGCCTCATCTCGTTCCAAACAGAGCACAGTCTCATCTCTGGGACCTTTGTCCTCCCATTTCTTTTACACCCCCTGGGGCCGAAGGGTCTCAACACTGAACTCTCTTGGCTCTGAGTCCTTGCTTCCCCCTGGAATACAGTCTCTGTATAAAAAGGAAACAGTCCATGACTATACAAAAAGAGTCCAGCAAAAATGCCACTCCATCTTCTCCATTCCTCCAACATCTCTCTCTCTCTATTGCCAGACCTCCCCACTGCCCCATTTCTTTCTTCATCCTCCACTCTTATATCTCTTCTAGGAAAGGTTAATGTTCTGTAAAGTTTTCATTGTCCACAAAGGGTTAAAAGCTCTTACAAGCAGCTGGCCGCACCCCACCCCCCCCTTCCGCCACCGCAGTCCAAGGTAACAGTCCCAGGCATGGCTCTCTCTCTCTGGGATGGGAGGGGACTGACTGTCCAATGGCTCCTGGGGTCTCTCTCGGCCCTCGGCGACGCTTTCAACGCCGTCTCTTGCTCTTCCCCGGCTGCTGCGCCACCGCATCTGCGGCACGGCCCTTGCTAGGACGAGCTCCGCCCCAGCGGCTCGCTCCAGGAGTGGGGAGCTCGCAGACAATTGCCCGTGCGGGGGAGAGGCCAGGGACAAGGCCCGCGCCTTGTCTCCCTCTCTCGCCCTCTCTCCATCTTTCTCTGATGGGGGCTGTCCGATGGCTCCTGGGTCTCTCTCTCTCCCACCCTTCCACCCTCAGCAGGGGGTCAGGCCTACCTCTGCCGGGCTGCGTGACTTTTTTCCCCTCTGGTGGGGGAGAGATCTAACGCTTCCCACTGGAAATTCAAAGAGAACTCCGAGGGAGGAGAGCCCTGCTTTTATCCCATGGGCAAGTGTTCTCAGAGATGGATCCAATGCTCCAGTGGCCCAACCAGGTGCCAGTATTAAAATCCGAATACCTATTGGTGACCGCAGCATAAGCAGCATATCTCAGATGTCCCATTTCCGGTCAAACCACCACAAACTGATCTGCAAAGGGTTGTGTGGAGCTCCTGCAGTGATCTCACTGGCAGCTTGCTGAACACAGAAGGCAGCTTCCCTGACCTGGAGGATTATTTTCCTATCTGCAAGGCAATGCTGTAGTAGCTGATTTTAGCTGAAGTGAGACTCAACTGGTTATTCAATCTCTCTTTGCCTTGGATGCTGTCTGTGCGGTTCACTTCAGCAGTGCAGGGTGTTTTTTTTCTTCCCAACTAATTTACAAATTACTTTGACACCACAGTAGCTAATACTCACAGAATCATGGAGCTGGCATTATTTGTTTTTGTACTGTGTGAGTCATGAGAGGCTGAGTTTTGAGTTTTTCTGTAAAGACAGAGTATCTTCTCCCCAAGTTTGGATAACTGCTCTATTGGAGAGCCAGTTCTATCCCCCTTTCCTCAAATTGT
Organism: Geothlypis trichas; assembly: GCA_009764595.1. Taxonomy (NCBI): domain Eukaryota; kingdom Metazoa; phylum Chordata; class Aves; order Passeriformes; family Parulidae; genus Geothlypis; species Geothlypis trichas. The sequence goes on along the minus strand of CM019923.1, from coordinate 7,939,269 downwards.
GGAATCCCTTTTTGTGATGAAGGCATTTTTAGTGTCTGTCTCCAGCCTTTCTTTACAAAATCACCCAGTGCTACTGTGACAAGTAGGTGAGGCTTTGCTGTTAGGAAAGGGTGACTGACAGATTGCAACTGCAGTGATTGTTACTTCTGTTACTCTTCGGTGAGGATGTCTGCACTTTCTGAAGCCCAATCCTAGTACCTCACACCAGAGAGAATGCTGAATTTGGTTTCTTTTTCTCCTGATGGTGGGTTGCCAGTTTTGACACAGATATATAAAGTGCTTTAAGCTGTCCATAAACAGAGGAAGCCTGATCTCAGCCTGTTTCCAGTGTAACACAAAGTCATGATTTTAACAGGCCTGTGTGTCTGTGGTATTGAACACAATTTCTTCCCTTCATGTTGTTACTCATGGTCATCCAGGCTTTTAACCCTGTCCATTTTCACAACAATTTTGTCCCAGTCCTTTTTTTTTATCCTCTTCCTTTTTTTGCTAGGTCCTTCAAAACAAATCCCGAATTCTGCACTGCTGAACAAATTTCTCGCAGGCGGTACAAAAATAAGAGGAATCCCTGAATAGGAAAATTTAAGTAAAATTGTTTTCTTGACTCTTGCCCTGCCTGGGTTCTTAATCTGTTTAACAGTACATAATTGATTTTATGCTGCAGCCTTATTCTCACAGAGAAATTAAATCTAAATACTATTTAGACTTCAGAGGCATTATTTATCGGAAGTCTTTAGCTCTTTTTTGAACCTGAGTTGCAACTCACTCAAAGAAAAAGAAAAATTTCTGGGGAGGATGTACAGAATGTACATTGTAGTTTCCTTAAACTTTTGTTCTTTCAAGTATAATCATGCATGTTATGTGATGGCCTTAAATGCTTCCAGATGGCACTGGCTTAGAGGTCTCCCATGTATGTGCTTCAGTAAAATAAGATTAAAGACCCTCTAAAAGGGATATATCCAGTATAACCTGTAAGGGAAAAACCAGTTACATTTGAATGATCTGAAAAGAAATTAATTTTACACATATTGCAGTTGTTTACAGGATGTAATTGAAGCTCTTCTGTTTGCTTTCAGCTATCATAAAACAGTTCTGAATTTTTGAAGGGTGCACTCATGACAGTAGATTTAGGCGAGTCCAGTTAGTCTAAACTGACCCAGGTTTCACTTCTGGTGTGGTGTGTAACCTGGCAGACTTGGGTGGGAGTGGTAACGCCCTGCACTGTTCCTCTTGTGCTTACAGCAAATGCAGCGCATACTTTGTGCTCCAGTGTAACCCCTGCAGAGTCCTGCAGCTCTGTGACTGCTTTTCTGGTGTTGGATCCCAATTGTTGCACTCATAAAGCTGTTCCTGTCTTTCTGTGGTTACACTTGCTTTGGCAACTAAACTGAATAACTGAAATGCACCATTTCCATGCTGGCTCCCAGTGTCAGAGTAGCTCTGGTAAGGTATTGCATCACTTCTAAAGACTTGAGAGTTAGTGACTGCCAGTGATGATGGCTTACCAGGGTGGTCCTGCTTCCATCCCAGAATGTGTGTTCCCAGCCATTTGGAGACCTTCAGTTATTCAGGGGCTGAATTCACAAAGCAGAGGAGTTGTTTGGAGCCTTTGCTCTGGACCTGGGGAGTTGGGAGCAATACTCTGTGTATCCGAGGTGTTCACTTATCCACAGTGGGTGACGACAAAAGGTTTAACTGACCTTTTGGATCTCTCTGCTTGGGCAAGCTGCTGTGTGCTTGATTTATTCCCCTGTAAACTCCCTCGGTGTAGTACAGCAGTGGAGTGGAAACCGTCACCATTTGTGTGGCCCCCTCCCCCATGTTCTTGCTGTGTTTGTGCCTCTGCCCTTCTGAGTGTTGATTTTGTCCGACTTGGCCTGTCACATGTTCTGTCTCTGTCATTGACGTCTGGGTTATCTAAATGAGATTTTCTCCTAGGATCTACTTGTTTTTTTGCAAAGTAAATCTGTTTACTGCCTCTGTGAATTCAGCCTGCTCCTGAATGCTCTTTGTATCTGCTTGTTTTTCTCTAATCCTCTAACCTGGCTGCTGTTTTTTCTCCTCCCCTCTGTCTTGTAGAGAGGTCTGAAGAATGTGTTTGATGAGGCTATCCTAGCTGCCCTCGAGCCTCCGGAAACTCAGCCCAAAAGGAAGTGCTGTATATTCTAAACTTTCTTCTTCCCCTCTTGCTGCTGCTTCCTCTGTCCCACTACTGTAGAAACCCGGTTAAAAATGAATCAAACCATCTTGATTGAAAGCTGTTGTGCCTGCTTGCCATCTTAGAGCGACCTCTGTATTAGCTCTTGGACTGAAAACAGTACTTGAGATCTTTAGTAAAACATTGTGACTGTGGAACATGAACTGGACTCGCTTAACTCCCTGCTGCTTGGGTTGCCAGGTGTGGCTAGCTTTATAATTCAGGCTGTTGGGGGAAAGGATTTGGTTACCTTGTTATTTAAAGAACGACCAAAAAAATGAGAGATGATGTTTGATCTTCCTGAATCCAACTGGAAGAAACAATGGGTGTGTTTTCCATTTCTACTTGTGACTCTTAACTGTATTTGCATGATAAAAGTACCCGAACTGGTGATCTGCAAATGATGATGTAAAGTGAAGGGTTTTCTGGTTCTCCTGTGTGCAGTGAGATATTTGCTGTTGCTTTGGCTGTCTGTGCTTTATTGGAGTATCTGTCAGTCCTTGGGGGGAAGGAAATATCGATGTACTTGCTACTGCTTTATGAACTGTTAAATTATGGCTTTCATTGACATGGTAGAGCTCTTCATTTCAATAATAGATCCTTAAGCCTGTTACTGTAAGATGTAAAGCTGCTGCTTACTATCGTGCTTCTGATTTTTATTGTTTTAAGGAAAAAGCATCGATTGTAGCTTGTCTTTAATTTTGAAATTAAAAATTGCAGTTGTTTGTATAAATGACTGATGAAACTTTATTCAAGTTGCATTTCCTGGCTCCAGTTTAATCCTTAACAGAGTGTGTGATACCCCTCTGTATTCCTCCCAGCTTGAACTTTTTTGTTACCATGGCAGCTTTCTGGTCTCTGCCTAGCTGCTTCTAACCCTGCGGTGTTTGGGGCTGGATGCCCGACCAGAGCATGTACTGGACAAGGTTATAATTGCATACTTACCTTGTCTCTCCTCCGCTGACACACGAGGGTGTGTTGTCACAGGTGTGCTCCAGGTTAAGTTCTTCCATCAGAATGGCAGCACTTTCTACTTTGCTATTAGCGCAATGAAATATGAGTAGCCAGTTAGTCATAAAAGTTGCCTTAAGGAAATTACTTTGTTGCACGTGTTTTGCTACTTGTGAAGCACACTGGTCTGTTCTCTGAGGATTAGTTTTCTTGTTCTGAAAATGAGATGCCTCTGCTGAGAAGCTGCTGAGAGCAGTGGTACGGGGCTTCGCTGGCAGGCAGCTTTAGGGATGGCAAATCTCTATGTGTCCTTAGAGGGGTGTGGCTGCCACTTGGCTTTCTGGGGTTTGTTGTGTGAAAAATCAAAAATGAAACTGCCCCTTTCTCTCTTTGCACCTTTTCAGAAAGGCCTAAAGAATGTATTTGATGAAGCGATATTGGCTGCCCTGGAGCCCCGGAGCCGAAGAAGACTCGCAGGTGTGTGCTGCTATGAACGTCCCTCCACAGCCCCTTCTGCAAAGCTGGTGTTTGATGTCATACTAAAAGCAATGTTAAAATCAAACTAAAGATAAATTTAAAATTTGTTTTTGCAATAATTGACAAATGCCCTGCACTCCCATCTCCCCCACACAATCCCTGTGTGAGATGAGAATGTTAGTGTTTATTCCCCAGTGCCCCCTCAATTCACTTAAACTAGTTAATTTTGAGTAAATTGTGTATTATCAGAAGACACTGATCATTACTAGTTTTTTTTATTTTGTTTATTGTTTCTAATTTTTTTTGTTTAACATCAAGGCATGCTCAATGACTTTTCTATACAGACTAATTTTAGGCTGTTTAACTGAAGTCTTGCTCCTCACGCTGGTGCAGCAAGACTTGGTTCTGGTTTCTTAGACCTTGTAGGGCTATTCTGCAGCCAGCCGGCAGCCTGGGTATGAGCAGACTTTAGTCAGGAAAGCAAAATGTCCCAAGCTGGTGCTCCTCTAAGGATTGTAGAAAAATACATCTTCTCTGAAGTTGCCTTGTATCTTTTGCCCTGGCTTTTTAACTGTGCAGGTAATAAATTTATACCCGTATCCTCTAAGTTACGACGCCTTAGGAACAGGAGAATGATTTTCTCTGGATGCACCATCAGACTTGAGACTAACTTGACGGTCTCTTCCTTAGTCTTTGCCATCATATTCTTTGCTTATGCTGAAGAAATAACTGCCCCTTGGAAGTAGGCCTAGCTGGGTCAGTTGGCTTTTATTTAATCTACCTTCTGGCAATCCTTAATTATTAGAGAAATGCTTACAATGACCAGCGCATACACGGCTGCTTGGACACCCTAAAGGGACCTGGGATGTGCTACAATGGGTTTTGGAGCTGGCTCTGATGGTGCATCTCTTGCTGGATGGCTTGGCATACTTCGGGGAGAGGTGGAAAGATAGACCTGTGTCAGTTGAAAAGAAGTGCAGGAAGGGGCTTCTGGTGTTTGGTGTGACACCATACTGGGACCAGTTAAGGGAACCCCTTTTTCTGCATTTTGCTCATGAGTAACCTTGAACCTGTAAGAGGGGCTCCAACCCTGAACATCATGTGCAGTGTCTCTACATAGACCATCTGGAGTACCATAAGGATTTTACCAAAAATTATTTTGGTTTGCAAATTAAAAAAATTTTAAGACTTAGGGAATCTTCTCCATCTTCCACAATTTAAATTTCTTGTAGACTCATTAGTGTTGAACCAATGCTTTTTCATGTCTAAGTTCTTTGTATATGCATTCTTTCAGATGTATTAAAGTATCTTCACAAGCCTGCCTGAGGGTAGTTATTTCCTTTGCCTTTCTTCTGAGTGTGAAGGACTTGTAAATATGGCTTTTATCCCTTGTGAGCCCCCTTTCCTCCTTGTGAGCTAGCCTTTCCTTAATGTTTAATCCTTGTCAGTCTGCTTCTGGCTTTCAGTCCTGTCAAAATTGCTCTAATCTTTAATGCAGCATCTTTCCTGTCAGACCCCATGAAGAAGAGGGTTCGGTAGTTCTTAAAAAAAGAAATACTCAGTGTGCATGCTCCCAAATAGTAAAAGCTGGCTTTTGGGGCTTACTGGGTTCCTTCTTCTGTCAAGAAATTTCCTGTTGTTCCCTGCTCATGGGTGGATAGCAGAAAGCCTAAAGGGACAAATGATGTCCTACCTATCCCAAAACTGCACACAACTTCATCACACCTTTTGTTCATGCTTGAGAAGAATAGCAAAGTCTTAACACTGTTGATAATAACTTATATTTATTATTAAATCATGTTAGAAAGAACCTCACTTTTCTTTTAAGAAGCTGATTTTTGGATACTCTAATCCTGAATCGTAGTGTAAGATGTGTTTTTTTTCATTTTTCATAGTGATTAGTGCTGCTGCTCAACTTTGCAATTCAGTTTTAATTGCTGCCTTCTATGGGGCGATTTGGCTGGAACTCTGGGCCTTCTGGAGAAGGCTATGCTGGTATTTGTTGATGGCTGTTCTTACAACTTCTTCACCTTGTAACAGCTAATCCTAATTCCTATGTCTAAAGCCAGCAGCAAGACCAAGGGATTGCCTGCAGGAAACTACCTTTGGAGTGGAGGGAGAACCTTTATGACTTCTTCAGTCAAGCCTTTTCTGTCTTGGATATGTTCTTAAGTAGTCCCTCTGCATACATCTTCATGGCAGTGATCTATGCCAGTCCTTTTGGCGAAGCAATAAAGTCTATTCTGTTGAATCAAGGCCACAAGGTTAAACTTGGCTCTGGAGGGAATCCAGGAAGTGCGAGATGGAAAACATACTTTTCAAGGAGTGGTGCTGTTTCCTTCTTCCTAGTGTTCATTAGCTTTGCTGAAGTCTGATAGCTCCCTGGATCTGCTAGGATATAGCTGTCCCAGGCCTATGACTGGTAAAACAAGCTCAAACAGCTCTTGTGCTGTTTCATGCTATGCCTGATTTTTTCTGGAGTGTAGTGGAGAGGTTTGTCTGAGGCTAGGTGTGTGAGATGTGCTCTCTCTTGCCAGGTTCTCGAATGAGCTCCATGGTGACTGTCTTCCTTCCCATATGAAAGCATGAAAAGCTGTCAAAAACAGGCAAATCCACCACTTGCTTCCCCTTCTGGAACTGCCACACCCACAGCTAGTGGGTTTAAGAGCACAGGGCTTGGAGGCAGGTGGGAATATGTGGCACATTGTTCGTCCTAGAATGGCAAACCAGTCTGTAGTGTGAGCTGGGATTTCCTCATGTTACTGACAGAGGATTTGCTTCTGCAGATATACTTGTGGCTAATGGCTCTTGACCTCTCATCTGTGAGGGCTACTGAGGTACCTGCAGCAGCTCATGTGTACAAATAGGACATGAGGTTTGGACTGGCTGCTTAACCAGCTGCTACATGAAATCCCAGAATCCCAAACTGGTTTGGGTTGGAAGGGACCTGAAAGCCCATCTCGTTCCACCCCCTCCCATGGGCAGGGACACCTTCCACTAGACTTGGTAGCTCCAAATCCTGTACAGTTTGGCCCTACATGTGCTAATGGGGTCCATTAAAGGACCAAAGGGTGTAAAGGGCCAAACATCTCTGATGGGAAGATGCCTGAGAATTGTATCAAGCTTGGGCTGAGGGTTACATGGAGGCTGAAGAGCAGCTTTGTGTTTTATTGACCGGGACACTCCAATTTCATATTAAATGTTTTGGATTATTCGTATAAGTGTTTTACTAAACAGCCACTTCTTCCTGCACAAGGATTAAGTTTGTGATTTGAGGGTTTTGGTTGGCTTTCATGGTGAGCTACTAGTTCCTAATATTAATCAGGTTCTTGCTTCTGTTGGCTACTCAAAACAAGTGGCACTTGATCAGCTGGTTGTTGTCTCTGAAGCAGGAATCATTTATTTTCTCTGTCTGGGCTGTGTGTTCTCACATGTCCTTCACATCAGTTCCATCAGCTCCTGTACAGGGAGACAGTTACATTCATTGCATGGGAAATTTGACATCTTGCACAATATTTCTTGATGAACTAGGGACCCTGTTTTTTCAGGGTCAAGCTGATACCAAAAGAGTGCAAGATAGGAGAGCAAATCTGCTGTAGAGGGTTAGGGAGTAGGTGGGAGCATGCCCACAGTGTGACCACTACAGCTATGTCAGGTAAACTCCTGTGTGCTGTGGTGACAAACAGCATGAATCAGTTTGTTTTCCCACTGTGCTGTTGTCAGTGGAGTTGACATATGGAAACTGAGGACTAAATACAGAAGTAGTTAATATGGAGAAAAACCTTGCCTCTTGTAGGGGACATACTTGCACCTGAAATCCAAACCAAGACACTGGACTCCAAGGCTGATTACTGTTGGGAAGAGTGCTCTATGGCAGCAGTTGCTTTCCTGAGCAGAAGATAATTTTAAGCATACCCTAAGCTTAGTCTCTCCCTTGCTGATTTAGATGGTATGTGGAAATTTTCCCCTATGTATAAAGATGATTCAGCTAATCTTGCTGTTCCTTTACCTTTTGGTGCAGACACAGAGTCTGCATGGCTGCTGTAATTCTGACTGGTGCTAAGATTGTATTAAACTAGTAGGCCATTTTTCTCTCCAAGCTTTCCTGTGCTCTACTGTCATGTTGGAATAATGAGCCTTTTCTTGCTCTCCCTTGCCTGTTTCCGTGTGGGGCAATGGGAAACTGTTATGCCATGGAAGAAATGGTACTGTTGAGCATCAGATGCAGTGAGGGTCATCTTTACTGAGGTGTTTGGGAGATCAGTGAGACAGGCTGAGCTCTGCAACTTTCCCAGAAGGCAGCTTCGTTGGTCAGCTGTGTTCTTCACTCCTCTCTCTCCTTCCCAGTAATGTGCTGGGCATTATACATTAGTGGGGCCCTAATTAAAGTATGGGGATGCTATCAAGTAAGGGGAGATGGGCATATTTGATAGGACCTCTGAGAGAAGAGCTTTCAGGAGCAATGGCATCTTCCCCAACACAACTGAGTCACCCAGGCTTCTGAGCAGTTGGTTTCATGGCATTACACAAACCTGTCATGCGCCCCAGTTAGCTGTTGACTATGGCCTTGAAGGCTTTCTGAGGATTGTGTTAGTTTCATCTGACCTGGGATGGTTCCCTTTGTGCCTTCACTGTCTCTGCCTTGAGTGTGTGTCTGCCCTCCTGTCGTAAGGGGTTCTCAAAAAGGAGATGTGATCTTAGAATGCAGCTGTGTGAACCTCCTTTAGCATTACATTGGATTGATGTACAAATCTCCTGAGTTTTCTGTCCTGTATGTGGTCTATTTCACATCCTAGAGTGGGTTTTGGAGTGTGGTATTGAGATTTGCACTAGGTGAAATGTAAGCGGGTATTGCAATTCAGTGGAGAATGGAATTTGGGTCATTGGGGGCCTGACTGGAGGGAGTTTGAAGGGCTCCCAAAATCTCAGTTTTGCTTTTGGGTTGGTTTTGCTTGGTGGATCTGTTCCTGTTGCCTCTGCTGCTTGCTGCTGCTGAAGCTGAAAACAGACCAAGATTTTCTCATGTTTCCAAGAGACAGCGTGTCCTCTGGTACTTGGCCACCACCTAGGGTCTCAATTTGCAGATGGCAGCAGCTGCATCCTTTTAAAACCAGAGTCTGAGTGGTACTTGCAAAAGCATTGTCTCACTGACCTGACCCAGCCTTCCTGCTGCCTTATCTTGTGTTAACCAACCTCCTCACTCTTCCTCTCCAACTCTTTTCCATGGGGTGATTCTGGGTGCTGTGCTTGGAAGGTGTCTTACTTTGCTTCCCCTGGCTGCCCACACTCTGCATCCTCTGAAGAATATTCTCAGTATTGTTGCTCTTTAGAAAGATCAAACATGACAGAGGAAATTACTGCTTCAAAACTGCAAAGAGTATCCTGACTGATTAAACTACAAATAAACAAGTTTCTAGCTACTGAACTGCACTTGTGAATTTCTGCTAGTTTTGTCACTTTGGTCCCAGTGGTGATCTGCCTCTTTCACGGGCTGAATCAATTCCTGAAATTGAGCCTGGAATAAAGCAACCATGATCTGGGAGTTGGCTGGAGGTCTCTGTGAACTTCTGCCCTAAATGACTTATCCAGGATTGCACAAGACCTGGAAGCATTGGTTATGCTGGAGCTCACAACAAGTTAGCTTAACTAGAGATCCTGTGCAACTGCCACAACACACCTGACAAGTCCAGAGTTTCTTCCCTCTTTTCCTTTGGAAGCTGGTGCTGCCTGCCAATTCCGCGGATACAGTACGGTGAGTGAAGTACAGCTTATCATGGGCTTAGGAAAAAAGCCTGAATGCAAATAATCGACTGTAGAAGAGTGGAGGAACTTGGATAGGGGCAGGGGAAATCCTGATCTGCATCTGACTTCTGTCTGTGTATTTTTTTTTCACCCATCCTGATGCTGCTACCCTCTGCTTACTGCTCAGCTTTGGAAGAGTAAGCAAGGGGGTGTATTTATTTTATCACCCCCTAATGCAATGGTCTCTGGAAGTCAGTAAATTTTCTAACTTATGCCAGGGACGTTTTGGCTTGAATTGTTAATGTGAGCCCTGTGAGCTAAGGACCAGCTGAACACGGACCCTGTGCAATGTGTTCTGTCCAGTTCCTGGCACCTGGCAGAGTGCTTCCCTGAGGCATGGGTGGGAGGGCAGCTCCTGGCCCTTAGAGGGCAGTATGTGTGCTGGGCTCTTTTCGGTTCCTGTGGTGCAGTAGCTGGGCAAGGGGAATGCTCAGCAGTGGAACTTTCACCTTGTGTACTTGTCTGTGGTGCGTTTCCAGCTGCCCCTCTGGTGGTTTGCGACAGAAGGGCTAAGATTGGAATTTGGCTCATGTTCCTGGCGTCGCATGCTTATGAGAGCCTCCGCGGCCAATGAGACCTTCCGGAGCTGAGCGACCCTTGGAGCGGGAGCCCACAGGGTGGGACATGGTAGGCTCAAGCAGCCATCCGGCCTCCGGGGTGACCTGCAGTGATGCCTGGGTCACAGCTGCTAATAAAGCCTGATGAGGTGCTAAACGAATCGACTATAAGGGTCATACAAATTGGTTCCTGCAAGGGAGTTGGCCTCATGTTCCTAGGTGAGGGGGTGGAGTTCTGGAGCAGGAAAACGAAGACTAAAGTCTCTACGGGGGAGACATCTCCATGGGCTCTGGTGAGAAATGGGCATGAGCTCTGATGCACAGATTTGCCATCACCTTTAATCTGCCATCAGTATTAGTGCTGGAATAAACTACATAAAATTAAACTAGATATATACTGAGTTCCTGACCTTTAGTCTTGATGTGTATGTGAAAATACTTCTGTTAGTTTTGAATTTCCAGCTCTGCTTGGTTTTGAAGAAAACCCTGTTGAGGGTTGTGTAGGGCAACCTGGGGTGGCTGCCTGCACATACTGGAAGTGTATGTGCATCTGCTCACCCCCCCATATAGTGGATATTTTTGGCCCTGACAAAGGAGGAATGATGAGGAAGACTCCATTTTATCAAAAGGCTAATTAATTTTTATTCTGTTCTATATTACACTATATTACATTACATCTAAACTGAATCTGCCAATCTCAGCTGCAGTCCAGCTGCACAGCATCTCGTCAGCCAATAGTCCCAACATGCACACACACTTGGCCCTGATATGTCAAGAAACAAAACACTATCACTTGGGAAACAATCTCCATATTGCATTCTACTTTTGCACAATACAGGCACAGCAAATTAGATGAGAATTGTTTTTCCTTTCTCTGAGGTTCAGAGAATGTGAAACCCAGAAATATTCTTGGGAAGAATTGTGCCTCACTTTTCTCTGTGGAGAGAGAAATGTGGTGACACCCCTGTGCCTCTTTGTGCTGCAACTCTCAGCCTGAAGTGGCTGTGTAATTGGTGTTTTCAATGTGTTGAGGGAGAAGCCTAAACTCCATAATACAAGGGCTGTACTGGTCCTGTCTGTACAGTCCCTGGAAATCCTATCCAGAGTTGGACATGTACTGTGTAGGGTTAGTGTCACTTATTTTGGGGTGATGGTGCTCACCAAAGTCTGCCTGTAATTGTATGGGGAGGAGAGAGGATTTCTTTCCACAGTGGGGAAAGGTTGGTTACTTAATCCAACACCCCACTCTGGAAGGATGGGGATGTTGGAAGCAGAGTGCTGCATATGCCTTCCTTGAATTTAGTATAGGACCTAGGTCTAGGCTGCTGTCCCATGCATAGCTGTGACAACCTCCCTGTGCTCCCAATGACAGTTACAGCTGGAGGGAGCTTACCCCAGGAGAAACACAACTTCTTGGCCCTTCCAGAACGTTATGGGAGGATAAGATTGGAGCAGAGGTTCCCTTGCCAGATGCTGTGGCAGTGGTGAAGCCCATGGGTATCTTGCCTCCTCCTTTATAGTTCTCTGCTGATTTGGTGGTATTCTTCTTCCCATCAGGTGGGAACCGTCAAAAGTCCCATGCTCCTGATCTGTAGCTAGTCCTGACTTGGATCATATGTTTCCCAAATCTCCCCCCTCCTACCTTTCACTGTTGGCTATCCAAGGGGAACTGGAGATCCTAGCACAATGCTGCCCACTTCCCAGAGCTCGTAGCGGGGTGGACTCCTCCTTGATGGTTTCTGAGTTGTTAGCTGTCACCTGCTTATGCCATTCTGGGCTGTGGACCTTATATCCCAGGGTCAGCATAGTGTGAGAAGCAATTCCTTTTAAATGCAGCTGAGGCTAGTGGGGGCAAAACTCAAATGATTGGAAGCTTGCAAGAGTTGAGACCTGATGTCTTCAGGCAAGGTAAGTGACTGCTTTGGACCTCAAGGAGTGTTTCAGCCTCCTTGGCCATGGCCTGGCAATGCAGCCAACTTCTTCCTTCCAGCCTGTGTGTGCTGCAGAGGTGCAGGACTGTGCTGAGTCCATGGAAGATGCTTGGATATATGCGGGAACTTAGAGCATGAAAAAGGCTTCTCCTGGAAACCTGCTTTAGCTTCTTCCCTTCTCTTGTGGAGAGTCTGAACTGGGCATCACTTTCAGAAACTGCTGCGGCATCATCCTGGCAGCCAAGAGGTTTGGTTCCTGTGAGCCTGGTGAACTCTGAGATCTGGCCATGTCTGAGTGGTTCTGCTGCAGAGGAGAAGCCACTTTGTTTTCTGGAAAGCAGAGCAGGCAGAGGCAGGAGAGCAGGGTGATGGGCTGGGGGGGGCTGTGATGGGGCTGTGTGGTTGTTCTCTGCTTTTATCCAACATGTGGCTTTAAGAGATGTTGGCAGCCCACTGGAGCACAGCATCCCTGGCTCATTGCTGGTGGTAACAGTGCTGGGATATGTAGGTGGCTGGTGAAGTCACCGTTCATGGCAGGGGATACTCATGAACTGAGGCAGATCATAGAACCCTAAAATTGTTTGGGTTTGAAGAAACCTTAAAGATAATTTAGTTCCAATTCTCTGTCAGGGACAGGAATACCTTCCACTAGACCAGGTTTCTCCTGTCCAGCCTGGCCTTGAACACTTCCAGGAATGGAGCAACCACAGCTTGTCCAGATCCCTGGAGGCATTTAGCCCTACTTCAGTCTCTTGGAGTCTCTTAAGCCAGCAAAGGGTGAGGTAATGAATGTTGATTCAGCCATGACTGTCTGGGGTTGGATCCTGGTGGAAGATAAGGTCTGCTCAGTTTTCCAGGATTGCTGTGTGACAGGAACTGGAGCTCAGTGGCTCCTATAGAGTGAATCAGAGATTCATGAGCACAACCGGTATGACATGGTACCTTTTACTCGCTGTCAGGGTTTACTGTGGGTGGGACAGTCTTGTCCTGTGTTGCCTCTGTTCAGCTCAGCTCACAGAAGTGTGCACCAGTAACTTGCAGCTTTCCAGGGATTTGCCTCTGAAGCACAATGAAAAAGTCTTTTCCATGAAGCTGCATTTCCCAGAAGCCTTTTCCATGAAGCTGCGTTTCCCAGCTTGTCTTCTGCACCAGGAGCAGAGCTCCAGCAGTAAACCAGGTAGGTATTGGTACAGGCATGGTATTTGCAGGGCTGGGGTGCTTTTTTGGATTTCATTACAAAGAAATGAGCCCACCAAGCCCTGGTGAGGCTGACTGGCTATATGTTTTTCCTCAGGCAGATAAATCTGGGCTTCTTGCGCAGATTCTGGTGGTAGTACCCAAGCTCCAGGGATGCTGTGAGGCTGTAGGCCTTTTTTTACTTCCTTTGAAATAATGAAAAGAAAACGGAAAACTAAAGAAAAATAAGTCTCCTATGTCAAACAAGGGCAAACCAAAAGGTGCTGGCTGCTAGCTAAAGCCTGTTTAAAATAAATCTGAAAATGTTTTGCACAGCATCTTCTAATTTCCTTGTTTGATTTACTGATCACTGATTTGGGATGTGTTTGGATGAAGATTTGTCACTTTTGTGCAGTGGGCAAACAGGTGGAGATGGAGTTGGCTGAAGGAAATAATCTGGAACTTCTCACTGCTGCTCAGCTTGTGTGTCTCTGGGGCCTGTGCAGACAACCTCATCCTGAGGTCCCCTCCTGTGGTCATGGGGCTTTACCTGGGATCACATCCAGCATTTGGGTTGGTAGTTTTCCATTTCCTGTCACGTGCAGGATGACTGCACCACCCCTGAGCTCCTTTTCCACAGACTGAGAGCCCAACAGCTCCCTCAGCTGCTTCTAGTGTCCCAGACCCTTCCCCAGCTCCATTCCCTTCTCTAGACACACTCCAGCCCCTCAGGGTCTTTCCTGTCATGAGGAGCCCAGAACTGACCCCAGGATTTGAGGCGGGGCCTCACCAGTGGCCAGCACAGAGGAACACTCACTGCCCTGGTCCTGCTTTGCCTTGTCCTCTTGCCTACCTGGGCACACAGTGGCTCATGTTCAGCACCCCCAGGTCCTTTTCTGCCCAGCAGCTTTCCAGACTTTTCTGCATGCCTGGAGCACTGCCTGGGTTTGGTGTGACCCGAGTTCAGGACCTGGCACTTGGCCTTGTGCAGTTGGCCTCGGCCCATCAATCCAGACTGTCCTGATACCTCTGCAGAGCCTTCCTGCCCTTCAGCAGATCCCACTCCCACCCAGCTTGTGGTGTTGGCTGTGACAGCACCCCCCTGGCTGCCTGGGGTGGATTTTTGGCTCATACCACATAAGCACAGCCCCCTTGCCCTGATGGATGTTGTCTTCAGCCATGTTCTCCCAGAGCTGGGCTCTCATTGGCAGGATGCTTTGCAAGGTGCTGGTCCACCTCACTGTCTTGCCTGCACCGCAGAGCATCAGGGGGCTGAACTGGGACACCGCTGTGCCTCAGGCAGAGGTGAGTTCCGGCTGTCTCAGGACAGCCCATGTCAGGTTGTTCCCAGCCCACTAGATGGCAAACATGTAAAGGCTTTGCTCATTCCTCGCCAGCCCGGTCCTTGGCTCCAGTGCCAAGAGGAATTGAATTTCTTTTTGCTGGTGCCGTCTGCACCAGCAGCCACCGGCTGTGAGTCCAGTGCAGTCATTTACATTTCCAGCTCCTTTGTGTAACATCAGTACTGGGGCGGGCACTAACTGCTGAGCTGTTTTCAGCTGTGCCAGAGCGCAGCATCGGCTGAGCAAGCCACATCCAGCTGTGCTCCATTGCTGCTGGTGTTGGTTTTGGCTTCCTCCGGATGAACCCAGCCCTGGTTAACAGAGGACCAGGTGGAAGAGGAAGAGGCTTGGGGGTTTAGTGGGATAGTTTGTTCCACTGACTATCATGAGCAGTTTGGGTTTCCCTGAGTCTCCCTGGCTGCTAAGCAAGCATATCCTCGGCTGCCCAGACACTGTCCCCATTGAGTGCTTTACGGGCACAATCCCTCTCGGGTACCCTGATCCGAGGGTACTGCAGTCCACAGTTTCCTCACAAGGGGCAGTGGAGGGGCAAGGGCTGATTTCTGCTCTCTGGTGACCAGTGACAAGTCCTGAGGGAATGGCATGAAGCTCTGTCAGGGCAGGTTAAGGCTGGATGTTAGGAAAAGATTCTTCCCCCAGAGGGTTGGTGAGGCACTGAACAGGCTTGCCAGGGAGTGGTCATGGCCCCAAGGCTGCCAGAGGTCTAGGAGTGTTTGAACAATGCTTTCAGGCACAGGGTGGGATTGTTGGGGATGTCCTGTGCAGACTCGGGCTGAACTCGATGATCCTTGTAGATGCCTTCCTGCTTAGGGTGTTCCATGGTCCAGGGTGGGTAGAATGGTTCCCAGGCACCCTCTCTCTTTGGATGTCCCTTCAGTGCTGTCTCCTGTTGTCTTAGCACTGGTCAGCCTGGGGTGTTTTGACCTCTTTGGTCAAAGAAACTGCTGTAAGTTGGATAGGACAAACCTGTCTGAGGGAGTACACTGCCAGCAGACCAGTTCCTCTGCCCAACTTTGGCTCCTGGGCCTTTTGCCTTTCTTGTATGAACGGAAGGTGCCACTTTAGTTTCCAGGCTGGGGCTTTTCCTTTGCGGTTCAGTGAAAGACTGGAAGCATCTTCTGTCTGCTGAGAGTGCTGAAGCTGGAGTCTGTCAAGGTTTTATGGAAGAGCTGCTGCCAGTTACAGATACTGGCCAGGGAATGTGGGGACATGGCTGTTGCTGCAGCAGAGCAGGAGACTTTTGAGATGCCTGAATAATTCAGGAACTTGATGGATACATGTACTAAGGTGCCTCTGAAAATCCCTCCAGACTTTAATCTGTATGGTGAGGAAGTGAAATACCTTTGAAAATGTGGCTGTGGTGTCTGCTTGGAGCTCAGCTGCCATGATTAGAGAGCAGTATTACTTTGAAGATGGGATTATGTTGCTTGACAGGCCTTTAGAAGTGTGAGCTTTGACCTCATGCCCTGATCAAGCCTGTCCTGTTCCTCAGTCCTGTATGGAGACAGAACAGGGCATAATTTGCCTGGGATGACCTGGTCTGACTGAAGTGTATGTTCAGAGACATTGTAACCCTGGTAGGAAAGAGGAAGGGTCTGGGCCATGTAGTGTGTCCACAGTGCTAGTGGGACCTGTGGAGTGCATATAGTGCTTGTGCCATCCTTCAGTGATGAACTTGACAGTGGATGCAAAAAGCCTTCACATAGTGCTATGACTGTCTGCTTTTTCACAGTAATCCAGACTAATCTGGACTGGAAGTGGCCTTAAACCTCATCTCGTTTCATTCCCCTGCCATGTGCAGGGACACCTTCCACTAGACCAGGTTGCTCCAATCTCTGTCCAACCTGGCCTTGAGCATTTTTCAGGGATGAGACAGCCACAGCGTCTCTGAGCAATACTGTGCCAGGGCCTCACCACTCTCATGGGGAAGAATTTCTCACTAACGCTTTATCTAAACCTACTGTCTTTCCATTTAAAGCCATTTTGACCTGGTCCTTCCTGGGGTCCCTGCCCACTGCATGGTGCAGACTCTGCCTCTGCAGTTTGATTCCTGGCTCAACCTCCCCTCCTTCAACTGTCTTCTGTCTTCCCCTTACTCTGCTCCCCTCTAGTTTCATCCTGCCTTGGCTTCAGCCTGGCTCCAACATGGGTTAATCTGTGAAACTGTTTCTAGCAAGCCCACCCAGACAATGGATGATCATGGATCTCTGCCTCCTCTACCCTCCTGTGACCTACAGCAGTTTAGGTTAGAAAACAATAGTCCTGGTTTAACAGACCTGATTTCATTCTCAGGAAGATTGCAGCTTTGGTTGTAAAGATAACCAAGTTTGCATAGGGGGCTCCAGATCTGCAGAAGGTGCAATTTACTGTTGTGATACTTAAAACTTCTCACAACACACTGTGAGCTGAGGGTGCTTGCTTGCTCAGCCTGCTGCTCCTGTCCTGTGGGGGGCCATCCTGATGAAGAGGGCAGGAAATGGCAGACACCCTGCTGTGTTACTGAGGGTTAGCTGAGGCTGTGGCCTCCCTTCCCGAAACACAGAGACTCAGGACACTGCCTCTAAGACAGAGTTTTAGGGTCGGAAGTGGATGGAGCACTGACCATCTCTGTTTAGGGGAGTTCCAGGGTAATGGCAGCTGCTGAAAACATTTTGAGCCAACTACAATGCCATTACAGCCAAGCATGATGCCCTTTCCTGGCTTTAAATCTGTGGATCGACTTGTTTGTGTACTTAGAGGTTCATTGCTAATGCAGTGATGCCAAAATGGTGGTTGTGTTGGAGGGAGAGGTAAGTCTGACTCCCACCTTTGCCTTGCCTGGTAGAATCACAGCTCAGCCCCAGTGCCCTGGTTTTATTCCCAGGTGTGCTCTTCATAGGTAATCATGAGTGAAGCCAGATTTACAGTCTATTTTCTGCCTGTACCCTGCTTCTGAGGGGGACATCTATGTGTGTACTGATAATGAAGCCTCTGAGCTACAGCCATGTTATTTCTTTTCTTTGTGTGCTGGTTTTGGCTGGGATGGAGTTAGCTGCCATCATAGTGGCTGATGTGGGGCTGTGTTTTGAATTTGTGCTGAACACAAGGTTGATAATATAGAGGTGCTTTTGTTATTGCTGCGTGGGGTTTACACAGGGCCAGGGCCTTTTCTGCTTTTCCTAAGGCCATGCTGAGGAAGAAGCTGGGGATGCAGGGGAGATTGGAGGAGGCACAACCAGGACGGGTGGCTCAAACTGACCAAGGGGGTATTTCAGACCACACGACATCATGCTCAGTATATAAGCTGGAGGGAGAAGAAGGAGGATAGGAGGGGACATTTGAGTTATGGTGCTTGTCTTCCCAAGTGCTGTTCCTGGGATGGGGCCCTGCTCTCCCTAGAGGTGTTGAATACCTGCTGCCCATGGGAAGCAGGGAATTAATTCTGGTTTCTCTTTGCTTGTGTGTGTAGCTTTTGATTTCCCTGTGCGCTGTCTTTATCTCAACCCACAAGTTCTCCAGCTTTTGCCATTCAAATTCTCTCTATGATACCACTGGTAGGGGGAGTGAGAAGTGGCTGCAAGGGGTTGGCTGCCGGCTGGGGTTAAACCAGGACAATGTGCCAGATGCCTTTTATTACTGTCTTGGGTGGGGTTAGGAGCTGCTGGAAAGCAATCTCGGAAGTGCTGGAAAGCATCGTGGACCCTGGGGGTCCTGCCACAGCTGGAGCTGTAGAGGAGACACGCTACATGTACTGTATGTCATTGCCACACCCCCTTGTCTCTCAAGTACCAACCCCCAAGGTGCACAAGAAAGCTGGGGGGACCTAAGCTCCCTCCTGGGTTCCTGAACAATTCTACAGCTTTGCATCAGTGATGCATGTATCCAAAGACCAACACTGGGTCCTGGAGTCTTGGAAATGAGGATGAATAAGGTAGGAGCATGAAAGCAAGTGACACTGGAGGAGCTACTGTTGACTCCAGTGACCCATGGACGTGTCTTGAGACCAGGGTGCTGATTTGGGAAGGTCTGTGTTGTATTTTCATTCCTGGGAACAGCTCAGGGAACCAAACCTCTAGTATGCAGCTGGGTCTGTCAGTCTTTTGACACTGTCCCATCCAAAAAGCCCCTGAATCTGCTTGTTGTTGCTCAGCACTGGCTCCTTGCATGCTTCCCTTCTGAAGGGTGGTTGGAAGGCATGAGTATGGGCAGAAGGAATCTGTCCTGATGTCACTGCAGTGACAACAAGGATCATTTTGGTCACTACAGGTGCTGTCAAAGCTTGAAGGACCAGACACTCCCAACACATCCAGCGCCAGAGGTTGACACTCAGCTCACTGGTTGGCTGTATATTGGCATCTCTGGCTGGGAGGTTCTCCTCTGTTTCGGGGAGTAGCAGGCGTCTGGGGAACCAAGACAAATGGAAACACTGTTTTTTTCTAAGCTCTCACGAGCCTGAGCAATGGTTGCAGGAGGGCCTTAATTCCAAGGGAATCATTCTGTCTGCAACTGTGGCAATGCTGGGTTAGTCTGCTCAGCAGTTATCCACTGCTGCCATAGTGTGCTGGGTCAGTCCCAGCTGACCTGGAGTTTGGGGCAGACTCTGTTCAGTCATAGCTTTTGGAGGTTTATTCCTCTGCATCCCTGGCTTTCTCCCTGTCTTTGAAGACCTTGCACGGGAAGGGTAAGAATCTGAAAGGTAGATGTCCTAGGAGTTCAGCTGCCTACACAACATTCCCAAAATAAGCTGCCACTGCTGTGGCATTTGTATACACAGTCTCTGGTCATGTATTGTACTTATGGCTTCCTTCATTCTCCTGTCCACCCTGCTGAGGATAAGACCCTGGGGTTATGGCAGCAGCCATTGGGCACACTGGAATACACTGAGAAGACACTGAACCACAGAATCAGTTAGAAAGACCTCTGAGATCATTGAGTCGCACCTATGAACACCATTATGTCAGGTGGACCATGGCACTGAATGTCTTAAACATCTCCAGGGACAGTGACTCCACCACCTTCCTGGGCTGGTTGGCTAGGAGCAGAGCCTGACCCCGCATCTGGCTACACCTTCCTTTCAGGGAGTTGTAGAGAGCAAGGAGGTCCCCTCTGAGCCTCCTTTTCTCCATGTCGAGCCCGCCAGATCCCTCAGCTGCTTCTCACAGGACATGTGCTTCAGACTCTTCACCAGCTTTGCTACTCTTCTCTGGACCTGCTCCAGCCCGTCAATGTCCTCTCTGAATTGAGGTACCCAGAACTGGAGACAGCACTTGAGGTTTGGCTTCCCAGTGGCCAGTACAGGGGGAGAATCACTTCCCTGGTTCTCCTGGCCACACTATTCCTTATACAGGCCAGGATGTCATTGGCTTTCTTGGCCACCTTGGTCTTCTTGGGCACATGCTGACTCACTTTTATCTGCTGTTGACCAGCACCCCCATGTCTATTCCACTGTGCCACTTTCCAGCCACTCTGCCCCAGCCTGTAGTGCTGCATGTGATTATTGTGGCCAAGGTGCAAGACTGAGCTCTTGGCCTCATGCCAGTGATCTCAGCCCATTTATCCAGCATGTCCAGGTCCCTCTGCAGGGCCCTCCTACCTTCCAGTAGATAAATACTCTGACCCAACTTGGTTTTTGTCCATGAATTTACTGAAGGTAAATTGATCACCTCATCCAGATAATCAGTAATTAAACAGGCCTGGGCCCAGCACTGATCCCTGGTGTACACCATTAGTGGCTGGCCACCAACTGGATGCAGCACCATTCACCACCACTCCCTGGGCCTGGCTGTCAGCCAGTTCACCTTTCACCAGTGAAGATGTACCTGTCCAAGCTGTGGGCTGCCAGCTTTTCCAGGAGTATGCCATGGAAGATCATGTCGGAGGCTTTGCTAAAGTCTAAGTAGACATGTACAGCCTTCCCCTCAATCCCTAGGTGTGTTACCTAGTCATGAAAAGAAGAAAGGTTGGTTAAGCAGAACCTGCCCTTCCTAAACCCCTGCTGGCTGGGTCTGATCCCTTGGTTGTCCTGTATGTGCTGTGTGATAGCACTCAAGATGATTTGCTCCATGGTCAGGCTGGCAGGCCCGTCATTTTCTGGATCCTCTTTCCGGCTCTTCTTCCCAGCCTATCTGCCTCGGGTAAGTGCTCAGGAAGAGCTTGGTCCTGCCAGGTATAGTGGTCTGGCTCTCCCACTGTCAGATCTTCAGCCCCTGATCCATCTGCCAGCTTATGCCCTGATTGCCTCACATTTTCCTCTTCTGTGTCTTTGCAGATGCGTTATGGGGCTGGAAGCTTCTGGGTACCCACAGGCACAATAGGAGGGAGCCCAAGGGCTAGGCAGGGTTTGTAAAGGGGCTGCTTTGTGCCTGCTGGCAGCCTTTGGGCCCTCCTGGTGCTAGAACCCCCATTCCTTGGGATGCTTGCACTGAGGCACAGTTTGCTGAACGCCACTAGGTGCTCCAGCATGGGGATTTTTCGCCAGAATGACAGGACAGCTTAAGGCTCCACACAGACGGAAACTTAACAGCTTGACCTTGGGACATCTCCATTACCCCCTTGGGGCAGCAGCTGTGATTTTACAGTGTGGGTGAAAATGTCTCCTTAGCCAGGCTGGACACTGGAGTGAATTCCTGGCCATGTGCTGCAAGAGGGGCTGGACAGACCCTGGCTCGTGGCAGAGAACTGAGTGTCTGTGGGCGAAGGGCTTGTTTGTGCACTGTGACGCTGTGACACAATAGCAGAGTGTCCACATGGGCTGTCTGAACCCAGCTCTTCAGGGCATCATGGTTCCTACATCCTACTCCATTGTTTGTTCATGGAGCTGGTTGGGGAGTATGGGGAGGATGGCCAGCAAGCCCCTGCCTATCCAAGTGTACTTGAAGGGACCCCACAGAAGGAGAGGCTTGTCCCTGGCCATGCATGGGAAATGTGAATTGGAGGACACTCCCTGATGACATAGCTCTCATCTCTCCTCCAGCAGATGACTGCAGAATGATCCTGTCCGTGTCCTGCCGTGGATACTGGGTGTGCTAAGTACAGCTCCAATATAGTGAAAGGTGAGGAGGATGGCACACTGGGATTACAGCTTCTCTGATGCCATCTGGGATCCCCAGTACCCGCTGATCGCAGGCAAGACACAGTTCTCAGCATCACCATAAGCCCACCAACTTCTCTCCCACACTGTTCCCAACACATCTCCTGGTGTGCCAGCTCTGGTGTGTGCTGGCTGCTATCATGTGGCTGCACACTTGATCAGACAGGCAGCTCTGACCTGTTGGGGATGCATGAATGGCATCTTGGCCTGGCAGCAGCTGCGCAGTGCCTGGTGCCAAACAGCTCCAAGCAGAGCTGGCCTGATGCAGGCTGGCATGCCAAGGGGCAGGGTTTGCTGCCATTGTGCCTCCTGTCCTCATCTGTCAGTCTCCTGGAGAGAAGCCTGGTCCCTTTGTTGTCACATGATGTCCCTGGACAGGAGGGGCCTCATTTTAACCTGTTTAATCCAAAACTGTGATGTGCCTCAGAAAAGCTTGTCCACCCTGCTTGTGCTGCTGCATCAGGTGATTCTAACATGAGCAGGAGGTCTTGGCTGAGTCCCAAAACCCTGCCAGGGACTGCCACCAAGCCCAGGAACATCCCTGGCTCCAGAGGATGCGTTGATTTTTGTGGTGACCCACTGGCCTGCATCCCAGCAGTGCCTAGCCAAGCAGGGCTGAGGCAAGGGGGCCCAGCAGTGTTTTCCCCCTTTCCCCAAGTTGTTATTTCAGCTGCTGGAGCCTTGGCAGGGCTGATAAACACCCTGCAGGTGCCGTTTGCAAGTACCTTCTCTATGAAATACCTCCGTGCCCTGGCTCGGGGTTGCCTTGCTGCCTGCCCCCAGCCCTCACGCCTCTTCCCCAGGCCCCTGGGACAGGCACTGCATACATGGACCCTTGTACTTGCCTGCCTCCTAACCCACCGTTTAACAGAGGCTGCTTTTCTGTGGGCGTAGAAGCCGGCAGCAGAGTTCAGCCTCAGCCATCATGCTCCAGTCCTCCAGGGCCACTTCTTAACCTGGAGAAGCAGTGGGTTATTTGTGTTGCTCTTGGCAGGCACACCCACGCCCTCCAAAATTCACTGAGGTGTGCGGCATGGGCCAGCCTGTCCTGTTTGTGTTGGACCCAGCATGCTAGGAATTAATTCAATTCAGCTGCTAATTGCTTCAGAAGTGTGGGGCTGTGTCAAACAGATGCATGGTAGGGACAGCAAGCATGGCTGGGGAGGAAGGCTGGCCCCATGCTCTTTTTGCTCAGCACTCTCAGGACTTGGTATCTCACCTCTTCTGGCTGCACCAGCCCCGGTGAATCTGCAGGGAGTGGAGGTGTTTGGGCTGTGACCCTGTTTCTCAGGAGTCTGAGTATGGAGATGTGATGCTCTTTTTCTGGTGGAGAGAGAGCAACCCCCTTCCCTACTGCACATCGTCTCTTCTAGGATGGAGAGGAGAACGGGTGGGCAAGAGGCTTTCACAGCCCCAAATCCCCATGCTAAGCCCTGCTGATTCTTCCTGCATTGGCTCACCCAGGTTTACTCTCATGTTTGTAAGTTCCACAGTGCTCACACTGGTGGGAGTGGAGGATTTTGTGCCACAGAAGGGCTTCTCCCTTCCTCAAGCATGAGCTGATTCCCTCCATTCCTGTCGTTCCACTGTACCTGGTCCCTGCCATAGCTTCAGTGCTGGGGTGGTGGTGGAGTTCACTCACCTTGATATGAGCACAGCTGATAGGGAAAGGAGGAGTGGAGAGGCCTTGAAAGCACCGCCCTGTGTGTTGTACTGAGCATTTCTGGGACCTTCAGACATGCTGGCATCCAAACCCTGGATGCTGGTTGTGGGCTGCTCAGCATTTGCCTTTGCAGGCTGGACACACCACCATTCCCCTTTGAGCAGGTCAGCTTCACCACTGTTTCCTGCAGCATCAGCTGTCCATCCAGGTGGGAGGGGATGTCCTTTCCCAGAGCTGGATGGAATCTAGGGCAGCAGGCGGTGCTACCAGGTGCTATCCTGGCCTTGGAGGAGGCTACCAACCCTACCACCATCTTTCATTAAGCCATGACCATGCTGCTGACTCAAGGCATGTTGACCCCAGGGCAGTGTGCAGGGAGAGGGCTCTGTGCCAGGTCGAGGACTGAAACCCCACGCAGACTCAGGTCTTTGGGGTGGGCATGGTCCCTTGGTCTTCATGCCTCTGAGATTTAGCATTGACTGTTGCTTTTGAGCCTCTGTGGGCTAGACAAGTATACCTGTTCTGTGGCTTCATCCCTCCTGGATGTTTAGCCCTGCCTGGCTTGCTGCCCCACTGGCCTGCATCCTGTCATCCTACCTGTGCCCTCTCCCACCCTTCTTTCCCTGCCCCTGCTTTCCTTCAGTAATTGTCCTTTAAAAGTCCAAACGCCTATTGTCCAAATGGGGATTAAGCACCATCTGTACAAACTTTGAGGCCATTTTCAGTGACTGGAAGGAAATAGATGACTCAGAGAGGCATTGTGATCAGCAGTGACCCTGGCTGAGCCAGAGGATCTCAATGGAGCAGCCCCATTAACCCCCAGCAGCACCTCCCAGCAGACTTAAGGCTCATGGCAAAGCAGCCAGCAGCAGTTTTCAGAGTGCTGTGGGATACCCCCTGATTTGTGAACTGTTTCCAAACAGTCACTCCTTGTGGCACAGCTGTAGTCCATCTGGTCCTACTGTTAGACTCTGAGATCTGGTTTGGAGTGGTGCTGGTGAGAAGGTGCTGCAATATGTGGGCTTCATGGCAGAGCGCTCAGACTGGAAGGTCCATGGTTAGTGTGGGACCTCCCAAGACCTTCATGCTATGATCCTTTTCCTCAAAATGGTGACCAAAGATCGGTGAAGGTCGCCCTGGAAGAAGGTGACAGCATCCACTGATGGATGTCGGGAGATGTCTCTCATGGGAGCAGAAAAGTTGTGCTCAAGTCCCTTCTCTCCACACCACCTCACCTGCCTTGTACATGACATGTTTCTGTAGCCCCTTGGGACTGTGATGGCATCCAAACTGAGGACATGATAGTAGTGTATGGGAGGCGGAGGACCAGGCTGCTGGCTGTGGTGGCCCAGCAGTGAGGAGCACTTGGTCAAAGTAGGATATGCAGCAGGATGTTTTGCAGGCAAAAGCAAAACCCTGCTTTAGCAAAGTCCAATAAAACCCCCTTTGATCCTGTGTCCTGAAGGAAGTTAGGTGAAACAAAACAGATTAAGGTTGGGAAGACTGAGTGGATTAGATGTTTTTGAAGGATTTGAGATGATTTAGCTGATCCCATGGTTACAGGAGGTGGATCTAGGTCCTAAGGAGTGCAGGCACAACTAAGTCCAAGGAGCTGAACAGGGATCCCTGGGTGATGGATGCGAGGGTAAGGAGTGAAGTGCTCCTGTTTTTTGTTTGTAGGGAAACCGTAGCTTGCAACTTTTTCCCTTTGCTTGCTGTGTTTGCTATTCTCCAGCTCCACCATGGCTTGTTGTAGCTTGCCCAAACTCTGCTGATTTGCAAGATGTGATGCTAGAGCATCTTTGGGCTCAGATCCAACAGCAAGGATGAGGCAGGCCTGGACTTCGGGTGATGGCAGTGGTGTGGGAGGAGCATCAGGAAAATGCTCCTCATTTGGGAGTGTTTTGCTCAGCTCCTCATGGTGCTGTCCATGCTCACTGCATTGGCATGGCAAACTGGGGATGTGCATGTATCTGAATCTCATATCCTGTGCACAGCTCAGTGCCTTCACATCCTGAGAGGTGATGGCTGGGACAAGAAACAAGTAGGTCTCAACAAGGAGCTGTGATTAAGACAGCTTTACCACAAGTGAGGCCTAGACAGGTACAATAGGGCCAGAAGTTAGTAAAACTATTAGGCAGAGTTTAAGTAAAATTATCTGAAGACAGTGCTAAGACAACTAAGATTTTGCTTGGCTTAACACACAAAACAGAGAAGAAAAGGAGAAGAAAGAATTTCCCCTGTGAAAGTCTCAGCTGGTTCAATTTCTAGTGACAGTCGAAGAGTTAAAGTGATATGTTGGGAGTTATGAGTGTTTATCTAAAAGAAGAGTGGCAGGTGAAAGGGATAAAATAACACAGTTTGTACAGCAATGCAATATGTTTGAATTATCCAAGGATCAGAATAGGAATTTGGAAGGTAATATTGGATAGAAGGAAATGAGAGATGGAGACAGAAATAGGATGTGGCAAAACCAGCTTGAGGTGGCTTTCCCATTAGTTAGTGCAAAGAAAAAAAGGGGTTGGTATCATTAGGACCATTGTGAATTTGTCTGTTATAAGGGCTTTTTATTATACTTTCGGAGTTAAGTTCAGGGTCTCTGCTGTATCAGGATGCAGAATAGACCCTCCTGAGCTGGGTTTGGCTTGAAAAACATGTGCAGAGTCTGTTACTGTGCTCAGAACATCCCTGAACAGCCCTTGTTCTCAGATGACCTGTGGAACACTCAGTGCCGTTCCTGACTGAGTGCAGCATCCTTTGCTTCCTCCTTGGTGTGCTGTGAATGCTCAGCCCCATGGCAGAATTGGGTTCCCCCCAAATCTCCAGTGGCTGAGCATTTCTTCAGCAGTGCTGAAACCACTGCTTTCCATCTGCCCAACCAGGTGCTTCTGCTCTTGCCTCCATAGTACGATGAGGTTTTCTTCATGGGGAAGCATGTGGGCAAAAGAGTGCTGGCACCACGGGAAGATGCATGGGATGCAGCTGGGAAAGTGCTCTGGTAGGAAAGATTGGGCACTTCCAAAGGGCTGCTCTTAAACTGTGGCAGAGCCATGCAGGAGGATTTAAAATAAGTGTATCCCACTACCCTTACTCTTAATTGCCTTCTACAACCTTGTCTTCACCTGCTTTTCAGGCACCATCCCCACTAACCCAGAGATCAGCTTTTCCTGGGCTGTTTGCTTGGTTCTGGGACATTTCCAGCTCATGCTGGCTGAGAAACTCAGAAAGTGCTTGGGGAAGTTGCAACACCTCCACCATTGCCTCTGCCTGGAGCCTTCTGCCTGGATAGCTCTGAAATCTCTCCCTCTTCAGCCACATCTTCATCCTCACCTCTGCTTCCCTAAATGGTATGTTGTTGCCTCCAGCATCTTCATCTGACAAAGCCCTTGGATGGCAGCTTCCAACAGCCATGATGTTGGAAGATGCTTTCCTATTCCATAAGTGCATTTTCTTATCATGGCACTTAGGATTTTGCACTTTGGCATTCACCAAGGAGACCAGGACTCTGTTCCAACCTTTGTGAGGTTTACAGGTACAGTGACTGACACCAGCCTCCTCTAACCAAGAGAAGGTAAAACTAAAAATCTAAGGAGAATGAGTTATTGATGCATTGACTTCCTGAACCTGCAGGCTCCCCAGAGCAGGGGCTCCAAGGTCACCATAACCCCAGTGACATTTCTTATCAGCCTGACATTTCCTAGCTATGTCACATGGAAAATCAAGATGATGAAGTGACTTTATTGAGAAAAAATGTCACGAAGGACTGATTTCATTTGCATCTAACTCAGCTCTGAGGTCCTCCCAGATATGCTAGGTTTCTTGATGGAAATTAAATGGTGGCATATTTTTCAGCTGGTCAGGTAGTAGAGTACTCACCCCAGGCCAGGTCTCAGGTGAGCTATCTGCAGGGTTTCCACTGCTGCTTCTTTACTTTGGTTGTTCTGCCATTTCCCATGGTCATCTCAAAGTTCACTTTTCTTCACAGCATCCTGGAGGTCTGGTCTGTCCACTCTTCCCTTGTGGTCCCAGACCCCTTGAGAGTGTAATCCCTGGAAATGTTCAAGGCTAGGTTGGATGGGGCTTGGAGCAACTTGGTCTGGTGGAAGGTGTCCCTGCCATGGCAGGTGGTGGAACTGGATGAGCTTTAAGGTCTCTTCCTGCCCAAACCACAGTGATTCTATGATCTTCATGGTGTCCTTGAAAGTGGCTGCAGGCAGACCATCACTTTATATTGGTCTCATAGAGGTTGTCTGTGCAAGGTCTGTTACCCCTGGTAATTATGAGATGCCACATGAATACTGATATTCCTTTTTATTTTTCCTCCAGAGTTCCATGTTTTTTCACACTTCAGATTAAGCTACAGCATAACTACAGTGCCTAGACCCTCTGCTCTGTTCTGAACATATTCCATATTTCTGTGGTCATTCTTGTACATCTTGTTTTACAGCCAAGGCCTCTGTAACCCTGCTACATTAAATTTTCTGCAACACCTTTCTTTCCTGGACAGTAGTTTAACAAGAAATTCTGAAGTACAACAGGATTCCTGGACTTTTTTCAGAAGCAGCCTGAAAACTCCCTTATGAAAGTTCTAATTCTTGGGTTCATGAGCTATTTGCTGATAAACTTCTATACACCATCTTCCTGTCCTTCAGAAAAGTGGAGAGTTTGAGGCTATAAATTTGATGATGTCAGGTGGTGCTCTCCTGGGTGTCTTTGGTGGAAGCTGTAGATAAGAGGGAAGATGCAGCAGCATTTCTGATTCCTACATCATTTTCCGGCCACAGCAATTTTTCTGACAGTTCCTTGGCATATTGTGGAGTCATGCATCTCTTCTATCTTAACCAGCAAAACAGTGATGTACATGAAGGTAGTTGAAATGATCTTGCAGACCAAAGGATGGGAGCTGGAAAAGTTGATGGCTTCTCAGATTATGCTGTAGGGAAGAAGTCACAGTCCATTGTGCTCTGACTTCGTGAGCAAACAGCAGGTACATTGTTCTGGCAGTGGTTTATGTAGATCTATGAGATCACTTATGGGCACCTAGAGATGATAAGATAGGTGAGAGGTGACCAGCGATCATAGTTTCAGTTCCTATACGATAGTATAGTCACCAATGAAGACAGATTACCTCCTTGCTGGTTGGCTGCTTTGCCACCCTGCTTGATAGTCTTCCTCTGGAAAGGGCTTGAGGTGGTTATTGAGACTTTCTCATGGGCTGCATTTGGCTACCCCCAGCTCAGGAAGCCACAACACCTGAGGCTATTGCATTTTCCCACCTCTTCTTATTAAGCCTTGCTGTAATAGCCTCACAACCCTCTGGGTAAAGAATTTCTTCCTAACACCCAACCTAATCTCATCTCTTTTAGCTTAAAATAGTTTCCCATGGTCCCGTCACTATCTGCCCACATCAATTATGGGAGCAAAGCTGTGATAATGCAACAACTGTCCTAGACCAGAACCAAGAGGGACAAACAGGCTCAACAGCCACTGAGGGGTTTGGGGTGGGTTATTTTTTTGCACTGCTGAGCAAATTACTCTAATTAAGGCTTGCAATTTGTGATTGCATTTGTGGTGATGAAGAGCTGGAAGGAGAGGATCCTAGGGGATCATTTAGCTCCTTTGGACCAAACATCTAGCATTGAGGCGCTGCCAGAGCAGTCTGGGGATCCACAATGGTATGGGGCTCACCTAGGCAACACTCCTTGCACATGCACTTGAGAAAATACCGATGGTCAGATCTGGGATTGGAGAAGGAATGTGTTGCCAGGTCTGGAAGTCAGCCTAGGAGAGATCATAGCTCCTGAGGACTTAACACAGGCACAAGGATGGGACTTACATGTTGCTGCATCTCTGGATCCCGGTAAGGGGCTTGGTGGCTGCAGAAACACCCTGGGCATACCTGTGAGGGATGAGAAGGGCAGAGCCCAATGTAGGTGCTGCTCAAGCTCCAGGTGTTAGTGTGGTCCAGCCTAAACGCTGTGAGGCAGGGCCTATTCCTCAGCCCAGCTCCTGCCCCTTTCTCCCCTCCACCCACATTGAGTGTTACAACTCAGTCCAAGGTAGGTTGCACAATTTATTTTCCTGTGCTTAAAGCAGGATTTTGGCAGTCAGGGTTGTGAGGCCTCTCTGAGGAGCGCTGGCTGGGCGCCCTCCCGTTGTCACGGTATCATGCTGCTGTCAAAGGCTCTGCTTCTGCTGGGTGTCTGTCCTTCAGCATGGCCTTGTGCTGCAGCCTAGTGCTGCTGAAGGACACACTGCATGGCCAGGGCACCACCGACATCTTCAGCAAGTGCAGGTGGAAGTGATGGTCACCCCAGTGTGGGTTCTCCTGTGCCAGTCTGATGTGAGGCCCATCATGCCCAATTGCAAGTGGCATGATGTGTGTGGTGTGGCAACTCTAAGGAGGACTGATCCTCTTCTTTACCTGCCCATGCAGTAAGACACCATTATGTCCTTGAAGTATCTCTTTGGTAGTCCTAGACACTTATTTCCTACTGTCTTCATCACCTTGCTTCCCTACAGCCAGGTGGTAAAGTCATGTGGATAAAGGGAGAGAAGGAGATGCAGGAGAATTACTGTGCTTATTGCTGAAGGAATATGCAAAGGGATTTGCTGTAATGTTCACTGATGGTGTGAGGGAGGGAAAGGATGTGAGTGCTAACTTATGCTCTGTCAGCATCATTAATGTCATTCACAGTGATTTAATTGCTTTGCAAGGAGCAGTGGGTGAGGCTGAACATGCCCAGGGAGGGAGAATGAGATAGTTTGGAGTGATGGAAGTGTTCTTGCCTAGTAAAGGGCATAAGCATGATGTGGTCAAAACAGCTGGAGAAAAATACCAGCTCTGCACATGTGCTTGGCTGCGCTGGGCCTGGACTGGATCTGGGATGGAGAGTTGGGAAATGCAAAGCCCAGAGTTTCAAATAGCTGAGGCTGAAGGTACCTGACACCTAGGTGGATTTTCCAGTAGAAAAGGTAAAGAAAACAGAAGAAACAGATCATGGTGGTAAAGTTGTGAGTTTGGGGAATGGCAAAAAAAAAAATGAATTTACCCTTTAGAGCAGGGTGGAGAGGATTTGGAGGTGATGTCCTATTTTTGCTATGATGATCTCAAGTTGGCAGTGGGACATCCAGAAAGGTTTATGAGGGGGAGAGGCTGGGTGGAGATGGCAGCCTGTGAGTTCTCAGAGGAGGGATGAGCTTACTAAGGAGAAGGTGTTGGGGGACTGAGGATGAGGACCTAGTGCTGGGTCTGTGGGGCTGGAATGGGGCTGAGCATGTGGCAGGATGCAGTGGTGGGGAGAGGCATAGTGTGATGTGGTCTGATGCATGTGGGATTCAGGGGACAGACCGAGTAGGTGGAGGGCCTTGGAAGAAGAGAACACAGATATCTTGCTCTATGGTCACAGAGAAGCTAGTGTCTCCATACACCTTGTTTCAGGAGAAGCGTGAGGCATCTTTTTTTTCACTGGAGACAATTCCTTTCCTGAGGCTGAAGCTGGAGTGGGGAAAAGAAGTACTGGAGGAGTGGGATCCACCAGGGGAAGAGAGAAGCTGTTGGAAGTAAGGGTTTTTCAGAGGTTCAGGCATCATTTTCTCCCATCCTACCATGGGAGGCCTTTCTGCAACAAGTTAAACTTAACAACATATCCCTCAAGCCCTGCCACCACAGAGGCCAAAGGGAGAGAAGACATTGGTTTTACCATGAGCCAATGAAAAGGTGAGCTTTGAGAGCACACAAATGGAGAGCTACAGCTAAAGAAAGGAGAGGAGGCAGGGTATACAGCTGGACCCAGCAGCAGCACCTGCTGAAGCAAGAAGCTCCAGACTGTAGGGAACAGTGTGAAAAGGATGCAGCCAATGCTTCTGGCTTGGAGGAAGGACAAGGGACAAGCAAACTGCACTTTGTGGGCAGCTTGGAGCATACCTGGGTATCAGGCACTGCATCCACTCCAAATCCAGCAAACTGCATCACAGCAATGGAGGCAAAAGGCAGCAGGTCCCTGACTTGGCATCTATGGGCAGTTCTTGCCCCCTCCCAGCTCAAGTGCACCTCAAGCCCACTGGCAGGATGCTTCCAGCAGCACACAAGGTAGCTGTGGCTCCTTGGCTGTGGGCAGGACAGGGGAGCACTGTTCTAAGCAGATGGATATTGATGCCCTTTCTACAGGAGGAAGCCACAGACTTACTGAGATCTAAAATAAGTTGCCTCTTAAGCCAGTGGTGTGTCAAGTGGTTAAGGCAAAAGCAGGCTATACTTCCACTGATGGGAAAGCAGGGATGCCGTCTGTGGTCCAAACACCAGCATCTCCTGAGGAGAGACTGGAGGAGGGACAAAAAGAGCTTTAGTGTTCTTTATGCATTGTCAGGAAGCACCATGTGGGCACCTCTCTTCCCAGCTTAAGACTCTTGTGAGGAGACCAGCTACCATGAGGTGTCTGCAGCACATTATGGTTTTACACAGCCCAGTGGAGCTGATTTCAGGACAGGAAAACCCCACGGCTTGTTCAGCACAAACTTATTATTTAATAGACAAAGTAAATATGAAAATGCATTTCTAAACCCCCCTGTGGTGTTGAAACTTAGTTATGAGAAGAACTAGAGCACTGCAGAGCCAAACTAACCCTGGGTGGCATTTGCAGGGCTTAGCTTTCGTTGCAGTCTGAAAAAATCCCATGTGCAGAGATTATCTCCATGCTGTTTTGAATTGTCTTGTTCAGCTTTGGCCCTCATCCTAGATGGACAAGGAGCAGAAGACTTGGCCAATGGCCTGAGGTCTGTGACCTCCTCTGCATGAACTGGAAAGGGAAGAACTAAGGTATTTGAGGATTTGCAGCCTTGGGGGGCTGATGAGATGGAATCATGCGAGGGAAATCTTAGATCTCCCCTGCCTTCCCCCCAGGGATTTAATGGTGTACCCTTGGCCAACTGAGCCAACAGAGAGAGGCAGATCTTGCTTTGGTGAGGAGATCTCTGGTTTGCACTGAAATGTATCAACCCACAGTGCTCCACCTCAGGACCCACCTAGGGTATCCCTCCCCACCATCTGTCACATTTCGCTGGAGGTTTATTGGAACTGGTGCTGAGCAGGCAGGAGAGAGGCAGCTGGGCTGTGCTGGGGTTTGCCCTAATGCAAACCTCCCTCACCCTGCACTGATTCAAGTCAGTTGTCAGCAGATGGTGTCTGGAGACCTTCCAGTGACCACAGGCTCTCTCCCAGCCCATAGCTACCATGGCACAGATAGGATTTCACATATGCCTGTGCATTCCCTTAGCCTCTTCCCTCTCAGGGAAGAGCAGGAAGACTGCAGGTTTTGGAGAGACCCCCCCTCCTTCAGCTGGCCACAGCTCTGGGCTTTCCTGGACCATGCAGGGAGCTCCCTCCTGCACAGGAGGGCTCGGCAATGCTGAGCCTCACCTGTTGGCTTGAGGTGTCATTTTGAGGTTTTCCTCTGCTTCCCTTTTACTTCTTGACTCATATACCAGTGGGTAAGGGAGAGAGGAACTGGTTCACTTTCCACCTTCCCTCATAGTGTCCCTCTGCTTATTAGTTCTCCAAATATTTCATACTACAGCCCAACAGCAAGGACTCTGCACTAACCCAGTCCTAGGCAGAGGGAAGCCAGGGCAGGCAGGACAGCATCTTATCTTCATGGCAGTGTCCCATGGAGAAGGACAGGACTGCTGGGGCCCTGTTGCACTAAATCTCTGTAATTTCAGGGCACACATGGCAGCATTCCTTTGGCTGAGTCCTTCTCTTGTGGCTTCCTAAGGGTGACACAGCAATAGGGGCCGAGGACCAGCATTCCTTCACCCCCAATTGCTCCACTTTATACTTTTGCTTTTCCCAGCATTCATTAGGATAGGGACTGTCCCCCAGTGTCTTCCTGAGTGAGGAGAACAGGCACATGGAGGAGAAAGAGGAGACCTGCAGTGGGATGCCTGTGGGGGGGGGGGGGCAATTATGGGACAGAGGAGAAGAAATCAACTTGGTTTTTCTCCCATCAGCTCTCAGCTCCATTAAATGTCAGTGGATTGCAGGTATCACTGCCCCTCACTGTCTTCAGTGGAACCAGGTACTGGAGAAGAGGTGGGGGAAGGGAGCATGGTGGGAGCATTGCATCCTCCAACAGCCCTAGGCAGCCACTGAGGAGCTTCTGTCAATCAGAGCAGTCCCTGGAGCTGCTCCAAGATCCATCCATTCCCAGGAGGCCTTCAAGCATCCCACAACAAGGGGGTGCAGGAGTGTCTCACATTGCCCTCATGAACTGATGACCCTGGCTGAGCTCCACGTGGACTTAAATCTTGGAGCACAGTGCAAGCCTGTCACCACCTTCCTGTCCCTTGCCGTGCACCTGGCTGCACAGGCTGGCTGTGCTCCTTCCCTTCCTGAGGCTTAGCCAGGCCAGTGGCACTCCAGGATGCTCAGCACATGTCTTTAAACAAACAAAAATAACTACAATAGAAGATTTCAAATGCTGTACTACCCTTGCCTTAAACACTTCTTGTCTGCAGCACTCCAAAAGCAGCAGGAGCCCATCCGACAGGAGCTGGCATCACACAGGTCCCCAGACAGCCAGAGAGCAAACACGTCTGCCGCCACAGGACACCAAGGGGCTCTGGCTTCAGCAGTACATATAGCAAAGCAGATAAAACAAAAAAGCCAACAATGATCATTTTTTTTAAACTTTAAATATTTTTTTCTTTAAAATCTGTTTTTCTCTGTGGTTCTGTCTCTGTAAAGAGCTGTGCTCTCCCTGCAGCATCTGGGTCACTTCCTCAGTCCTGGCTGTGGGGCAAGGGAGAAGCAGGGTCAGTTAAAGAAGGATACAGGTGGGTGCCCTCCCCTGTGCATCACCGGCATGTGTGGATCTCCACCACCCGATGGCAGGGTTTGCACTTGACGGAGCAGCACCAGTGGAATTTGCAGCTGCACCTTTCCACAACCTCCACTTCGTCCGTGTGAAAGCCACGGCCGCAACACATCAGCTCGCAGCCATCGATAGCCTTGGAGGTCTTGTTGCACTGCCGCCCACTGGTGCCCAGGACCCCATTCTTGAGGTCGTGGTCACAGAAGTCAGGACTGGAGTCTAGGTAGACAAGGTCCTCGTCTGTATGTGGCTTGAACTGGGAGTTTTTGGGCACCAGCACTTTAGTGGATCCAATCTCGCTCTGTTCAACCTCTGTGGCACCGTCGAATTTCTCCTTCAGGACGTTGCCCACTTTGCGGAAGGGGGGCATGGCTTTCCAGCATGTCTTGAACTCGCATGAGCCTGACACACCATGACACTTACATTCCACCCGCATGTTGTTCAGGATCGCCTGGAGGAACAAACCCAAGGAACAAGATAGGATGATCAGTGTGGGATGGACATAGCAGAGAGGGTGCAATGGATAGGGCCTGGGAGGGCTGTGCAGAAAACACTGCTGGGTGGGTATGGGATTAAAAGAAGCTCAAAGGGCTCAAGCCATGGCTGCAGAGCCTGGCTGGGATGCTGCAGAGCGGTGCCAGCTGCCTAGGTTCTCTCCTTGCCATTACCTTCCTCCCTGCCTCGTTGTTGTGGAGGTTCATTAATGCTCTGTTGGAAGAGGCCCCTTTGCTCCTCTCACGGATGTCAACGAAGGACTGCGAGAAGGCCACACCGTAGGCGATGTTATCGGAGCAGCCCGACCACTGGAAGCCTGAGGCAGAGAGCACAGATGAGACAGGTACTGCCACCCCATAGTGCTTGAACTCTCCCCCCCTACTCTTCCTAAAATCCAGCTGGCCTTCCCTCTCTCTGTCTTGCTGCCTACTAGTCTGCACCACATGGGAACAGGGGAAGCTAGGGAGTGTGGCCCTGGGGAACACATGGACAAGATGTTTTCAGTCCAGTGGGTGGTGCACTCAGGTGTCTTTCTGAGGCAGTCACATGAACTAACCAGCATTTTCGGTTTTTTTCAAACTTTTCCCTCTTTTCTGGATGGCTTCAAAGAGTAGGTTTGAATTGCAGGTATTTTGGCTACTTTGCGTCTCCATACAGCTGCAGCTGCTTGCTGTTCAAACACTCACCCTGTGGGCTGCCCCCCTGCACTGTGCGGTCACATCCACACTTGTCCAGCTCGCCACTGCTGCAGGCGCGGGTCACGGCGAAGGCCACCCCTGCTGAAGAGATGGCATAGACGAACGCTGCCTCTCGTGTCCCTGCAATGGCACAAACCGTGGTGGGAAAGGTGGCAGAAAGTCTGAGGCAATGTGAGCGGGAATTCTGGAGGCAATGCAGCCCGGTGGCCAAAGGCTCTTGGTAGACTGCCACATGTGTCTCTTCTCCTCTCCCCTCTTAACTATGGTGTGGCACATAAACTCCCCTGAAAATCTGGTCTGAAAGACAGGTCTTGGCAAAACATGCTGTACAGAGCTATCAGGCTAAACCCTTTGCTCTGTCACTTCCTCCTAAGATAGAGGCAGCACATGCAGGACCCTCATTGTCCCCACCTCCGGGGATGCTGTTTGCTTAGAGCCAGGCCTGGACCTGACTAATCAGAGACCCCTGGGTGCTGGGAGATGTTTTGCAGAAGTGAGAGCCCATTCTTGCAATAGTGAAGAAGCTGGGAACTGCCCCACAACATTAAAAACATGAATGATGGATGAATGATAAAACCTGGCAATAGGAGAGACAGAGGCTGCACTGCTAATGTGGGCAGAGCTCTAGCTTATATGGAAGGCTGTCTTGCCTTGTGCTTGCAGGGCAGCTCTGCCATGAAATCTTTCCAGCATCCAGAATAGATGGATGCAGGAAAGATTTCATGGCAGAGCTGCCCTGTCTGCTTTCCACATCCAGGAACATTCCCTGCAGCTGCAGATCCTTGCCATCCTCTTTCACAGGGTTGTGTAGCTTGCAATGCCTCCCAAACTACCCTGCAAAATCCTGTTCTGCTCCCAAAGCACCTCACAGAACCTCACTAGTGTCCAGGATGCAGTGCAGTCCCAGTTTTTGTGTCTACCTATGTGGTGCCACATGGTTGAGAAAAATTTGTTTGGGAAGTTGGGTGCATTTCTGGGCATGAACACACAGAGTAGCAGGGGCAGGGATCAGCCTTAGCAACACAAAATGCCCACTATCCCCTGAGGCTGGTTGAGGAAACAAACCCTCCATTTCTGAGCAAGGAGGACTGGTATTTGGGGTGGTCCCATGTTTGGTAGAGAGGGGCAATGGCTTGTGAGCAGGCATCACTCAGCTTGCCAGTCAGAGAGAGGGCAGCTACTTTGGTGGTCGCATCCCAGACTTTGGTGGCCCAGTTGGCAGTGGCCAGGGAGGACCCAGCCAGTGTGGGACTGAACTGCCTCCAAGTTAATTGAGGTTAATAGTAGGATCATGTTGGTCGGTTTGTGCTGTGGCTGCCTAAAAAGAGACGACTTTTAGTTTCTGGTATTTCTGGTATTTCCAGTCCCTGAACCTTCACAAGAAGAGATCTTCACCCCTGCATTGAGGGGAGGAAAGTCAAAAAAGGAGCCAGGGGGATGCTTTGATTTAGGGGTCCTGGGATGGAAGGTGAGCTAGTGCTTGAGGGGAGGCAGAGATAGCACCTGAGGGGAGGCAAGGGATGCTTCAGTGATCTTAAGGGGTTGCAGAGGGGTTTTCCCCTCTGTATCCTCACTCCACAGGATTACAGTCCTGTGCTTCTGGGAAGTCAGGGTGCAGCTGGGGGCTGCTCTGGCCGTATCCAGCCCTGAAGGCTGGTGGTGGGGGATGATGCTGCCACATGTTCTTCCCATGCCAGGCAGCATCAACCCATCCTCCTGACGGTGCCCCCATTGATACTCTGCTCAAGAGTAGCCATGTGCCAGCCTGGCAGCAGCCACTGCTTCAGCACTGCCCTGAAAGAGACTGAGTAAATGCACCCATGGCTTTATGGAGTGGAGATCCTAGGTTTGGTGGGGAAGATAAGACCAGGGTGACTTTAGGATCTTTGTTCAAACTTGGCATGTCCTTGTCAATTGGTGTGGAAAAGGTTCAGGAGAGCTGAGGAGCAGCAGGAGTCTCAATATGCTGTACCCAACATACTGAATAGAGCCCCACTGAAGTGCACAGGGACCCATCCACCCCAAGATCCAACACTGGATGGGCCACTCCTGATGCTATACAGCCACGGGTTCAGGGGCAAGCAGGCAAAATCCCACATGCAGCCCACCAGGCTTTTATAGCCATTTCCCCAGCAGCATCACGCCAGACACGTCCTTCCAACTCACCTTGTGTCACCACCTTGCCGAAGACCGGCAGGGTATCCAGTGTGGAGCAGTTCCAGCGGCGGTTGCGGAATTGGTACTGGCACTCCTCAATGGCCAGCTGGGCTCCGCGTCGCACCGAGTCCATCACCTCCAGGTTCCTCTTGCACATCTGCACCTGGCGCTGGATCAAGCCCTTCAGCTTCTCGCAGGTCTCCTCCTCAGAGATGCTCCCTACTGAAGACAGCTTTGCCAGGTACCTGCCAGGACACCAGCACAACAGGTTAGGAGGCAAGGGCTGGGGAAGCCCATATTCATCCGGGACCCATGTTCAGCCTTCCAGAAAGCAAGGAGACTGAACCTCTTACCCCGTCCATAGCTGAGACCTGCTGCCCATCCGGGTCACCTTTAAATGTACCACAGCAGTGACTCTGCAGGATGCATTTCTGGCTGACAGAGAACAAGCCCAAGCAAAATGACCATCCCTCTGCAGCCTAGTTCCTGTCTCTTGGGGAGTCCAACTGTTGGCTCCCCTTTGCCTCTGTTGCCTGCAAGGAAGATATTTTCAGCACTGTTTGAATGTGCCTGGTCAGGTCTCCTGAGTATTGGTATATCCAAGTGCTACTAGGAAAAGCCAGAGGTCTCCAAAGTCAGCCAAAACAAGCAGGACAGGCACTTGGCTGCCAGCTCCATCTGCCACAGTGCTCCCACAGCGTGGCTGTGTGTTCATAACTGGCAAACATTGCCCCCCAAACCACTTCCCTCCTGGAAGCTGCTTTTAGCTGCCCCAGACTCCAACAGGCAGGGATGGCCTCTGGAACTGCCAGGTTTCCTGTCACTTGGGATTCAAGCAGGATTTGAAGCAAGGAAGCAGAATCAGGAGCCTACCAGGGCAAAATTGCACAGGCTGGGCACTTCCTCCACCAGCCCAGCTTGTGAATAGGGCCATGAAGTCTTTGCTGATCTGGAAAAGACTGGCCCTGTGTGGAGGGGACCATGTGATCTGCTTTCCATAGCACCATCCTCAGCAGTAAGAGTCACAGAGCTGCTCTTGGGTGTCAGTATTAGGGGAATGAGGGAGCAAACTCCTTGAAGAGCAAGCACCTCAATACCTCTCAGCATTTCCTTGTCCAGTGTGTGGGTATGATGGTCCCCGCTGCACATCCTAATAACTCAACCTCCCACCCCTTGTTGTGTTGTGAGCATGGTGTCCATGCTTGCCCATTTCCCAGTTCCATCCTCCTGCCCCAACCTCTGGAACACAGAAGGAGCCTAAAATAGTCCCAGTCAGATTTTCCAATGAGGCTGTGTGATAGTTCAATATCCTCTACAACTATTAGTGACTGTGTTGGCAGGTGTGTATATGAGACTCCCTCCTTCCCGTGGCTGCTGGTAGCCACTTCAGATGACACTGCCATAGTGGAGCCCTGACCTGTTGTGGACATGGAGGGTCCCCTGCATGGGACAGGTGTAACTCACACTTGCATCCATCCACTGACCACACCGAGCTTTAGTGTCCTTGGGAATTGCCAGCATTGTCTCACACTGCTACCTTCTCTGCACCAAGAGCTGCAACTACTGAGCTTTTTGGAAACTTCATTCCTTGACTCTGCATTTCCCAGCCCTACAGAACTTGTGGGTTGGTTTGTGTGTTTTTTTAACTCCTCCTCCCAAGTTGCAACATCCTGCAAAGGATTTTTCCCTTGAAGCCCTGCTTGTCTCCGAGAAGTGACTGTGCAAAAGTGGCTCCTGCTCCCTGCCTATTCCCATGTGTCCCAGGAGCCAGATCTGCTGACTTCAGCCACAAAATCAAGTTGTCACAGCCTCTTCCTCCCATTAACCCTGCCAGTCTGCCCCAGGAGGAGAAAACAAGATTTTCTCTTCTGTGCATCAGCAGAATTATTCACCAGCTTGGTTTTATGCTCACAACTGGGGGGGGCTGTGGGAGCCAGGGAGAAAGCTGTCTTGGCTCATGGTGTCCGTGGGGAGTCTGCATGGCAAGATGTCAAAAGTATTCAGTTTTCCCTGTGTATGATCTGGGAGGCAATGCTTCTCTGACAGTGGGAAGAGGCAGGCTGCTGGGGTGTCAGAGTCAAGTGCTGTTAGAGCCTTTATACCAGCAAATCATCTTTGCCCAAGGCTTCCTGCTCCTCCAAGGGGACAGCCCTGCTTGCAGAAGACAGGACCTGATGTAAACAGGTGGCTTGAAAAACACTCTGTGGCCAAACTCAGGACTGTCACCTTTCTGCTGGCCCCTACACCATGCAATGGGTGTCCCCAATCCTGTGGTGCAGTCCCAGACATGGAGTGGAACAACTGCTGTTCTCACATCTTGCTGCACTCGGCTGATGTGGTGTGAAGGCACCAAACCACCTCTGGGAGCTTTGAGGATGTTGAATGCTGAGCACACAGAGGGTGCCTGTAACAGCTGTCCGCTCCCAAGTCCAGCCATCATTCCAGTTTGGGCATGGGGAAGATGACACACAGCAGAGTGGTAAGATTCAGCTCAAGACAATGTGGGTTATTGATCAGCTTTGAGCCTGGAAGCCAAGAAAATCAGAATCTATCTCTAGTACCAAATCCTTGTGCTGATTTGGCTTGCCCCCTCTGCCTGGCATTTATCATGTCAGGCAAGCAGCTCCTTCAAAGCCAGTGAGACTGGTCCTACAGATGAGTCAGTGCCTGCTTTGAGTGCAGACACATTGGTGGAAGAGTTCTGTGACACAGATGTAGCATCCACATTATTATAAGCTCTGCTCAGGATGGGGCATCATCTCCTTTTCTAATATATTTCCTAGCTTGAGTTTCTCTGGGCAATGTGCAGTAATAAATTCAAAGCATGCATAAAGTAAAGTGTGACAAAAGCCTTTCAAGCTTTTCCAAGGAGATGCACCTGATAAGGTGCCTTCCCAACTCACATTTAATGCTATTTAGAATTATAAAACAAAGGCCAAGGATGCTTTAAAGATAGGTACAGCTCTCAAGAACAAGTCTGGTAATTTGTTTTGCAATGCAGACAAATAAGATGAAACTATCCAGAACAGTGCTCTGGCCTCTCTCCTCCTTGACAGGTCCTGTGTCCTATCACCCCTCCTTGGCCTATGTTTGCCAGCCCCTCTGTGGAGATGGAGACAACTGTGCCTAAAATGCTGTGGCACTATCATGCTATTAGTTTGTTACTCATCCGGGAGAACTATCACTGCTTTCAAAAAGAGAAGGTTTTTGATGGGGGAGGAGGCTCCCATCCTGATACCTGATTCAGGATCCAGAGGCTGAGGCAAGGATTTAAGGAAGGACCTTTGCTGAAGGACCTCAGCTTTGATGCTCTCATATGGCATCTCATCATACCACATTCAGGAGCACCAGGTAGGAATTATCTTATCCCCTTCCCGTCTCTGGGGCAGATGAAGAGTTAGGTAAGAACTGGGAAACATGCTCTGCCCTTGTCAGCACTCAGAGGTGCTTCCATCTCATGTTTCTCAGGGCTGTGGAGCACCAAGGCTGTCAGGAACCAAACACATCTGCAGCATCCTATGGTCGTCATAGAAACCTGACTGTAGCGCTCTGTCTGGTCGTTAACAAGAACTTTGCTCCAAACTTTGTTTCCCTGGGCTGAAGTGGTAGGATCTGCAGCCAAAGCATTTGTCTACCTGCACAGAGAGATAGACAGGCACAGCAGGAGGAAGGCAACAAACAGCTCCTGCCCTCTACAAAGTCTCAATGCAGATCCTCCATCATGACATCACATCTCGATTGCTATGCAGAGCTCTAGATTATAATTTAAGTCTCACATACAGCCTCAAAACAGCCCTGTTTGTGGAAAACAAACTAAAACAATGGTGTATTTTCTTCCTTTTCCAAGACTGGGTAAAGAATGTTTCAAGAGGAGAGCTGCTGCCCACACAATTTTTTTAAGGTCTGTCCTCTTGCTTCATCATGGCCTTTCTTTTCTCCTGCCTTTAAATCCAGGCAAGTCACTTGCACAACAGACTCCCTTTTAAGAGTCATTGATTTAGGAGAAAACTGACTGAAAGCCCTTCCTTTTTTCCCATTTGAAGTACTGAGATCAGGATTAAAGCCCATAATTTAGGCAGCTGCAGCTGATGCACTCTGCAAGATGGCAAATAAGTAAATCTCAAATCCAGGGAGCTTTGGAAAGGTTGGGGATGTCAGAAAGCCCTGCTTAAATAAAAATTATGATAATACTTTCATGAGGAAGAATAATTAGTGAAATGACAGGGAGACATTGAAAGAGCCATAGCATCTGGCAGATAGAGCCAGTAGGAGAGGGGAGAAGATTCCCTGCCATGGAAAGGTGTGGAAATTTCAGTCATTGGCAAGTACTCAATTGGAGTGGGTCAGAGAAGTACCTTGGAGAAAGCAGAGATCTCTAGTGTTTCTTTTTTCCAAACAAATCAGTTTCAAGTGTGAACTCTTTGTATTGTCTCATTTTGGGAATATTTTCCTGAAGATGATAACTTTCAGACTCAGGCCAGTGGCATCCCTGACAAACCACTCAATAGATGTTCTAAAATCAGGCTCAGAAGCTTCACCCTGCCCAGCGAATACTCAATCTTCCCACAAGGTTGAGTGGCCAAGGCCACAAAAGGCTTGTCCAAACCTTAAACTGTGAAGATGATTCAGCTCTGCTCCTGTCTGAGAGGCAGCAAACACCCCCATGCTTGTGGAGAGGTCAGCAAGAACATACCTGTGCTTCCTGAGGGTGCAGGGAGAGTCAGCACTTGGGATTATCCTAAGGATCGAGACAGCTCATGCAGGCAAGCTTCTTCTGGGGAAGAACTAAAGGCTTGTTTATAATGTGAAAAATCCATGGAAAAACTCCATGCATCCCTGCATGCATCTATCTGTCTCCATAGATATATCCATGCAGGGAGAGTTACTGACTAGTGTTATGGCTCCTTGCAAGGAGCCATCCTGCAGCTATAGAGAAGTGTTTTATCTTTGCCTTGTTGCTTTCTCCTAGCAAGCAGGGTGAGTGAAGCCATGGAAAGATATCTCAGTCTGGCAGGCCAGATGATGCTCTATGCAGGCCATACAGCTCCCATGATTTCTCACGGTGTCCCACATTGGGCTTAGTGCCAGTCTCTGTGTTCCAACAGCTCCAGGCTAGTAGGGCCCACCATATCCATGGTTCCTCAAGCCTGCCAGTTTGGGAATGTTCCTGTCAGGATTTGCAGGAGACCTGCAAGCTTGCCCTTGTCCAGCTGCTGGCTCTGTAGCAGACTTGGCCCTCCTAGGGACCAGGCATTCTCCTCCTGGGATTACACATCCTGCCTTTCTAAGTGTAAACTGTGATTTACAAGTCATCACCTGAGAACCTGTCTAGTCTCTTCCTTGGAAAAAATACAGCGGTCTGCCTCAGTCCTTCCTGTCACAGTTAGGGCACCATCTCTTGCTTTTCACACCTTCTCTTCACCTCCAATTAACAGCTGCGGAGAGAGTCACCCAGGAGGAGGCAGTGCTATGCCTATACCTCCATCCCTCAGCTCAAGGGTGAGTCTACACTTCCTGTCCCCCATTCCTTGGACCCTCCATCTAACACCATGTGCATCCCGCAAACACCCATGTCCCAGCCACTGGTGGTGGCTCACCTTCCCCCTCACAAATCTTTGGGGACAGTGAGATGGCCAGCTGCTGGTCCTGAGCCAGTGCTGCTTTTTGGCTTTCTGAGCACGCGGGGGCAAAATCTCCACTTTTTAACGGGGGAGAGCAGGATGGAAGCTGGGAAGAGCCTGAACAGCATCTGTTTTGGAAATCTGCTTTAAATGTGAAGGAAATTTCCTTTACTTCCTTTATAAGACAATAGAAGCTACTCCTGGATTCAGGTACAACACCTAGGCCTTGTTGCAAGGGGAGGCAAGCGCAGGCCAACTTCTGCAGTGCTTCAGGCTAGACCTCATTGCAGAAAATCTGATGAGTTTAAGGTTTTGATCAGAATTTGCAAATATGTGACAAAAAAAGCCTTCTACAGTATTAGTTTGATCTCACCCAACTTTCAACAGACTCCAGGCTGCTCTCCATTGGCCAAGAGACTCAATTACTTTTCCCCAAGTAATTTCATGAAAGCACAATACTGGCTCCAGTTCTGCTGAGCCAGCCAGATCCTGCAAGGCAGCTTCCTGGCTGTGAAGTGCAACAGCCCATGGCGGCAGCTCCAAGAGAGCCTGGAGGATGCTGCCAGGGGTCACCCACAGGTGTCGGGGACAGACACCCCTCGGTAGGTAAGGCAGAGGTTACCTGCACTGAATATGCAGAGCAGAGTCTACCATTCAAGCAGCCTTGGATGACTGCAAGTTTTCAAGCTTTAAGAAAAAATTACCAATTATTGTAAGAGCCAGTGTCATTGCACTTGTAAGGAAATACAAAAGATTCTTCTAGAAACTGTTAACCTCCAGAACTGTTCAGCAATTTAACAATTTTTAAGAAAGTGGTTGTAATGCATTTCTCTACATCTACAAGGATGAATTAATCAAGCAGACAGTAGCTCTCAGCAAAGTAACATAAACAATTTTTTGCTTCAGTGTAAAAGTCCAGTTTTGATTCATGGAGTCACATCAAGCCATTGCAAAAAAGAAACCTGCCTCTTGCTGTTGCTCAATTTTGGAGCTTATCCAGTTCTTCACAGCCTGGCATGCAGAGTGGTTTTATCTCCTTCCTGTCCATCCTCCCTAGAGTTAGGTTCTGCTGTGAAAGACAGGGGTATAATTTTACTTGAGGCTTTCTTAGGAAAAGACAGAAATGCCCATCACCACCGAGGAGCTAGAGAGTACGGGGCCCTTCTACACCCTGGCAAATGCAGCCCTGAAGGGTGTCTGCCAGACAGGACCATTGCTCAGAAACAAGCCAAACTTGTTTGGAAGTCCAGTGCCAGGACTACTGGGTGCAACCCACAACCAGTCCATTTTCATCGCTGAGATAAAATTAGCTGGTATTGTCAGAAGTGGCAAGACTTACAAATAAATAAAAATTCAAATATATATCCAGCAGTTTCACTTTCCTACCTCACACCCTTGGAAACAGGTTCCATAGGTTCATGCACCAACCTTGTGGATCTGACAGGATTTCCAGAGCAATGCGAAGGAGCCCTGAGCATCTCAGAAGTGGAGAGCCATTCGTCCAACCCACAGCACCCCTCAAAGTAAGGAAATTTCTCATCAAACGCAAATGGTGCAACCCACCACCTTGGCTGCTGGGACCAGCTCAGATGTGACTAGGGAACCTTCCTGACACTGTCCTCACAGCAAAAACCATGGAGCATGGAGAAGGGAGTGGAGCTTGGCAGGAACAGCTCTGTGTTA
Source organism: Geothlypis trichas (assembly GCA_009764595.1). Lineage (NCBI taxonomy): Eukaryota > Metazoa > Chordata > Aves > Passeriformes > Parulidae > Geothlypis > Geothlypis trichas. The sequence goes on along the minus strand of CM019923.1, from coordinate 7,894,557 downwards.
GAGCTAGCAGCACCTGCCAAATCTGTGCCATGGCATCTGAAGGGAAAATACTGAACCGGTTCCTCACCACGAGAAAGACAGAGCATTGCAATGATAATGCAAAGAATGTTGTACAAAATTAAACTATGCCAGGCTCCAGATGAAGTGATCTCTCCCCACTATCAAAGCTGTGGAGACTCACCTGAAAAAAATAAAGCCTGGTTTAAAACCAGAAGGATGCAAATGCAGGACCCAGGCATGCTTCCTCTCAGATCTTCTGCACTGCATAATGACCCAAACAAAATGTGCATTCTGGCTGCTCTTGCAACATCCCTACCCCTAAGCTGGCAGAGTTGGGCACAGAGAATTGGGCCGCCTGTCTGAAAGCACTTTGTGATGTTCTGATGAAAGGAGGCCAGGGAAATCCAAACTCCTTTTATCCCTTCCTCACCAACCCTTTTCAAGGGTTAGAAAGCAGCTGCTTAGCCAGGCTTGTTTGGACCTTCATAATGTCTTCAAGCTTTCCCAGAGCACTCTTTTTTTTTTTAAGGTTTTAAAAGTCCATCTGTGCTCTTGGCCCTTTAAGCCAAGTTCCAAGCCCAGATGGAGATTTTAAATCCCTATAAAGAATGGGTAGACAGAGCTGCTGGTGGTACACTCTGCTCTAAAATGGCATGACCATATCTCAGACCAAGCATGTCCATATGGAGAGCCTCTTCCAGAGCCAGTTTTAGCTACAAGAAAATGGAGAGAGGCTGTAATGATTCCCAGATAGTTTGATAACCAGGGGTCTCACGCCTAAAGGACCCTACCCTGTTGTATCTGATGTTTTCTGTTTCTGTTCTCTCATCATTCAAACCCTCTGAACAGCTAGAGAGCAAGGCTGTGGGCCCCAGTGCCTCATGCATTTAGAAGATGCTTACATCCATAACCCACTTTGCACATTTTCTAGTTCGCTTTTTCATGTGGATTTCCTTCTCTCCAAAATAGGTAAATAAATTAATAACTAACTAACTAAACAAGTGGACTAAAACCAAAGCCTGGCACTCCTGTGCCATCTGTGGAATGATGCTTGTTTGGCTAGAAGTGTCTATGAAACATCCTCAGCATCAGGATGAGTTTGGAGCAAAAGAGGCCTTGCTTCCAAATTCAACCACATCACTGCACATGTGAGTTCAAGTGTCTACGAAGTGCAAGTTGCTTTGAAAAGTAACTCATCTGCTTCCCCTGTAAAAAGCACAGCCCTGGACTCCTTAGGAGATAAAGCAGAACCCAGAGGGACCTTCCTGTGCACAGCCAACAAGATGTAAAAGGCTCTGTCTACAGCCCTTTATTTAATTTATAAACCTGTGCTTGAAGAGGCGGGAGGCAAATCAGAGCCTCCAAAGGCAGAAGGAAGAGCAAGCCTGAGGCTTTCACAAGAAGTGGGAACAGAATATCTCTTCAGATTTGGAGAACAGAGGCTTTCTGGACAGGCAACAAGGCAAGCAGCAACTCCCCAGACTCAAAACACTGATAAAAACCACCTGAGGTTTGCTTCCTAACCAGGGAGAAAGTAGGTTGGTTTGTTTAATGAAAAGATTTGGGAAATCCCTTCTAGCTCAATGACCACTGTAGCAGAGTGATCCCTTTGAGAGATCCCTACATCATCTCCTTTTTATTCTGGATGGGGCAGCTCATTGCATGGCCAAAACAAGTGCTTTCCCCACAAAGTCAGGCTTACAGAAACCCTTAGCTCAAGCATTGCAAGCACCGTATCTCCAAAGCACCGGGGGAATGCGAGTCTGTACAGGTCGAAAGAAGCTTTAGAGCTTTAGGAGGAGAGAAAAAAAAGCTCACAACTGAGCTTAATCTCTAATCCAGCAGGTTTCTGGAAAAGCAAACTTCACTGCACGCTTCCATTCCGTGCACACACCTCTGTGCAGAACTATGTGCTTGGTGAGGCTGGATCCATCCCGTGTGCTGGGCACAAGCTGACAGCGCCCTGGGATAATGCCGAGCATGCTGAGCCCACACACGTGAAGACATACGAGGCACACTCATTCCTCGAATATCTGATAATTCCTGGGATCCTTCTAACTCTGTTTATTGCCTCCGGCAGTCTTTGTTTCTGATGTGAGAAGATAAACAATGGGAATTGTCTTAATCCTAAAGGCAAAGAATAAAAAGCACTGAGCGGGGGACGATCCTTTTATCATGATACATTTGCAGCATCAAAAAAAGTTGACCCCCTTCCTTTGAAACGCACTGAAATGTATCTGCTTTTCCTCCCCTGTTGGCAGGAATGAGCCCTCTGCTCTTCGCTGCCGAGCCCCCCGCGCCCACCCTTGCTCTGCCAGCACGGACGGCTGCACACAGCCCTCCCTGACTAGTGCGGCGAATCACCACTCCGCCTCGCCTCCCAAATCCTATTCCAGCTGCGTGCGGCGCCGGGGACCGAGGGGAGTCCCACCTCTGCACATCCGTGCAGGGCAGCTTGCCGACCTCACTCATGAAATCCCCACTTTCCGCCGTGCCCGTCCCAGGGCAGCCGAAGCTGCTCCTCTCAGAGATCTGCCATCATCTCACAGAGCTTCCTCAGCAGGACTTTCTTCCTGCAGGAAAAACACTCCCACAGTTCCCAATATACCTTCACCAGAAGCATGACAGCTTAAAAGACCACCTTGATAGCTGCTATGATCCACCCACCAGTTGCTAGAGAAGTGCGGCATGCAAATCGTTCCATCTGGCAAAGAAGGAGGGGAGAAGGACTAAGCACTAATGCATCCTAGGCAGCCACCTCTTCCCACAGGCAGGACACTTGGACAGTGCCACTGACCTGGCACTTTCCAGGCATTGGTGAACCTCCTCCAAAAACCACCTACATCCCACAGCCTCCATCAAGTCAAAATGTAAAGGCAGGAGCTGTATCCGGATGCAGAGAGGACTCTTTGCACAGGGGATGTGTGCCCATCTGAGCACCTGTGTTTGAGATACACGACACTCAGGATCTTTCATGCTGACAATCCTGGGAACTCCTTAACTGTGTGGTGTACCCCTGCCGAGAGAAATCCATGAAGGTGAGATGGAGGCGGCCCACGCTCCTAAGCCGGAGAGCGGGTCTGCTGGGTGCGTGCACGGGAACTAATTAGTCCCCGTCAGCTGGCAACACGGGCAGCGGGGGAAGCACCATCTCCCACCAAAGCAGATTTATTAGGAAGAACCGATGCCTTCGTTCAAAGTTAGGTGGGAAAGTGTTGTAATGCTCCATCCCCTCTGACCCGGGAAGGGGGAAAGGGGGGGTGTCCTCTTCAGAAAGTAGTCCCACCGCCTTGGCAAACACGTAGGAATTTTCCAGAACGATTTCCGCCCCTGTTTACCTTACACATTATTTCAGTGTTTGTTCAGCGGGTTCCCGATGTCATCGGGCTCCTCTGCGCCGTGCAACAGCCCCCTGACACCCGTCCTCTTACCGGGAATGGGGGGCCGAGGGGTGGGCAGCCCTGCTCGCTGCAGATTCCCGGGCCCAGCACGTTTGGCCGCCCCAGCTCTGCCAAATTCTCCCCTGGACCGCTGGCCCTCGCATGGCATCTCGCCAACACCCAGGCCCCACTCCGCCCCGACGTCCTGACCTCCACCTGTGATCCCGGTGTGATCCGGATTCATAACTTAAGGACAAAAAAATGGGATGGGGCTAGATAACGAGCCCCATTCCCATCAACCGCGACAACACTCCGCCACTGAGCGGCTGGGGAGAGTCGGCATCCCCTGCTGCCCACCTGCCTGCGGATGAGGGCTGCAACCCCACCGCCACGGCGGCAAGGGTCAACGGGCACAGGGGACGGACGCGATGGCGACGGGCGCCCTATGGCCCGCCGGGGACCGAGCAGCATCGCTGCAGGGGGTAACGCCCGGTGCTGCCCAACCCCGCGGCACCTGCTCCGCGACCCCAGGGCTACCAACAAGTTGCGGCGTGTCCGTGTTCCCCCTCTCGCCCCGCGGCTACTCACAGCCAGTTGCTGGCGTTGGCCGAGAAGGTGGCAAAGATGATGAGCAGCAAGGAGCGCAGAGAATACTCAGGGCTCATCCTGGAGGGCAGGCGGGGTGGGACTACCCGGAGCCGGCGGCGGCAGCACCCCCGCCGCCCCGCGCCCAGGGCAGCCGCCGCCGCAGGTGGGCGCGGGCAGGAGCGCCGGGCACTGCCCGGCTGATGCTCCCGCGGCGGCCGCTGAGCCCGACTGTCAGCGCGGTCGGCCCGTCCCGGGATGGAGCGGCGGGGCCGGAGGCGGGTCGGGGGCGGAGGCAGCCCCGGGGGCCGCCCTGGCTCCGCCGCTCCCTGGGCGGGACTCACTGCCGGGGACATCCCCGGGGCGGGCCGGCGGCGGGGAGGGCACCGGAGAGGGCGCCAGGGGCTCCCGCAGCAGGGAGGGCGTTGGGAATTTCTCCGGCGACGTGGAGGGCAGCGGGGAATCCGTCAGCGTCCCCCACCTTGCTGCTGCACCCACCGAGCGGCACCTCTGGGTGGGTTCTCTTGGTGTGGGGAGAGACGAGGGAACCTCGTAGAGGGGAGGGTCGGGGTTTTCCGCATTTGATGTTTTTGGGGTAATTTCCTGGTCGCTATGAAGCAGCAGAGCCCTGAGATGTTCTGGCGCTGCCTGGAGTGCATCGCCCAGGCTGCCTTCTTCAACAAGCCACCCCTTTGACTTGGGGTGATTTCCGAAATTCCAGTTTCTGAGAATTCACTGTAAATGCCAAAGTGCATTTGAAAATTTGCAACTAAGGAGTGGGGTCTGGTGGGTTCTGTCAGGAGAACAGCATTTGGAGATGGAACAGGGGCAAGTTTGCAAACCCTCTTGGCATCTCGATAAGGGCTGCCCCGTGGGGAGCTGCCAGTGGCTGGTGGCAGGCTCTAGAATGTGCAGACGGAGAGTGATGCTTGAACAAATATCAAGGCTTAAATTCACCTCTGGAAAAGTCAACTCTTGGGTAATCCCAAGAGCTCCTAACAGCATGTCTTAACCATCCCGAGGACAAGAGAAGTGGTGGGGATCCCTATCTCTCCTCCATCCACTATGCCTCTGTCTATCCATATGGGCACAAACGACTTAATTTAAAGCCAGGAGCAACTTGAGCTGGCTGCTTGGTGTGAAACCCAAGATCCCAGGCAGCCACAACTGCACCAAATCTCCTCTTGACAATGTTGTTACTGAGGTCCTTTACTAAAACCTCTTGCTACCACCTCTAAAATCTTGCCAAGCTGGTTTGGAGCTATTCAAGATTCCCTTTGTCTTTTCAACTGTGTTTTCCTGTAGCTGGGGCACACTTATTCAAAGCACAGCAACTTGCACTAGGCTGCATATGCCTGTCTAACTTTATTACACCTACTTTAAAATCTCTACATTAGTTCCCTGTCAAAGTGAGGATTTAATTTCAAAGTGCTTTGACTTATATTCCAGCTCCTGACAGGCAGCAGCCCACCCTCTCCTAGTCATTCATCTGGCTTTCACATCCTTGCTGATTATCCTGGGTGGAAATGGAATTCTGGCTGCTTTGCTGGTGAATTGGAGGTTGTTGCCGTGAGCCCTGTCTGGGTAATTCAGTGCAACAGGAGCTGATTAATCTGGCTCATCATTTGAGACAAAGCTGATGCCTTCTGGCTTCTAATTGCTCAGGGTGTTGAGTGAACTTGTCAGAAGGCAAGAACTAATTGAGAGGCTAAGGGGAATGAGAGGTTAGAGGGCTGTGGCTGGCTGGCCAGAGCTACGTGGGTCTATGGGAATGTCATACATTTGAGCCTCTCATGTGTTATTCTCCTCTAAGGAGAAACATCAGACAGAAGCCAGAAGGGTGGGCATGAATCCTGGGGTCCTGTTTGGCATGGACATCTGCAGCCCACAGAGCGCTCTTGGCAGAAATGCTCCTGGTGCCAGGGCTGGTGGTGCTGCGGGCAGGCTCAGGGCACCCTGCTGCTCTTTTTGGGGTAGCTGTGGTGGCAGAATGGTGCAGTGGGTGCTTGACCTCTTGAGACTTCTCTTAGCCTGGGTGAGGAGTTGTAGATCATGTCCACCTAGTTCTGCAGCAGCTTCAGGTCATGTTTCTGTTGTAGCAGGTGGAAGAGAGGAGACTGTCTTGACTTAACCAGCAGGAGAACAGGGAAGCCAGGCCATTGCTCAGTCAAAGTGTGCATTGGGGATGGAGTGTCACATCCACAGGATGCACTGGGGACAGAGTGTCCATGGACTGATGAGTGGTACCCCCATGCCACAGGGGAGGCAGATGCAAACACCTGTGGAGTAAGTCACTCTGACAGGAAGTGCAGTGTGATCTGCCTGTGGAGATGATAACAGTGCACCAGGGCATGAGGGGTGTTTATTTTACAGTCTCTGGGGTGCAGGACATGATGAGTGTGAACGGAGGACAGAATATGGAAATGGGCGCTCACTTCAAGGGTGTGGGTTCCTTGGTCTTTTCAAAGATGCCCATGAAACACTGCTTGGTCATTACCTACAGCTTTCTGGAAGCTGGGTTCTTTTGGCCTCTGATTCAGAAGGTGCTAAGGTTCTTTGAAAACATTAAGCCCAGCTGATTTAGAAGAGAGAAAGGCCCAATTCCAAGGGAATGTTTAAGGGACACAGCAGGTCTCCTGGCCTGTGCATTGCTGCAGAGGCCTCTTGGCCAGTAGGGACCCTCCTGTGTGCTCCTCTCAGGACCGCAGCTGGTGATGAAGGCCCCTTGTCACTGCCAGTGTGGGTTGGAGCTCAGTGCCTGCTGACCACCCCAGGCTGCAAGGCAACACTCTTTGTTACTGTGTGCTGCTTTAATGAACATCTAACTCCCATTAGATAAGGAGACTCTCTTTGATGTGTAAATATTTCAGTGATGGGAAGAGGAATGAAATGCACCCCAAGGCTTGCCCAGGTGGGTATTTACTCAAAGAGGAATTACCATCGCCATATCACAGGCAAGGCAAAGGGCAAGCAGTGGTAACAGGAAGGGGTTTTCAGCTCAGAGACCAATATGAAAGCAACAAAGCATGCACAAATTCATGCAAAACTGTAGCCAGGCTCTGCATATAAGTGATGTAAATACAGACTACACTGAAGAGTAAGTGTAGGCAGGTCGCACTCTTCCTCAGTTTCTGGATCTGACCAGTGCTATCAGTCATGGAGGTTATGAGAGGAATTTACAGGTTCTTTTCAGGTTTCTGATGCCCCATGGGCTTACCAAATGGAATTGAAAGTAGAGTACTCTACAATTTAGAGAATAGTCTCTACCATGTGGAGGGGCGAAGAGCTGCAAGAAAAAGTTCTCCTTAACTCATGGGTGAATCTGAGGCTGTGGGAGTTGGGTCTGAATAGAAATAAATTCTGTTTTGGATTTAATGGAACATAACTATTGGACACTTTAGCAACAGTACATGTAATAATCTTGTCCTGGAAAAAGGAGAAGTTGTTCTGGGAGCCTCCATGCCAGAAAATACAGGACAGTTGTACTCCTTTACAGATACCTGTGTTTTTTCTGATGAAATTTATTTCAAACTACCCAAACATTTCTGAGTGGCACTGATGACTGGTTAGAGTAAGGACTGTATGGGACTGCAGTTCACAATCAGAAGCAGCTTTGCAAACATGAAGGTTGCCCTGACAAAAGAGCTGTGTCCAGTCTATTACAGTCAGGAAGCGAGCAGTTGCTGTAACCCATACTCAGCAGCTTGACACATCACAGTGGCCACTGGAATATCAAGACCAGCCTTTTTTTTAGCTGCAGCAGGATGCCTTTAGCCCCATACCTATTCCAGACCCTGCTTGGGAATGTGCATGTATTTGTATGAGTCTTCAGAAGCAGGTGTTCAGTTAAATCTTCAGTGGCATCACCTGAAATCTAGCACTGAGGCTGGTAAGACTCACTCCTCCAATTTTATTGTCAAATAGGCCACTGTAAAAAATACAGAGTGGTTTGGGATTTAGGGACTTTTATTTTGGATGTTGTCTCTGAACACACCATCAAAATTTCTCTGAGAAAAATGAGTGGCTATGGTGATCTTGTGGGTGCTGTCCATGAGGGAAGTTAGAGCATCCCCAAATATTGTGAATGCCTTCAAACCATACAATTGCAGAAAACGCCAACTTTTCCACTGCTCAGATAGATCCTTTTTCACAGGTCTGTGAATGAATTGTTCCCTGGGTTGTACTATTTTCAGAGGAGATTGTTATCACAGTTCCAGATTCTGGCATTTAAAATACATCCCAACTGATTTCCCCACTCACTTGGGTGTCATCCACAGCAAGCAGTGCATAGCACTGCTGAAACAAACCTTGATCCAGGTGCCGGCCTGGCAGTGCACATGTAAACAGCTGACACTGGAGTGACAACTCATGACTACATTTGTCCTACTCATTCTGCCCAGGAAGAAAATGAGATTTCAGGCTGGTTGGATACATAACATCCTGATTCACTCCTTTCCAGTGCCCATTATACCTCCAGGCATTTAAGAGCACTGAGACTTCATCCCCCACCGTGGGAGCTGGGAGACCCATGCTCAGCTGAGCAGGATGAAAGGAGGGATGGAAGCCACCAGGACCACAAAAGGTCTTCCAGGCTAGGGATGGTCAGGAGAGGACAGGCCATGGGTGAACACCTTGGACTGTTCATGACTTGTGGTGGAGTTATCTTCAGCTTATCTTCACATTCAGCAGATGTGGCACATGATGGAATCCCAGACTGGTTTGGGCTGGAAAGGACATTAAAGATCATCTCATTCCACCCCATGCTATGGGTAGAGACACCTTCCACTATCCCAGGTTGCCCCAAGCCCCATCCAACCTGGCCTTTAACACTTCCAGGGATGGGGCAGCCACAGCTTCTCTGGACAATCAGTTCCAGGCTTCACCACCCTCTTAGTAAAGAATTTCTACCTAATATATAAACTAGTCTCTTCTCCTTTAGTTTAAAACTGTTCCTCCTTGTCATGTCACTATCTGCTGTGTTAAAAGGTTATTCTTTCTCTTTTTTTATAAGCCCCTGTAAGTACTGGAAGGCTGCAATGATGTCTCCCCAGAGCAATGAGACCTACAACCACCCCAGGTGGCGTTACCATTGCAAAGGTACTCAGCCTAAGTAATGTCCACATCTTTCTTCTGTGTGTGACCAAGGAGGTCATAGAGCTGTGTCTTGCTCCATCTCTCTCCTTGCACCGCTCAACCCATTGGTGCTCTTGCTGGTGTGGTTTTGGCCCAGCCAACATGTACGTTGCAGACAGTGGCTAGGCAAAGAGCAAGGGATATCTTGTCCTAAGCCATAGGAGAGGTAAGGCCAGTTTATTTTAGGCTTTGCTATATGTTCCCTAACAACTCCATACCATTTCACCCTCAGTGCCACGATTCCCTTGCCTGCTTTTGTAATGCAGACATGGCCTTTTGGGGATACAAACCAGAGGTGTGAAAGAGCAGAAGAAAATAATTGAAAAGACAGGTGCTGATTTAGATTATTTGGTCTACTGGTAGTGAATAAAATACTGATGGAGAACATCTTCTAAATCTCTGAAAGCAAGAAAAACTATGCCTGGAAAGAAATTCCAAGCTTAGTCCCTTGACAAGGGCTGACAGAGACAAATGAACTTGTCTGGGCCAGTGGAGAAGTCCAGGACCAAATTCTGCTGCTTCTCATCCAAGGTTTCTGCTTGTCCATGTGTAAATTCCTCCTCTTTCATTTGACAAAGAGGATGAAGAGTTGCATTGGCCAAGCCATTTGAAATATCAATAAGGACAGTTTTTCCTGTATTTGGCTATCAGATAAATGTCAAGACACTGGCGTTAGAGCAGAGCATGGCTATGTTTGGAGGACATCAAGCTGCATTTCCCTACCCCGACTGGTGAATGTTTTAAATGGGGACAGCATTCTCCCTCCATATCCATCTTCAAGAGGTCCTAGTGTTTCTGTAGAACCACCTCTTCCATTGGCTCAGTTTGCATCCACCAAGTGGAGGAAATGGGAGGGTGAGATATGAGCTGCATCTTTGGGAGGTCTGTTCCTTTTGTGAGGATGTGTGTGGAGCAAAGTGCTGGCTGTACAACTTTTTCATGCTGGTGTCAGATAGGTGATGCAGGTGTGTGGATAGGGAATTCTCTCCTGACTGGGAGGAAGAAACAGAGCTCGGCTTTGGGAGATACCCAAGGGACAGGTTGCTGCACTCATACCATGTTTGAACCTGCTGCTTTGCCAAAATGCAATTGATAATTGAATCTGATTCCTGAACCAAGTCCTTGTTTCTCCTGAAACACATCAAGAATGGAGCTCCTGCAGAAGCATTTGGCTGTCTAGGGCCCATCTATTTAATTTTCTCTTGTGGTGGAAAATCTCTTATTTTAAGTAAAGTTCTTTTCAGAAATGACTAATTAAACTACAGAACAGGAAATTTAAGAGACAGTAAAATCCCCTCAGCTGTCCAGTGCATTTCTACATAAATATGGTGGCAAAATAATGAAAACAAAACCTTTTAGAGACAAAGGCAAATGAGAGACCTGGTGAGGCAGCGTTGAAAAATCTATTGTTTGTTATAATAAAGTGAAACCACTGTGTTTCTCTTGTGTCGTGGAGGATTTGGCACAATTATTCTTAGGAAGGTAGGGAAGCCACATAGAAATCAGAATAGCCAAGATTTTTTGCTAAAATCTTTGTACAAATCAGGTTATTCAACTACAGAAAAGGATTTCTTTGGGGCTGTTACTTCTGAAATTATCCTGCAAAACTGGAAGGACTGTAAATGCTTGGCTTTAATAGCTACATACAATGCAAACCTAATCAGTGAAGCTTGAAATGTCCATAGCAGGGAAGAAAGGTAGAGTTTTATGGCTCTATGGAGGTGTGCAGAAGATCAGACACAAAAGCTGCCTAACACCCATGAAGGAAGGCAGCCGCTGCTCTCCCATGTGACAAAAGTCACTCTGTGATCAGAGACAACTGGACAAATTTTCCACGCCAACATGATCTGCTTGTTTGCCTGAGTTGGTTGTGAAGGCTGGGAAGAGGTATCGCACAGACTCCCCTTGCAACCAGCCTCCTCCCCCAGGGTGTTCAGGCAGCCTCATTACCCCAGCTCCCACCCAGGTTGCATGGCTGTGGGGCAAGGACCTGGCAGAAACCATCCTAGCAATTTGGGGAGGAATTACAGTTGTGCTGTCTAACTTTCAGTTTTTGCCTCCAGCAGAGGCTAAAAATGTTCCACATTGCTTAGAGGTGTCAGGTTCTGTAGCCGTAGGCTGGGAACAGCCCTCAGAACCTCTCAGTTACACATTACCCTGAATATCTCAGCAAATTACTCGTAGCTAATTGAAATAAAGGAAACACAGTGGCTCGGTTTACCTGGTGGACTGTATATAGCAACGCAACCACTGCATTTTGCATTGGTCATAAAAACACGATTTATTATCCCACCTGTCAAACACTGGCCTTTTTTTCCCCCTCAGTCTGTGCTTCCTTCTCATGTCAATATAGCAGTGTTCATCCCAACTAATGTCAATAGTTTCTTATTAACATTTCAGCTCTAAAAGTGCAGAGCCTCCAAATAATCCTAGACATTCCCTAGAATCCCAAAACCTCTGGTCAGTGGTTTTCAACTTGCTTCGGTTTGCTGAGTCTGAAAAATTTTCCTGTGGCAATGCGGACCCTTCTAAAGCAACTTAACTGTACTGATAACAGACTCCAGGTTGATGAGTTACTTTTTGTGGACTCCGCATAAGTAGGAATTTGTGGATCAGAAGTTCAAAAGTGCAGATGCAAGAGATACATGGGAGACAGGTAATCATTCAGATGTGTGTCATTTTGCATGTTGAATTTAGAGGGGTTCTTAAGTTCCTCAGGCAGGTGTGCATCAGAAAAACTCCTAACAGAGATCACCAGGAATGGGACTGTTAAAGCAAATTATGGTTGTGGTTAGTTGTATATGTTTGACTTATGATGATGCATATATATCTCAATAAATCTCTGTCAATATCTCAGTGTATGTATGTATGCATGTATGTATGATCGATGATCTGTGAATCCAGCTTGAACTTCAGGAAAATGTTGCATGGGAAATCAGTCCTGCGCTGGCAATCATGAATCCATCACCTGTCCCCTGCTAATGGGAATGCTTCTAGAGACAATGTGGTTGCTGCAGCACAGGGAGCTTGTCCAACTGACTTCTGCAGCATGGGGATTTCTCTGGAGCAGAATAAAGAGGTAGGTCCTAAATACCAGAGAACCAGGGAAACAAAATGCAGAGGGGCTCAGATGCAGGAAATTTTAGGAGGAGATGGGATCAGAAAGGCATGTGTTCAGTCTCAGGTTAGTCATAAAGAATGAAACTGCTGGAGCAAAGAGCAAGGAAGCTCCACATGTTTGGGGGAACAAGCCATGGGCAAGTGGAAATGGAGAGGAGATAAAAAGTGACAGATTGTGTTGTCCATGTACTGTGTTTCTTGCACTCAGTGACCAGATGATGGATGGTGATGGATGGTGGAGCAACCCTCTCCTTGATGAGGGGAGCTGCACCTCCAGAGTAACTCCTTGGGGGCTTTTGGGCAAATGCCAGTGGAAGGGTGGCTGTTTTGGAGGAACTAGACACTCTTTAGGCCTGCTAGACCAAATGTCCTCTCCCATCCAAGGGGTAGCATTTGGAATTTGTGCCCTGGACAGAGGATGAGCATTGTGGGTTTCCAAGATGGCAAAATGTCCAAGCCATGGGGTGGACCACTGAATGCTGAAATGCAGGAGCCCTGCCAGGATGGTATTGGCAAGTCAGAACATGCCAGCAGAGATGCTCTGGAGTCACAACTGATGAAGAAGAGATGTCAGGAGCACAGAGGCATGGCACAGAAGTCCAGCAGTGGAGATGGAGGATGTGAATTTCCCATCACCCTTAGATGTCAGGGTAAGCAGTGCCTCAGAGGGATGTTATGGGCACAGGATTTCCCTAACACAGATATTTTCTGAGGCAGATGCTCAGCATCAAGGGAAATGTGCTATGTCCTGACCCTCTGCACAGTAAACAACCTAGTAACTGAAGCTGAGAGGTGGCTGTGTTTCTTCTCCCAAGGTTTGTTCAGTGTCCTTTAACTTTGGACCCCAGTGAGTACCTACCCCAAATGGGTCGCTATTCCTTTTCCTAGAAAGGGAGAAATAGCAGAACCCATAGGGGAAGGAAGGCCTTGGCGATACTGAGTTCTTAGATGGGAATGCCATGCTAAGATGTGCAACACTCCACCGTTGTCTCTGAAACAGCTGATAGCCTAGAGGATATTGTTGGCCTGCTGGATCCTTTAGTGATCCTCAGATGTGTCCTTTGCTGTGATTTGAGGATGAACCATCCTGCAAAAGACAGATCCCCAGCACACTGTGGGAAGCTCATACAGGACAACCTACCACAAAGGGTTTGACACATCTTGTAATTACCTGAAAAATGGATGTGAACTGTAAGATAATCATCCAGGCTCCTTTCTTAACCCATGGTGAAGTGCTGGCCCCTTCAGCTGTCCCCCATGCATTATTCTCGCAGGGGCTGTCGCAAGGCTTGGCAAAGCTGTAGAGAAGACTATGCCAAAGTTCCAAAGACTGGAATTTTTTTAAATTTTTTTTTTTGTGTGTGTGTATGAGTGGGTGAGATGAGCTCACCCCTGTCAGCCCTTATGAGGAGGATTCAAAAGCAAGATTTGTGAACCACTTGCTGATCAGAGGCATTTTCCCCGGTTGTCTCTGAAAGGGAAGTTAGAGCAGAAGATGCAGAGATCCAGTCCCACAGAGCTGCTGTCACTGATGCCAGAATTTGTAAATGAAGCCATGGGTGACTCAGTAGTCTCAAAGGACTCCCAGCTGTAGATGTTGACATTGATATATGGGTCATCTCCCATCCTAGAACAAAGTTATGGGCCTCATATAGCCTACAAATGTTACATGACTCAGGAAATATCTTGGGGCACATCTAGCATTGAGAGAAAATGATAGGGAAGACGTTTAACCATCTCTCTGGCTTTCTACCAAGCTGAGATGAGCAGTACAGACTGAATAATGTGGACTCAGGCCTGCTGAAATGAGTAGAAAAATGCTCAAAAGTATTAGGATTTGTTTCCCTCCTTCACAAACTGCATTTTTTTGTAATTTCTTCATTTTTCAGATTACTGATTTCTGCCACTTGGGGAATTTCTATTTTTAAAGAATATTGAGAATTATTTGAAGCACAGTTATCCAAGCAGTTCCTCTCCAGAGGTGCAGGAGTTGATGGCAAGAGCCTTATGGTGACTGTGAACAGGGCCTGCAGCACTCACAGCATTCTTTTCAGTGGACCCTCTGATGCTAAGTGTTTGAGGGTGCTTAATTTGAGGCCCCCAATTAAGAAAGAAATTGAAACACATTTTTGTGAGTTGAATTTTTAACTATCTGGCTATATTCCAGCATGCTTAGCAGATTCCCAGCGTGTCCCATCTTCTCTTAGGGCTGTTATGGTCACTTGCTTTAGCACCATTTCAAGACCAAGAGTAAGTCTCTCACCAAAGGAAACACCATACTTATTCCACACAGTTCAACTCTCTTGGGCAAACCAGGGCAGTTTTCATTTTTTACTCTACCAGGATATATGGAAACATGAAACTGTGAAAGAATTGCTCTTTAAGAGAATCAGCCAGAGAAAACAACTAAATGTTTAGGAAAGTAGAAACAGTGATGTCGCACAACACACACAACTAATAGAGAGCCAGACCTGATGTGTTTTTCAGTACTATACCCAATCAACAGCCATAAATGCAACAAGGATATAAATTTTGATCCTGCCCCTGTTGTGATACTGTGGATAGGGAAAAATGAAACCAGAACTGCTGAGTAAATCTATCCACATTAACAGTGATAAAGAGTGCTACATCCTTGTTGGGGTGAGGAGGCATCTTCTTGGCTTTGCAGCCAGCACTTATCCCTCCATATGCTGGCAGCACGTGCCAGAAGAGAATTCCATTTAATCATCCCAGTCCTCCCGGAAAAAAAGGCCTTCAGAGAGGCAGGGAAGATCATAAATTTTGGTACCTCTGGCTGGTATCTGTAACATTGTCCTGAGTTTTCAAGCCATCCTCCAACCCTTCCTAGTCTAACTCTGGAGAGGTTTGGGGGAGTTGGGAACATCCTGCTCACTTTCATGGAACAGTGTCTCTCTCCAGGAGCACCTTGCCCTGCCATCACTGATGGAGGATGGCACTCATACAGAGCAGCAGCAGCAGCATGTTCTTTTGGAGGTCCTCTTTGTGCATGTCCTCTAGGAGGTCCTTTTTGTGCATACTGCCACGAGTACGGGACCTGAGTCACGGCATCACGAATTCATGGTGACCATGCCACAGCGAGCACGTCTGGCTCGCCACGCTGGCCGGGGCCGTGCTGGCTGGGACACGCCACTAGAGGGGGACACAGCCACATGTAACAGGACTTGGCCACGGCCACCTGTGGGGCAAACTCGGTGGCCCAGTGACCAGGTGGTTAGCATGTGCCACAACCGGCTCAGATCTTGTGGATCTCCATCACCAGGGATGCTTCCAGCCAGCTCACACCCAACCACAGCATTGAAACGTGCACATCAGACTCTCTGACACTTCTGATGGTGAAGCCAATGGCTGTGGTGTGGGATGTATTGACCTTCCTCTTTGCTCTTCCTACTCATCATTGGTCTGACTTTGGAGGTTGGTTGGCATTTTCCAGATCTGAAAATCCTGGAAATTCTGCATCGGGTCTGCTCAGTATGTGGAGTGGGCATAAGTTATGGTGGGATATGAGCTGTGGTGAAGACCCAAAAATTGCTCAAATAAGAGGAAGAGTTTCTAGAATTTTGTCTTTATCTTTCCTTTTACTATGGCATCTCCTCAAAAAGGTGTCACTAGTATGGGATAGCCATGTTTGGTTCCATGAGCTGCAGCCTCCTGCTTCTTTTTGCTTACAGACCTTTTCTTGAGGGCTCTTAGTGCAGTGTCTTCTAATGGGACAGCTGGTTTGATCCTGGGTGTACTCCTCTGTTGAGGCCTGACGGTGGGGCAGGGTGCCAGAGGATGGAACAAGATTCCTACTAAATTGTAATGGGATCAGTGCTTAATTCTTCAACCAACTTGGAAAGCTACAATGTTGAGGATCAAATTCCCCCAAAACGAGAATGAAAATTATAACTAATTATGCTCATGATCTTATGTTTGTCTGGAAATGAAGAAATTTTTTGCATGCCTGGAACTTTCATCTGCTGAGTGAAGGCAGAGGTGTGATCCCAGCTGTAGACACGCAGTGAGGAGAAGAATAGGATGTTCAGGGAGGAATGTAGGCTGGAACCATGGAATTTGATGCAGAGGGTGTCTTGCAGATGCTTGTTCAGACAGATGAAGGTCTGAGGATGGGGTGAGATGTGTCCCTTTTGGCTGCTTGTGAATGTCAGTGGGGCATCTGTGGCTTTGGTGTTCTCTTGTTGAACACCGACAGCATGGACAAGGCAGGTGTGAGTGGGTGTGGGACTTGAAGAGCACGTGTTTGTGTGTGTGTTTGGATGGGATCCACTGACCTCATGGCATGTCTCCAGTGGAGGAGTTTCATGTGGCATATCTAATCCTGTGCACCAGTTATCTCATCCTCAGCAAACCACACAAAAGGCCTAAAAAAGCTGACTGATATCAAATTGAATGATTCTCTCACAGGTGAGAGGCAATGGTGGGGGATCCTGGCATCTGCAGGTGCATGCAAACATGCAGAAATGCAGCAAAGATGCCTAGGGAAGACTAAAGTCTTGGCATCAGCATCTCCCCTGGTTATGTTTTCCTCTGGCCAAACCCAAGGCTGTTGCAAAAAGCAGTGGTCTGCAGAGTTTGACTGACAGATCATGATTTTGTCAAAAAACATGGGAACACCTGTATATTCCTTAGAGGTTTTTCAATCAGCCACATAAATTTTGTTTTGCATATGAAAGGAAAAACAACTTAAAATTCAAATTAGAGTACATGAATTTAAATGGGTGGCTTCAAACCCCAGCAGAAAATAAGGAATGAAATTACTTTGCATTGTTTTAGCTAATTTGCTGAATTTTACAGTAATTTCTCCTACTCAAATGGTAGGTATTTTATTTAGTATATTTATTGCTAACTGAAACTGTCCATAGCAGTGAAATTACTTAGGAATTCTTTAGTATAAATTATTATTAATTTCAGCAATTGATTGCACAATGAATACTCTTTTTATCGCTCCAGAGGAATGCAAGGCTGGGATTTCATACCATTAATTTTTATGGGAGTTCAGTGTCAGGGCTCCTTGGGGAGCTTTGAAAATCACAGCCCCTAATTTTTAATTTTCAGTCCTTATAAACAATGCTATTTATTTGGGTGTGCCTGTGAACTGTGGGCCAGTCAAACACTGGTTCTTCATAGTCCCTGCCAAAGGCTGGGTCCTTTATTGTTTATTGTTTTAATCTGTAGTTACAGAGAGGAAGCGGAGCCCTGATGCACAACTTGATCCTGTGCTACCCTCCCCCAGTCCCTCATCCGCTTGTCTTTGTTTGATGCATTGATGCACTGGACCTATGTGAGGCCTTAGAGATGTGACATATAAGAGCCAAAAAGTGTTATTTAGAGGGGTTGGTGGGGTGGACTTTGCTCCTGCTAGGCTGAGTCTGGACACCTATAGAAACTGCAGGGGGCTGGAGGAGTTGGGCTGGGTTTTGGAGAAGTCTCTGGCCGTAGTGGGCCCTGGGAGATTTCAAGATCATAAGTATACACTGCACTAGTATGATCTGCAGGACCTGGAAATAATTTAAGAAAATTATTGTGGAATCATCTTTCCGGATGTGCCAGAGAGTAGGTAGGAGGCAGGAGAAGTTTGGAATAGCCTCTCTGGAGCATTTGGTCCTGTGGGGAACATGCGAGTTTAGCTTTGTTCTTTGTGACCAAGATGGAGCTGGCATCCCATGCCTGAAAAGTACCTGAAGCTTTGGAAATGCCGGCCATACTGTGATCTTCACCTGTCTCAAGAGAAATGGCATTAAATCCCCTGTTTTGCCTTAGGGCACAGGCATTTCTCCCAGGAGAGTCTTGACTGGCTCCCACTGCAATGACCTTATTGCCCTGACTCACATCTTCCTGGCCCATCTTCTCTTCTCCCTCCCCTTCATGGACAGGCTGCTAGGGGCCCAATGGCTGCCAATGCCTCCCTCTGCAGTCTTGTGTGACAGAACCCATGATGCAGCCTGGCATCACATTTGCTGTGATGCTGTTCATCCTCTGAGGAGCAAATCTTCCCCACACTGTCACTTGTGGCCAATTTAGCAACTCTTGTCCTCTGCAGCAGCTCTGTCACTCTGGACTAACCCAGAGGTATTTGTACCTTGCTGAGTAGTGGATGTAGGTTAAATCCAATTTAAAAGATTGGGAAGGTCACAAACAATACTAAGTGAAAACCAGCGTTATAAATGATCAAATCGAGAGCCAAATTTATAAGAAAATTTAGCAATGATTTATTAGATTGTCAGCAAAACAGAATTTCAATTGGCAAAAAACACCACAGCCAAGGGCAGCGCTGAGCCCGGGATCGACGCTGGGTGAACACATGGTTCTGACACCCAAATGTCAGAGTCTCCCCCTGTTCACGAATGCAGCGAGTTTTTATACAGTTTATTCCACCTGAGGCAGAGATGACCGAATGTTCCTTTGTGTCCCTTCACATGCAGAACTGGGGCCATACATGTGCAGGGTTAGACAAAAGTCCAGTCCAGGTGTCTAGATGTTGTCAGAGCACTCCAGAGAAGTCGGCATTCACATGTAACAGGGTGGTGCCTGGTGATTACCGTGGTAGATATGAAGTCACTCTTGAGTGGTCCTGGTATTCCAGGGAAGTCAGTGATCATCACTCAGGAAGATTCCATTCTTACATTAGAGAACCTGATATTGTCTTAACGTAATCTGGGAACTGGATGAGTAAGAATAAGACTCTGCTCCCGGCTGGGGTAGTCAAAGACATAGCTTTGATCTTACAATATTTTGTACATTAATAGCATAAATTATCTCTACCATATACTACACCAGGATCTTCCCATGTCCATCAAAGGTAAAGCCCAGGGATATGAGCTGTTTCTTCTACCTCACCTGCAGCCTGCGGTTCCCTGCTCCATTTCTTGTGCCAGGAGTACAATTCACAGTGCCACTGGTTTGGGTTGGGAAGGGTTTAGCAGGGTTCCTCATTCCACTCAGAGACAGCCCTGGGTGATGGGTCAGGGGGTATTGGAGACTTGCAAGGAAGTGCTGGAAAATCCCAGCATCTGAAGCTGAGAGACTGTGGAATATGGGGACCCAGTCCTTGGGTGTATCCTTCTGACAAGGGGCATGTTGCTCTGGAATTTTGGATGGTGATGAAGGACCATGACTATGGAGGACTCTGACTTTCTTGTGACAATGAGGAATAGAGTAAAAAACTTGCAAATGAGTGAAGGCATTTGCCCCAGGAAAGCAAGCTCATGACTTGGAGGCAGAATCTTCATTGGTCCTGGTGGCCCATTAGCTCATACTTGACTCTGGCATGCAACACTGCGGTCCCTGAGACTGGGCTGATGAGGTCCAGGACCCAGGGGAGGCTTTAAGGACTAGTACTGAGCATCACCCCTCACCATGCACCCATTCATGCACAGTGGTCTCACATGCGAGCCTTTTTGGTGACTTCTTGCTGCCAGGTGAGCTCTTGTTGTGCAGTTGCCCAGTGGATGAGATGTATTTATAGCTGTTGTTAAATCATAGCCATGCAGCTGAGGGGACTGGGCCGCTTCCAAGGGCTGCTCACGATGATGTGGTGGGGGATGGAGGCAGGTTACATATTTACACATTAGTTTAAAATGTGGATTCTTTCCCCCTGGGGACCCAGAATAGCTCATAGGCAGCTGCTCCAGCCATCAGCTCAGCTCATATTTATTTGTGTTTTTCAAACATTTAGTCAGTATTTACACAATAGATGCAATATTAGTAATATCTGAAATAATTTATATGATACCAAATGGGATTTCTCATGGCCAGTGGACTGCCTGAGGACTTGGCTCCTGATCCTTGTTAAAACTCAAAAAGCACAAATTTACAAGCTGTACAATAAAGTCTTCATAAAAGAATAGAGGAAAAAAGGCCAGATCCTGGGATGGGCTGGGTGATCGTGACAGCCCTGAAGGCTGCTGGGAATGGATGGTGCTCAATACCTGTGCAAATCAGGGCTCTGCTGCTCTGCAAGGAGGAGGAAGGGTCCTGTGTAGCTCTCCCGGCCTGGACCTTGGCATTTCTCTGTGCCATGGTAAGAACTGGAGAAAACCTACCACTGGATGTTAATGGCTACTGCTGGAATCCCTTTGTCCCCCAGGCAGTGGCTGGGACCACACACCACTGGGCTGGAAGCCTCTGGCTTCTCCATCTCTGTCTTCTGTAGGTGCTCATGGTGAGAGGAGTTAAGAGGAGCCAGCCAGGCTTTCAGGGAGGGGTAGACTGGGGGCACATGCCAGAAGCAGTGCATCTGGAGGGAAACCAGTGCACGTCCATCATCTTCATGGCTGGACCCTGTTTCCACCCTGGTCCTCTGGGCACAGTGCCGCTACAGGGACCAGCAAAGTAACCACTGCACCTCGAGGACATGTTTTCTTGAGAGATGGACTAAAATGAGAATGTATGTGGGACACCTAAACATAGGCCAGTGTTTTCCCATCTTTCTCCTGAAAAGCCAGGAAAGAGAAGCATTGCATGTACTTAGCGCTGCCAGGGTGCCCCTTCATCAAACATCCTTCTTCCCATTCACCAAGCATCTTTTCTTGCACCTCCAGCAGCTGCCTGGCACTGTGAGCCAAGGGGCTCTATGTAGGCAACTCTTGCAAACTCCCATGTCTTCTTGCAGCCTTTCAGAGTCCTGGTGGGTCCTTTGCTTCACTAGAGCCCCTACAAGATCCCTAACCTGTAGTGACTGCAGATCAGCATGAGAATAAAGTGGGAATAAGAGCATCTTCTGTTCTTTGGTGCTGTCCCAGAGTGTTCCCTCAGCACCTTGCACCCATTGACATCAGACCAAGGTGACCCTCCCTCTAAGCAAGCCTCAGCATCCTGGGGACAAATTGACCCAGTGCTTTCATGCAGCCCCCACAGTGATCACACATCACCTGCTCATGGGCTGACAGGGGACTCTGGGGAGGGTTAGAGAAATAAACTGTGGCATTCACCCTGCTTTCTTTTCCCTTTATATCTCCCCTCCTAATCTTTCTCAATTCCAGGGAAGGTCGACATTTCATCTGTGTTATCCACAGCCATCCTATGGATGTTACCTATTACTGCTCTGAGGGGTTGTCCTCCTCCTCCTCCATGTCTCAGTCATGGCTTTTGGCCAGGGTTATGAACTCCTAAGCAGTGTCAGAGATGTGGGTCAGGTTGGCAGTGGCCTGAGATGATGGCATGTGAAGATGGTGGAGAAAGTTTTGGGGATGTAGGGTGGGGTCTTTCAGCATGATGTAACTGCAGGGCACATGGTCCATGGGTGCTGGAAGCAGGAGGAGGCATGTGTTGTATTTCAAGCACGTCCACACTGTCTCTGCTTCTGCAGCCACTCACTCACCATATTCAAACCAGATGCAATATCCGCTTGTCAGCAGTGTAGTGTGCATGGGGGGATTTCATTCATGTGTTTTGGACCTATCCCAAGCTAAATAAATGATGGAAAGGCGCAATTAACCCAATTTCAAATCTAATCCGCTCTGAGTGCCTCTCTGTCCTGGGCCCTGCCTGTTCCATGTGGTAGTGACTTGCCTCCAGATATGTGTGAGGAAACGCTGGATGCTTAGGCAACAAAATAGAGTTGGTGATGAAGTACTGGTGCTGGTGTTGCTGCTGTGTTAGACTGAGCCTGAAGAGAAGGTCACATACTTGTGAGGCAGCATCCTTGCTCCAGTGTGTGGATGGGGAGGTATGACACAAGCCTGAGATCTTGAGTAGAAAGGGACCAGGTGACACCATCTCCATGGCCACAGTAATGGCTGTGGAAAAGTAGGGATTCTCTCATGTGAACTCCCCAACCCTGTTCACCAGGTCCGTTTTCATGGCCAGTGCAGAGGAGGCCTGCTTCCATTCTGCTTTGTTCAGGGCTGGCTCCAGAGCCATCAGATATTCCTGAGACTGAACTGTCCCACTGAACACCTTTTGTCCTGGTCACACCAATTTCTCTTTTCATTTCCCTCTTGTTGAGAGTGATTTGGGTCTTCTTCCACTGCCCAAATGCTGCACGAGGACCATTCCAAAAACATCTTTTGGCAGATCCATAGGCATTGCTTTCTCTTCGGTGTGCTGAAGGAAGAGGCTTTTGTGCACCTCTTCATCTGCAGGGGAGAGGAAAGGTCATTGTGTAGCTTGTCCATGGGCATATTGAAAAGGGATATCTTCTAAAAGCAAACTCCCTGCCCAGTTTTCCAGCTTTTTATCTTTTTGTTTAGAATTATCTGAGGAGGGCCTTGAGCTCCGAGTCTGAGTCCAACTGACTCTCATGAATAATCCTGGGGATGCTCAGGGCTCTTTCAGGGGAGCATCATTGTGAAGAGATGTTGCATGAAGAAGCTGGCTGTGGTTCTGGATGTGGGAAGCTCAGTGGAAAATCCCTGGGGAGCACCACTAACTTTCACCCAGCCTCAGAGGTTCTTTCTCCATCTGGGGTGGACTTCAGCCCCTGGGGAGATGCTGTCTCTGCTCAGACCCCAGGAAAGTTGCCTGGATTTGGGGATCTGTAAGTGGTGAGAGGGGTTTGTCTTCTGTTGGGTTGGGCTTGCCATCTCAGAAATAGCTCAAAACTTGCAGCACAGAGCTTCCAACCTGCTGCCAGCTCAGAGAACCTTCTGTCCTGGTGCATGCATGACAGAGATCCTCCAGCCTCCTGTGTCATGGGAGTTGCCTTTCTAATCTAGCCCTGCTTATGACAGAAAATACATCATGGTGGACATGAGATAGGAGGGATAATAGGGCAACACCTCACTGGGAAATGGACCCAGGAAGATCACTGATCCATCACCCATCCCATGCCATCTTCCCCTACTGTTTTCCTCCTGCAGGGCCAGGTGTGCACCCATGTCACCTGTCTTGCCTACACCTGCAATGACAAATCTTCATTTTTTTTCCCATAGTCCATCTTCATCTGGCTCCATTCCACGGTTCATGTTCTCCTGCCTCTCTTGTCCAGTACAGGTTGCTCTTGCTCTATGCTTACCCCATCACTAAGGCTGCCATTACCCTTCTTTGCGTGTTGTCCAACTGTAAGAGGCATCCTTCTCTGCAGCTGTGAGCTCTGCTTCTCCTATCCCAGCGTCTGGAATTCCAAAAGCTCCAAGGAAGATCATGACCAGACCCTTCAGCTGCTGTTAGCCTTGCTTTCTGCCAGGGCTGCTGGTCAGCTCAGAAAGCTGTTTGGGATAGATTTATCTGTCTGGGTCTCTTTACCAGCTCATTCATCTGTCAGGATGCCTGGCAGATAGCAGGCAGCATGGCCCATACTGCGTCAGCCAGCAACTTTCATGAGATATTCAGCAGGGACTGGGTGATGAACTGTAGCCACATAGCATCTTCTCACCCAGGCCCTTAACACCTAGAGCTGCTCTCAAGACCCTCTGTGAAGCCTCTTGAGGCAAAGCCTCCACAGGAATCTGTTCAGGAACATCTTGCCCAAGCTTCCTCCTGATTTGATACCCACCGTGAGGATCACTGCCAGGGCACCTTGCTGGGCTGACTGTGGATTGTTATGACAGAGTCAAGGGGAGCCGGAGGAGTTCATCCAGACCAGGCTCACTGATGTGGGTCATAACTGGTATTTCATCCAAACTGGATAAGTTTTTCTGATTGTCCTTCTGCTAATGCTGTGGACCATAGGAGCAGGAGAGTGTTTGTCTGTCTATAGGCAGACAGACAAAACATGCCGAGGGAGAGTGGAGATGGAAAAACAGCCCACACTTGGGAGTAGAAAGAGAAGCTGAATGTTTTCAGAAAATGTTCTCTGATATCAAAAGGGTGCTCTGCATGATAGTGTGATCTCTCCTGATGTGGCTCCTCCTGGCATCTCCAGGTATATGAATAGAAACCTGTTTTCTAAATGGTTGAAGCGACTACTCCACCCTCACAAAAACAACAATAAAAAGTTCCTATTGTGCCCTTTGCAGCCATGTACACTTTGGTATAAAATCATACTTGTCCCTGTCTGTGTTGCCACTTTTGAAGATGCATGTGCACTTCTGCTGGTCGCCACCTGGCATGCAAAGAGTGCCAAAGTACTGAAATGCTAAGCAGAGGAAATCACCAGCTCTCAGTAACCAGGTGAGCCTGGAGAAGCACTATCCTTGCGCTCCCTTCACATCCAGCAGACAAGCCTGTGGATGCAATATCTAGCTAGCACTGTGTTCCTTATCCCCCCATTCTCCCTTTCTCCTCATCTCACCTAATCTTTGCTAGTCTGTTCCTGTAGGCTGCCTTCACAACCTTGCATGGACAATTCCAGATAAGGTACACCCCAAGCAAGACAGAGTTCAGTATTCCTTGTGAACCTGCCTCCCTCCACTTGCACTTCATTACACCTGCTCCCCAGCCCTGTGGAGCAGCTCTTCAGGCTGTGCCAGGTGCCAACACGTACCCAGACCCATAGGCAACTCAGCCAGGGGACTGAGTATCCACCCATAGTTTCTTCCTGGCCTCCAATCATGTGAAACTCTGCAAAGATCTGCAGAGGGAATGCCATGGCATGGCACCACAACAGAGATCTGAGGGTCTGCTGGCTCTGGTGAGTGGTGTCTGGCAAGAGAGAAAACCAGCACATCTTCTCTCTGCCAAGATCTATATGGGAAGGAAGCCAAAGGCAGCAGGGAGTTTGCAGTGAGTAAAGTGGCTTTAGCATGTGATTGGCAATGTGTTCATGTGTCAGGGCCTGGCAAGTCTGGCTGTTAAAATTGGATGAAAGCAAAGAACACTCTACATGCTCCGTAGATGCCATCTGCCAGCGGTTTTCTGTAAAAACGCCTCTGTGGATTTGACGCAGGGGAAGAACTCAGTCTTCCTTTGGTAATCCCCTGATTCCAGGAGCTGGGTCTTGAAGGAAACAGACAAGTCTTCCAAACTGTGCACTGAGAGTTGGGCAGACTGCAGCGTCCTGGATGCCTGGTTTCTTCCTGCACTGCCAGCCATTGCTTGGTCCATCCCAGCTGGGGGTTTGGGCATGGCCATGGCTGTTTGGGTCCCTTCATCTACACAGGGCAGCAGTTGATGTTGGTGCTTCCTTTGTGTGTGAACTAGTGGGAAGGTACTGGGTAGGATTTCCATGCTAAGAAATGTGTTTCCCACTGCCGGGTCTCTCTGCCAAGAGCACATTGTGTGACTCTTTCATACGTACACAGGATAGGATGGCTTCCATTCTGCTGGGACTTGAAGTCCTTTGCCAGTGCTGGACCTCAGAAATGCCCTTCTGCCATCACAGTCAGAGACCATTCCAGTGGAGACCATCCCAGCAGCTGGACAGGAATGTGGGGCTGTCTTGCTGTCCAACGCCCTCCAGTTGCATGTTTGTATCTCAGCATGGCCAGACCACCTCCATCCAGCTGCTCACAGCCTGGACGCTTGGAACAGCCAGCAGGCCCTGTCCTTGGCCACAGGAACTGAAGCACCATCGATTTCTTCCTGTTCCTCTTCTCTGTCCTGAGGCTGTCTTCCTGTGCGCTGGACAGCTTTGAAAGAGAATTTTGTAGTAGTGATCTGTTTATGAGCAAGGTAAACAGCTGATGCAGCAGGGGCATTTTCAGGGAAGGCTTTGCTTCATCATCCAGTCAGGAGAGCCAACAAAAAAGCATTTAGATTTGGCCATTTTGATGGAACAGTCCAGCTGGCAAGTTGCATGCATTTGTCCCTTCCAGAGGTTACAGATGTGTGCTGGACACTGTGGGAATGGGATTTTATAACAGTAATTAGTTTATTCCTGAGGTAAGCAGTATAAATAGGAGAAAAATTTGTTTCCTGTTCCAATGCAAATAACCAACTGGCAGCCAGTTGGATAAGGGCACACTGAATATCAAAAGCCGAACAGGGGACTGTGTCAGCTCTATATCCCCTTCTGGCATATTTGCATGCTGGTTGGTAGTGGAATGTTTCTCTTTAGGTTACTAAATTTACTAGCTTACTGTATTTTTTAGCTTGGGGCTGGTTATTTGAGTGGCCACTGGCCAATTGGCTGCCTACTGTTTATTTGAATGGCCAGTAGCCAGCATTTGTCACTGGTCCTCTGAGCATCCCAAGCCCAATTGCAGTTATTGACCCAGGAGAATGGGTCTGAGCTTGACTGACCCTGAGGATAGCAGCAGAGCTCTATGTCATGTCTCAACAGTCTTCTCCTTATACAGGCATGAGACTTTTGCTTCTTTGTCTCTTGGAAGCACCATGTGCTTTCTTTCTGCTTTTTCTTGCTAGCTTTTAGTTTTCCCCACAGTGGCCATAAGCCACAGCTTGAAAGAGTTCCTGCTGTTCTCTGCTGCATGATGCTTTTCTAATAACAGTCTGGCCTGTCTCTGCACCTGGGCTGTGAGGTCCACCTCCTGCTCCAGTAAACATTGCATCTGTGTTTTCCCCAAATTTTCTTCATGCCCAGTCCCAGACTTATACAGGATCACCACTCTCTGCGCACTGTACCTGTTTGGCTTTGGCTCTCTCATGATGTCCAGATGGAACACAACTGCACTCCCACAGAGGAGGAGGAACAGCTAATTGTTTTCCCATCAACAACCAACCAGACCAGAGGTCCCTTGTCTGGTTATTGGCTCTGGATTAGTAGAATGATGCTCCACTCCCTCCTAATCAAGATCTGCAACAAAGACTTTATTTTCTTCCTCTACTAGAACCATATGACCTTTTCTCTGTGACTTTCTGGCCATCTTACAAGCCACTGCATTTTCTTCTCCCTGTGGTGTTTTTACATGACAGAATGCAGCAAGATTTGGGGAGCCTTGACAGTTCCTCAGGCCCTCAGAATCTTTCTTTTTGTCTGCTGACCTACTTCCACCTACTATCTGGACAGCTTTCTTCATCAACTTTGCAGGGATAGCAACTTTTTGTAGTAGGGCCAAGCCAGCCTACCTTCATCTTCCTCCATAGTCACAGTCTTGTGTGTTTGGGGTCTCAGCCTTCTCCATTCCTCTACCTCCCTGCTAAATGTGTCTAGCTAGAACTCATTTAATGCCAGCAACATCCCTGGTTTTCATCTCATTCATGTGGGATCATCATGCAGGACAAGTCCCTTTCTTCATGCACACCCTTGGCCTGTGAGGGCAGTGGCATAGGTCATGTCCTTCACGTAGTTAGTGACAAGACATTTCATGGGAGCTTTCCCCTGGCCTGTGGCCAGATCCATAAATCCCTCCTGTTTGCCTGGAGAAACTCCACCCAGCATACAAAGGTCACTCAGTGTTTCCCAAATTAAAGGCTTGCCATTGAATGCTTTGCAACCTGCCAGCTCTCATAGCTGAGGCTGGAATTATCCCTAGGATGGTGTTTGGGGTTTTTTTTCTAGAGAAAGTGGGATATTAGGTAAAAAACAATCTCTCAAAAATAAGGACAAGAGAAGTGTACTGTGTGACCCAGGTTAGGAGCAGGCTTGGTGCCTGTGACTGTGGAAAAGTCAAAGAAAGAACATTCTGGTGTTGGGAAGCTCTTTTGCATCCTCCTCTTGAACATTTACCCTGCCTGGTATCGTCTTGTCTTGGAGACAGATACAGTGGATATAGTGCGTGAGACATGACCTCAGCCCCCAGTCTGGACAGTGCCCCTTGGGGCCCTGCCAGGGGACAGGGTTGCTGCGTTCAGCACTGTGGTTTTTTCACTGCCCAGGGGTTATGAGGTTGATTAAGGACACTGCACAGACACCAACTCTCCTTATTTACCAGGCTGAGCTTCCTGGGATCTTGTGAGGACTTAATACCAATCCTTTTACATGGGGACTTTCTTAAAATGTTCTTCAACACCTGCAGAACAGGTGTGTATTCCTAAATGCAGCCTCCATTTTCCTGGCTTGAAAATGCATTGCGAGTGGCAGATGCTTCCGTGGGGGCTGATGGTACGAAATATTCATGGGATCATCCTTGTGTCCCCGGAGTCCCCATAGACACAGCAGGAAATTGTTATAGTGACACCAGATGCCAAAACCCAGACTCATGAGGGTATTTGGACATGCTGGTGACATTTAAAGCCCCTAATGAGACTCAGCCCACACTTCCAGCTGCTCTGGAGTGAAGTGACGTGTTCATGCTAAAATGAACACTTCAGGAGAGGCTGTTTCAGTCAGAATTAGAGGAGTCCGTTCCTTGAAAAAATGGTAAATCCCAGACATTTTGGGTTACAGTGTGAGAGGTGAGTAACTGTTGGGTCAAGCCCCATTCATGGCTCCGGCCAGTGTGGCTGCAGATCCCTGTCAGCATAGCCCACAGTATTGTACTTTGCTGTCTTGTTTCTAAACACACTTCTGGTGCTGTGTGGCTCCACATGGATTGCATGTCCAGCATCTCCCAACAGATGCTGGTGACTCAGCAGAGCTCTGGCTGCCAAGGAGGGGATTAGGGCAGGGCCCCTGTGCTCTTCGCTTCCCCACCATCACCATGTCACTCCCACAACAGATGAGTCCCCTGTTCCTGCCCTCCCAGCCCTCTCCGCAGACAGAGGCTGGCATTGCTCCCTTTTTCTGAGCTCAGTCTGGTTGGGTGCTGCTGGAGAGTCCTGAAGGGACTGGTAGGAGATTTTGTACCAACCATTTGGGGTGGAGGTGGAAAGCCAGCCATGAAGTGTCTGCAGGGGCTGATAGCATGTCAGATGATGGAGGCACCTCTGCATGTGGTCTCAGATGTGTCAGGAGCAGTGGCTGGTCCTAAAGTGCCCAAGGGGGACAGGGGCTGTGCTGCTCCAGTAGGATGCTGGGTGTGGAACAGCCTGTGCCAGGAGAGGACACCTAGAGGGGTGCTGGTCACAGAGCCAACTGCTCTGGCAGGTAGGCTGAATGGCAGGTCTCTGAAGAGCCCAAAGCCTACTTTGACTTCCTTGGACACTCAGTCCATGCCAGGTCAGAACAAGGATTGCTAGGGCATGCTTACACCTCATGGAGGACGTGCTATGAGAAGACAGGAGACGGTCATGGTCCCTGGGCCAATGTACAGCTGTCTCTGATGTGGATGGTTTTGGAGTCCCTTGTTCCCAGTGCTAGATGTGGTCTGGCCTCAGCATGGCCTCGTGGCTCCTCTTGTGTCTGGTCGCGGCCACTACCATGAGTTCAATGAGACAACTCCTTGCCATTCTCCCATTGAGGAGAGCTTCCACCAGGCTGCTGTCTGAATGGGGACCTGCCATCACCAGCCCAGTGGCTTGAAGGATATGAGATTTCATCTCCTGGCCCTTAATTCCTCCATCTGCTCTGCCAAATCCGGCCCCCATCCCACCTGCTGCTGGCTGGCTCTCCAGCACATTCACAACCTGCCACACAAACCCGCTTGGGATTATTTGAATTTAAAATCCTATTAGTCTTAAATTAATTGCCTTTTCTTTTGAAGCAGTGGGTTGGAACTGGCAGGCCTGGCTTGTAATTATTAACTGGGGAAAGGCTTGCCCAGATAAAAGCTGCTTCTTTCCTGCTGGGTTTTGCTCTATAGGCACTGCCCTTCAGTCCTGCTTTCTTCTTTGGCTTTTATTAACCAGCTCATCCCCTTTTGCTGATCGCCTTTTTATCTGGGAAGGGATGGAGAAGCTTTGAACCATGGAATTAAATTCTCCTCAGAGCCATGATGAAGGGGCAAGTTTTGGTTCATTTCACTCTTGGGGAAAGTGGGAAAAGCCCAAATGGGAAATGAAATGTGTTGGCAGGAATGTCTAGGGGTTAAATGCAGGGGGAACCACTGCAGCACCTGGGGAGATGTAATGCAGCCAGGGCTGGTATGCACCAGACCCAGGATCCCTGCTTGCATCATGGGAGAGAGCTTCCCCAGGAGCAGTCTGCCTTTTTCTGACATAAGGACCCTTGGATCCAGCACAAGCAAGGGGGAGCCTCAAGCTGTTACTGCAAACAGCTCAGGCACAAATGGCAAGCAAAAATTATGGGGTTTTTTAAAGATTAAATTAGATTCAGGAAATTTCTGACACCAAGGGCCTCACATCCATGCACCCACTAAATCCAGATAAAGAGGGTTTGCATATCTGGGTTGGGGCTATGTGAAGGCATGGGTCTCCAGACTTCCTGTGCTCATCTGGTGGGATGGTGGCCAGCCCCAGGACACAGGCCAGGATGATAGAGGCACTTCCGTTGTGTCCCTGCTTGTGGTCTCAGATGTGTGAGGAGCAGGGGCTGGTCCTAAAGTGCCCGAGGGGGACAGGGACTGTGCTGGATTCAGTAGGATGCTAGGTGTGGAACAGCCTGGGGAGGACACCTAGAGTGGTGCTAGTCACATAAGCCAGCTGCTCTGGCTTTTTTCCCTCTTGGGTGGACCTGAGGTCTGGCTGCTTCAGATCCCATCCTGATGGTACTGCCTGCATGGAACTGGCTCCTACCAGTCCTTCTTTGCCCAGAAGTGCTGGTGATGGCCAGCTGCTGCTCTGCTGGTAATGGAGCTCCATGTTGGTGCCATTCCAGGTTATTCTCACGCCTGGTCCAGGGACTCTGGAGGGATTTTGCTATTTCTCCAAGGATGTCGGGGATGTCTCAGGAAACTTCCTTAAACTTTAAGCCTCAGTGACCAGCTGGATCAGCATTGGTCAGCAAAGACCACAGCAACCCCAACTGCCCTCAGCTCCATCCCCAGGCAGACAGCATGGTGGGGGAAGAGCAGTCCAGTGAACATGGCAGTAGTGGTCCAGGCTTTTCCATGATTTTTTGATTCCCAATGACAAATCTCTCTTCAAGTCTGTGCATGACTGAAATTCATCTTGGCTTGTGGGAGCTCAGTGAGCCAGCCAGGGAGGAGGGGTGGGAAGGCTGGGCAGCAAGCAGCCGCTCAGCTCGCCCAGCCTGCTTGCCAGATTAGGCAGAAAACAGCTCTTACCCTGACAGCTCATGGCCAGGGTGAAACAGGAATTCCAGCTTCACAGACAAAGTTATTTTGGTAGTTGTGTGCAAAGCCCCCACTGGAAAATGTGACATGCTTCTTTATCCCCTTGAATTTGTTCACAAAACACTAATTAAGGCATGTAATGAACACAGCAGCATCCATTAATAAAGAATGGTTATGGGGATGGATTAGTGAGCTTATCAGAAACAGGTGAAAGTGAGCTGGGAGTCTACTCTGGGCAGCATGTGTGAGTCAAGGCTTTCCCAGCCCTCCATGACAGAGTGCCAAGAAGCTCTGTGGGATGCACTAGTTGGATGGGATGGACTGGGGGCTGTGTATTTAGGAAGCTCTCCTGCCTCACGGTTTGTTTTAGGAGCTAACTCTTCAACCTTTCTCAAACTGTCCCACTTCCTGGGATGCTACCAGTGGCCTTTGGTCCTGTCCTTAGAGAAGTCACATCCTTCTGGTGCAGCAGATAGGATTTTCTGGGGAGACCATGATCCCCTAGGAAGGAAGGAGGTAGGGATCTGGAGCATGAGAAATATTAACTTCTTGGAGCAATAATAGCTTCTCAGGCCAGGGGAGTATGTCTATTGTGCCCTTGTTAGCCCCTAACAGCTGCCTGGCTTCTGTCTTGTTATTAATACAGAGCTGACTCATGGTCTCTACAGCCCCTCTACTCAGGATTTAGGCTGTGAAGACACTCTCACTGGTCTCACAACCCTTGATCAGGAGATATTTCCATGCAATCCTGTACTGCTGCCTGTGTGATCGGGAGCTACCTGCCCTCCTGTAAACTGGGGACATGGCAGCCCTTCTTCCAGTCACAGACCCTGGTACGACCTCTTCCCACCTCTCTCTGCCAACAGCTCCTACTGTGTTTGCACAGGCCACCAGTAACCTCCGTCCCTTTGCCAATGGGGCCTCCCATGCTCCCTCTTACTGTCTCCTCCTTTCAGCTCTGAGGTCCCAGTCCACCCACACAACTCTCCCTGTATCCCCAGTTTTCTGATCAGTTGCAGCCACACACCCCAGTATCTGACACCCTTCCACATTCTCTTTCCTTAGAAATTTCCCATTTCTCACAGGGTTCAGACCCACCTGGGTTATTCTGGCTGCATGCTCTGATCTTCTGTCCCATGGATGGTTACACGTGGGCTGGAGGTCAAGGATGCCTTCAGGAAAAGGACAAGAAGCCTGCACTTATGGACATGCTGGGGAAAGCTTTCCCAAAGCCCTGTCTTTCCAGAGACAGGCAAAAAGGAACTGCTTCTTCTTTCACAAGTATCCTTCAGTGTGGATACTGGAGCTTCCTAAGCACTGCCCAGGCTGCAGGGGCACATGAGGGTGCTGAGGCTGTGGTCCTCGCAGTTGTTCTGGGAGGGAAGCAGAGCAGCAGGTGTTTCTTTTTAGCTCAGGGCATGATGTCCTGTGAAGAGCAGGGGAAGGTGCGAGCCAGTCTCATGGAAAAGGAAACCAGAGAGGTGAGATTTATCCATGGGCATTATGTGTGGTCTCTACAGAAAACTGGTAATGCAGAAAGGACATGCATTTAACAGGAAGGACGTTTGGCTGGTGGTTCAGGAATATTCTGTATATTCTCATGGGGGTTTTCTTGTATACCCATTAGCACAGCAGAGGAACTGTGTCTGAGCAGCCTTGCTGCAGACCTGGAGCTGCATCCCAGAAGAGCATGACTTGCTCCCAAGCAGGCCACCCATTTTCCTGAGAGGGAGAACATTCTGGCTTCCTCTGGAGCACCTGGGACAGAGCATTTTGATGGAAGGGCAGTCCAGAGTCCAGCCTGCCAGAGGTCAAAGAGCATTTGGACATTGCTGTCAGGCACATGGTGGGATTCTTAGAGTTGTCCTCTGCAGGGCCAGGAATTGGACGCAATGATTCTTATGTGCCCCTTCCAAGTCAGGATATTCTATGATTCAAGGATCCCACAGTGGCATGTAGAGGGACAGGACTATGCACCCAATGGTAGGACCAGGCTTTCCAGGGTGAGAGGATGTTTTGTTGTGAGTATTGAGCCCCCTGCTCTGGTGTCTGGTCTGCAGCTGAATGGGTTACACCTGGACAGATACTTGGCTCTCAAGTGCCAAAAGAATCAGCAACTTCACATGTTTCAACTTACCACTTTTTTGTCTCAGGGGATCCCTTAAAAGCTAAGCCTTACTCTCCAGTGTGTCTGTGCCAAGTATTGGAAAAAGCAGAACTGTAACAGGTCTCACTGAGGTGTTGCTGTTGGGATAATGCAATGTGCTGGCAGACTGAAGATCTCTGCACCATGGAAAGACTAAGGGAACCCCAAGAGAAGTGGAGTGTTTAGTGCCAGAAGCTCCTTTTTTTGGCAAGGACTTCTCCAGAAAGCACCCCCCAACATCCACCCTACAAGGACCTGCTGAAGCTCACCCAGGCCATGGAGGGCTGGGGCAGAAGCACAATGTGTGAAGATATTATTGTATTGCATTTACTTTCATGTCTCTGAAAGAAAAGCAAAATCTTCTTTTGTTTTGGTGGATGTTTACCCCTGCCAGGAAAGCTGTGGCTGGTTGGCAGAACGTTCTCAGGAACTGATTTCATGGCAGATCTCATAAGCAGTGGCCATTTCCCAGCTCACCCTCTGCAGCTATGCATTCCCACTGGTCATGCTGTGGCTGGAATCTTCAAAGAAGTCTCAACTCCCACTGCATTCCTGCGCCTGCACTCATCTGTGAATCGGCTCCTGCAGACCAGCACAGGGCTGGGCAGGAGGTGCTGGCAGGAGAGGAGGAAATGCCTGCAGTTTTTTTAACTCCAGACCATCTGCACATCTTCAGTCCAACATGCTCTGAAAAGTCTTCCCTGGATGAGAGTGGTGGTCTCCACTCAGTCCAGCTCATGGCATACTTTTGGCTTCTTACTGTGTAAACCGTGAAGGGGGAACAGAACCTCTCCACAGTATTTGAAAAGTCCTTGTTTTTTTGGAACTGAAGTGAGGTGCAGAGCATATTGCTGGAGTGCAGAGTGTGGCCACCATCTCTGTTGCCCTGGGTGCCAGCAGTAAATCTCCATGCACTTCTCCATCCACCTCTGCAGAGATGTCTGTCAGAGGCAGATTCTTAGTGGAGCTCCTGCCTGAGCTTCATACTACCAGTTTCTGAGCTCCTCCTTGCAAAATTTACAAGGATGAAGTTTCCCAGGCAGGGAAACCAAGGGGAGGGTCAGGAGAAGAGCAGAAGCCCTCATGTTTTATTGACTTGCTTTCGTCTTTCCGGGGGATTTTCCTTTCTCCCTTTTGCTTGTTGTTGCGCTATTCTCCTGTCTGCTTGTGGGTTGTGATTTCCCCTTAATGTAACCTGAGTAGATTATGTGTTTATCTGTAATTATACTACATGTTTTGGCTGCCTCCTTGGTTTCTGAGGTTATTTGTGGAGCCTTAGCCCTGGCCACCTCCAGGCTCTTTGGGGTTACGCTACCCTGCACAATGACAGTCTGGTATGGCACAAAAAAGTTTCAGTGCCTCATGTTGTCCTGTCCTGAACATGCATGGGAAGTGTCTTGTGGTTACCAGAGTGGTGGGGAAGAGCCTAGATTCCTCCCACATTGTAATCCATCCTCTGCTGCTCGATGCAGGTTCTTCCTCCTTGCAAACCTCCCTCTTCCTCCAGCAGGCTCTGTTGTTCTCTGCTCAGCCACTCTCCTCCAAAAGATCCTTTCTGCTCAGTCCGAAAAAGACTATTGTCCTCCTCCCACCCTCCACCCTTGATGTCCCTACCACAGGGGCGGGCCAGCCCACCCTGGCAGGCAGCTGCCTGACAGCTCTCAGTTGTGGGCTGCCCGGCTGTGGGCCCCTGCCACCAGCTAGCTGCTGCCTGCACCCGGCTCTCCCTGCTCTCTGCAGCATGCTCTCCCTGCTGCCTGCACCCTGCTCTCCTCACTGCCTGCACCCTGCTGCCTGTGTTCACATGCAGGGGCTGGGGGCTGTTGCTCCTGCCTGGAGGTACTGGCATCTGGGCAGGGAGTGGTGGGAGCATTCAGAAGACAATGGCACATGTTTTGGTAACATTGCTGGTATTGTAAAAAGCAGAACTGTGACAGGTCTCACTGAGGTGTTGCTGTGGGAGCATTCAGAAGACAATGGCACATGTTTTGGTAACATTGCTGGTATTGTAAAAAGCAGAACTGTGACAGGTCTCACTGAGGTGTTGCTGTCAGGATAATGCAATGTGCTGGCAGCCTGAAGACTTCTGCACCATAGAAAGAGCTAAGGGAACCTTAAAAGGAGTTGGGTGTTTAATCATTGCACCTTTGAATATTTTAGGTCTTCTTCTACTGGCTGTGACTGTCTCTGGTTCCCAGATCCTGTTGCCCTTGAAGACCCTCTTTCTTTCCTCCATGAGGAGAGGATAGAAAGGTGGTGCTGCCCATCTTGAACTGTTTTTTTTCCTATAGATACCAAAGGAGCTGTAGTCCAGCAGTTTCTTGGACTCTGTACAACCTCAGTTCCTCAGAGGTGAAGCCAAGCTGTAACCTGTCAAGAATAAGAATCATGGAATATCCTGTGCTGGAAGGTACCCACAGGGATCATTGAGTCCAACTCCTGGCCCTGCACAGGACATCCCAACAACACCATCCTGTCCCTGACAGCATTGTGCAAATGCTCCTGGAGCTCTGGCAGCCTTGGTCCGTGGCCATTCCCTGGGGAGCCTGTTCAGTGCCCCACTGCTCTATGGGGGAAGAAATGCATGAACCAAGGTCTCTTGGTGAGGTTACCGTGGTCTATAAGATCAGCCAGCCAGCCTCCTTCTGCTTCTGCTCTCCTGATAAATTACTTTCCCTCAGCATCCCACCCCCCAGCCTATGCTCCATGTTGTACTCCTGGTGGGTTTTTATTTCCTTTGCAGCCTTTTAAGGACTTGTGGACTTTCAGGTTGGTGAGAAGTTCCATCCTTTTATTTGTGCTTGTGGAGGGCAGGCTGGTCCCACTGCTCAACGACACCCTGTTTGCCAAAGGCATCGCTTGGCAATGCGCTGACTGACACTGTGCTTGCTCAAAAATCATAGGCCTTTCTTTTATTTGGAAAAGTCTAGATTTTCTTTTTAGGACAATGAAATGAAGACACCCTGTGTTGCTGTAATCTAAATGAGCAGAGGGAATGCAACCATTGGAAGTTTGAGGGTGATACCACATTGAGGGAAGTGGTAAATACACTGGAGGTCAGAGCTGTTTAGAGGAACACTGACATGCTCAAGAGACTGCCAGAAAATTTATGAGGTGTGGGGCAAATGCAGATCCTGGGATGGAGTATCCTCATGCAACAGGAAGCTGGGAAGAACAAATAGAATTCTGTCCCCCATTTTGGCTCTTCTACAGAAGAAAGGGGTGGGTCTTCAAACTGAGGTGGGTCCAGCTGAGGGCCAGAGAGGTGGTTGGTGGCTGGAGGACATGTCTCAGTGGAAGGACACAAGTTTGCTGCATGTGGAGAAGAGGAGCTTGGTGAGGATTTAACTGCCTGTGCCACTACTAAAGACAAGTGTGCAGAACAAAAAAGGCCAGCTCAGATGCACAGAGAAACATGGGAACATGTTGCACTGAGAGAAACTTACGGGACATAAGGGAAAATGTCTTCATCCTAGAAGTGTGAAGCACTGGGAAGAGACTCTGAGAGGCTGTGACCAAAAACTCTCTCTATCCCTGGAGAATTTTGGCAGCCTAGACAAAACCTAGTTCTGAGCAATCAGATCTAAATACAAGTTTAGCCATGTGTTAAGAAGGGGCTTGGACGAGAGACCTCCAGAGGGCCCATCTAACTTACATTTTTATATTCATGTCTATAATTAACCATGTAAAGTAATTTGCAAATTGCTTTTTCCTGGGTATTTTTACTTGTACACATGCTGCCTTGCAAATCACAAACTGCAGCTAGAGGCATAACCTGCAGTTTGCCCAGAACATCTGTAATTACTCAAGTGTGCATTAACTGAGAGACAGCAGGAAAGTGGGCTGGAACTAAGGTATTGGATAGGGGTGTGCCCTATAGCTTAATTCGGCTCATGAGTTTATGCCCTCAGGGGTCCTGGAGAAGTTTCTAGGTAATAATAGTTTTCTACTTTACACTTACTTCAAGTGCATTTCCACAGCTTAACAAAAAGAGATCTGAATGGCAGGGGGTTTTTTTGTTTGTTTGTTGGTGTGTTTTTGGGGTTTTTTTGTTTGTTTTTTGCACAGTAGGCATTGGAAAAAGTACTGTGGGAGCATCAGGAGGCAAAAATCTTTCTAATCTGTCCAATACTGAAAGAAGGTTGTGTCTATGCACTTCTCTGCTTACATGGGTGAGATTTCCCCACAGCTGTGAACATGCACAGGGGGACCAGGAGCAGATATATGTCGTGTCTTTATATAAAATTGAGCTCTTATATATTCCATAACCTTCCTGTGACAAACACAGCAATAATGCCTCTGGAGTATCAACTGTCTTTGAGTTTATGCCATGGCAGACTACTCAAGTCATATTTGGCTTTTCAGGTGCATCAGCCATACTTCCACCCCTTCAAATGTTGCTTTGTTATATGGGAACATCTGTTGGCCAATGATACTATTACTGTTACTATTCTTTCCCTTCAATCCTATTACTATTCTTTGCCTTCAATCTCCAGCTAAATTCATCTCCAAACCTCGGCCAAAGTGCTGGGAGGAGTAGGGTAAGATGCCACTGCTGCCACCTAGGTGGCAGGATGGATGTTGGACTGTGTATCTCAGCCTTGGAGGAAATGTGGAGACAATTTTTTGGCAGGTTGAGAGTGAAACCCCTTGAATCTGCCATGTCTTCTCCATTTTCTTCATCTGCCTGCTCTTGGCTCTCACATACCTAGAAAAAAGGAAGGACTGGGTTGGGGAGGGTCTTCTCAATCCTTAGGTGCAAATGACCCATGTGTCACTTCCCGTCATAACGTGTATCATCACACTTGCAAATGCTTCCAAATCCCATTAGACCCACTCACCTTTCAACACTGTGCCCTCTGGGACATGGGGACAAGGGTCCAGAGTGAAGGACCACACAGTGGAGCCGAGCAGAGATGGAAGAGGTTTACACAAAACAGCTCTAGACTGGGATAAAGAAAGTGATGCTTTCAGCCTGTTAAAGGGATGATCAATTGCACACAGTTCTGTCTATCTGTTCCTTGCTCTTCTCCTGCTAAAAATTTCCTTGGTGCTTCCATGTAACCAGCTCCAGCTCATGGGATGAATGCAAACAGACAGCACTGGGGGTGAAATCTCTAGGTCAAAATGAGACTGCTTCTTGTGAGCCATTTGGAGCATTTTCCTTTGGCCTTGCAGGGCTCCTAGCCTCTCAGACCTGACTGAAAATGGAGATAGACATGAAGTGGCTTTGTGGCCATTCCCAGACAGTGGGAGAACTCCCATCCTTGACCAAATTCAAGCAGAGATTGGGATCTGATCAGAGCGAAGCTGTTCACTTGCATGGGGTGAGCACCCTGTGTCCATCACAGGTAGTGGTGCATTCATTATTAAACACTGCCAGGCAAGGAACATAGGAAACAAGGAAGAGGAGGCAGTGTAAGGCTGGTTTGATACCACTTTCCCTAAGAGTTGGGAGCAGTTGGTGCGTGCATCTCTACAGGGGTGGAGAAGCTGCCACTGGACCCCTCCAGTGGAGTGTATGGGGACAGCAGCACCTTCCCAGCCCCCAAGGGACTGCATTATCCACTGTGCTTGCTTGACAGGCCTATGTCTCTGGAGCTTCAGAGGTGCCAGGGTGTATCCTGGCACCAATCCAAAGTTATGTCCAAAGCAGTCTATAAATGATGTTCAGTGTTGCAAACATAAGCCATCAGGTCCTCAGAGTTGCAGAGACTGGAGGCTCTGATTTGTCCATTTGGCATTCCTGTCTTCAAGCTCTGTCTTATCACAAAATATGTGTATGTTTTTTATGAAACCTGTGATTCCAGGTTGCTATAGGCTCCAGAGGCTGAGTTTTTAAGAGCACCTACTGTAATTTAGACGTAAGAGGCACCAAGGATAAATTTCTCGGTGTTAAACCACTCCCTGTGGTTACTGTCAAACTTGTCCCAGGGCTGTAGAAAGAAATCACTCTATCGAAACCATCTTAAGTTGTTCCCAGTGAAAGGTGCTGGACTAATTCAATTAAAGGCCTAGCGCAGATGGATTTAGGAGCTGGGCAGGAGAATGAAAGAAAGGAGAGAAACAGAAAGATCCCTGTGGAGGCAGGGAGTGGCGCTCCCTGGGCTCTAAGTCCATGATCTAATTGCTCTCTGCTTTGAATCAAAGGGACAAAGGCTGCCCCTTGCCTTCCACTCCCAGCATGGCCTTTTCCTGGGTGGAGGTTTGGGGCTACCCTCTCTGTGTGTGCAAGGAGAGAGCTTCTTAACTCCCCTTTGCTGTCAAAGGATTTCTCCTAATCCTGACCTCTTCCTGTGCTGCTCAAATGCTGCTGTGGAGAGCAGGGTGTTAGTGCCAGCTCTAATCCCACCCCACTGCTCTCCCCTCCTCAGGGGGCACTCACCGCCTTCTCAGCCCCTGTGTTTGGTATTGAAAGGCTTGCAAAAACATTTGGAGTTCAGTTCAAGAGCCACATTCCTCAGGACACAGACCACTCCCTGGGAGCCAGATTGCAGTGGTGAGGATGGTGCTCTCCTAGAAACCTCGCTCAGATGCTGAGGTGATCAGGGTCTACAGCAAGCACCAGGGCTTTCTGGCAGGGGAGCTGGACCCTCTGTTTTCTTGGAAAGCTCCAATGAAGTATTTCCAGCTCATCCTGTGGGATTTTGTCCCACGAGCAGCAGACAGAGTCCTGGCAGGGTGGTTTCATCTGGCTGAGAATGCTCTGCCATCAGATTTATGTCTCATGCTACTGAGGCTGCTATTGGCAGATACAGCTTCTTGCACACAAAAGTTCTTTCTCCCCTGCAAAGCTTGGCAAAGAACATGCTTTGCTGAGGAGCAGGAAGCACAGATCAAAGTGACTGTCTGTCCACAGACTTTTCTGTCATTTTTCATGTGGGTAATTGCTCTCTATTGATGTGTGAAGCCCTGAGCAGCATTTTCCATGAGAAGACAGGCTGGCTGTGCTGTCAGGTGACTACTTAGGCTAATCCAAGGATACCCAGAATAAAAACTATAGACGTATGTCACCATGTATATGATGGCTGGAAACACTGGAGAAATGTAGTGTCAGGGCTGCAGGATGGTGGAAAATGGGATAAAGAGGATGTTTTCTCTATGGTTCCCTGGCAGTTCTTTCTGCCTGCTGTGTCTCAGGCTGGAAATCAGAGAGGTGAATTCATGGGCAAGCAGTCTTTTCTAGGAAAGCAACTACAGGACCATAAATGACCAGGTATAAGCTGGGCAGGGAACAGAGTAGCACTGTGGCCTTCATGGAGGTGACTGATGGCAGAAGGGACTCACAGCATGTCCCCAGGTTGGGATCACAAGTGCAGTGCTACTGGTGTTAGTGACTGCAATGGGGAGCAAGGATGAAGTCACCCTGTGAACCATGGCTATTCAGCTCCATCCTCCTGCCTGTGAGCTGCTATTTTGGTCAGGCCCAAGACTGGACACAGGTACTATGTGAAGCATTTTTCATGCATATGCAGTGTTGTCCTTCAGCTGGCAGAACTGCATCTGCTGGTTCCTAACAGGCATGGCTGGGTGACAGACAGCACCTCTGCTCATCTCTGCTGCCGTAACATAGGTGGCTGTGAAAGAGGAAGGTACTCAGAGGCTTGAAAGCTGCCTTTTGGGCAGCTGGGGAGCCTGTGAACAGGGTGTATATGCCAGCCTGAATGCTACCCAAGTCCTGCAGTGATGCCTGCAAGCCCTAAGACTTTGTTCAGGAAGCCAGCATTAGTAGTGATGGGAAAGAAACACTGTGTGCTGCAGCGCAGTGGAGACTGCAGTATCTTCTGCAAGGGGTGTGGAGAGATATTAATTGTCTGGATTCACATGGCTTGAGCTGTTTGCTCACTGCAGTTCCTTTTGTCTTCATCAAAGGACAAGCTTCCACTATCAGCCCAGCCCACAGCATCTCATGAAATCCCAAGACGTCATCAGACCTACTAGGAAAGAACAGGCTTCAACATGAGGATTCCTCCTGATCTAAGACATTCGTCCAGGGACAGGATAGCTCAGGAACATTTCAGGAGTGCTGTAAGCTCGAAGTGATGCTGCGGAGCTAAGTCAACCCTAAATGAATCCATGCGGTGGATGGATGAATCCATAATGTCAGGTTGTGGCTGGATATAAGTCAGGTAGTCACACTTGGCACGTCCTATGGCTGAGAGCTCTTTGTCTTTTCTTGTTTGGGCCATGGAAGGCTGTGGAGATGAGGTTTCTGAGGTGCTCTGAGCTGCTCAGTTGGGAGTGTGAAGCTACAAGGTAGTTTTTCTGCTGCCAGCCATGCTTCACTCAAAGACCTCAGATTGGGCACTGAGAAGATGAGGGCATTTTGGACTTGGGCCATATCAGCACGTTCAACTGCAGATGGTTACAGGAACAGATAATGGGTCCTACAGAAATTCCAGGAAGTCTGATCACCCTGGAACATACATCCTATTCACATCATCTGTAATCTGAGAACAGCTCTTTAGAGCTGGGATTAGTAAAAGTATTTGGCGGCACCTGCCCTACTCCTAGGGAGGTGGTGGGCCAGTGCTAAACCCTATCAATGGGGAAGGAGAGGAAGGGTTTTCTGCAGGCTAATGTTGGTCCTGGCATGGAAAAACTCACTTTCCTGTGGTAATAGTCATGGACAGGTGTGAGCAGAGGTTGCACCTGGATAATTCCCTGCCTGGATCACTGAGGGCTATGAAATCCATAGGTGATGGGTCACAATGCACACCTTGCACACCCAGACTTGTCTGCAGGGTGAGCCATGTGCATAGGTGTGCTCTTGCCTTACCTGCTCTTGCTCTTGCCTGAAATATCGCAGGCTGCGTGGTGGGATAGGGTGAACGGGGTATATGGACAGACTGGCCCCTGGAGCAGGAGAATTGCTGAAATCTGCACCTGGAAAGTGTCCTTTTCTTTGTGAGGTGTATCCTCCTCCCTCAGACTAGGTAGAGACCTGTTTCTGCCCTGTGGGATGGCACCTGGTCCCACAGCCTATCAGAGGAGATGATGTGGCTTGTTTCTCAAGGGAGGCCATTAGGCCATTAGGCACCCCAGCAGTGATGCTGCTTGGGCAGGGTGATGCCCTATGCCCACCACTGGAAGAGGTGATAACAGGTGAGTGGGAAACCCCTGCCTGTCTCTGGAGTTTGCAGCACTGCCTCCCAGGAAAACACAGACAAGAAATTGCCTGGTGCCAAGGAGTTGAGTGAGAAAGTTTAAAACTAGCTGATAAACTGTACAGAAAGTCACCAGAGCATATGGAACTCACCATGGTGAGTTATCACCCAGCCAAGTTAGGTGTTCAGTGGGCCCTGATGTCTAAATTTCTGTCCCAGAAGACATGTAAATATGATACCAGGTTTTTGAAATAAACACCTAGGAAAGTATCAGTATTGTAATAGAAACTTGTATTAATAGACATGTGCACATTCACCTGGAAGAAGGTTGCGATGACTGCTAGCTGTGGAGGTGGTGCATCTCCAGGGCAGCAAGCTGAAGGAAAAAACATATGTAAATCAGGGAGAGTCACTTAGAAAAGTTTCCTTGGTTTTCCAAAAGCTCCATCACTAAAAAGTCTTATTTTGTCACTGCCTGAGCAAGAATGGAATTTCGTAATTTAGAACAGATGAAGAAGCTGCTTTGCCGAGGGGAGATGTCAGCAGGTGTAAATCCAGCTAAAGGAAGGGTCTTTCTACTGTGTGTAACTAAACAGTAGCACTCACTGACATGCAGGGCTGGTAAAAGCCAGGTGCATTAAAGGTTCTGAAAAGCAAGCAGATAAAGCCATGGGGGACAAATTAATACAATATCCACAGTCTGTCAGCTGGGAGGTAATCCAAAACACAACTGGGACATGCATTTCAGTTTTCTGTGATTTGTGCTGACCCATGTCATGTCCCATTGGTTGTGAGGAGGAAGTGGGATGAGTGACCTCAATTTTTCTTTGTGCCCCACAACTCCACCAGTTGTATTTTGACATTACTTGGGTTTTTCTTGGCATTTGTTTCTCAAAGACCCATTTTGCTTGGGACCCATTTTGACCCATGGCTCATCTCAAGGCTGGATCCAGAGACATCCTTGTGCTGCTGGAGTGCTCCTGAATGCTGCTGGGGCTGGGGCAGACTGTGGCAGGGTAGGGCATGCACATGAGGAAGTGAAGGGAGCTGGATTTTGTCATACTGAGGGTGCCTCTGGAAGAGCTCAGTAATGACAGTCCAGTGGGTCAGGCCCTGAAGACCTGGGGTTCACATGGAGGTGAGGAAGGACTCCCAGGAAGATGGATGCCCATTGAGCCCTGGCAGTGCTGCTGCCCCAGCAGTTTCTTCTCTGGCAAACTCTGATGGACAGCACTGGCCTTGGCAAAACCTCAGGTCACACCAGGTTGATAACAGGATTGGGAAGATGGCTGTAGGGTCAGAATATCAGCCCCAGACCCTGCCATACCAGGAGGGCTTCCAGACCCTCAAAACCAGCCGTCAGAGACATGCTCAGATGAATGGCAGGTTGCTGGAGAAAACATGCATTTAGGCCAGGCCAGGGAGCCATGTATTTGGGGAGGGATAAGCCTTCAGATCAGTTGCTAGACAAAGGTGGGCCAGGCCTGAATGTTTTGCTCCAGCAGACAAGCGTGCAGTGCAGTTGGCCTGAGGGCAGCAGCTGCATTAATCCTGACCCGTTCTTTATCTAAGGCTCTGTCTGAAAAACACCCCAGTGTGTGCCTTGCAGACCCTCCTGAGCCATTTGTTCCCTGTTCTGTGCAAGGTAGAGACTGTGGCACAGAGGGACAGCTCAGATGCACTGGTCTGTCCTTCTGCCAGGAACTTGCTGTAGGATTGTGGTAGTGCATCCCCTCCTCCGAGCTCAGATCTATGGCTAAACCCAGGACAGGGCTTTGAAAGTGCAATAGTCAGCCTTAAGCCCAGAGAAGTAGTGTTTCCACCAGGTCCCTTGTTCCACCAAGTCACTTGTTCCTATATTTTATTGCTTTCCCTGCTGCAAAGCATGTGTGTCTGCTGCATCTGTTCTCTGCAGAACCAAAACCCACTTGCTCTCAAACACTTCCTTGCATGTGAGCAGTTGGGCCACACCTTGAGCATCTCTCTGATAACCCAAAGCTGCTGCTGCTTCTTGCTTGGCAGCAGCTTTTCTAGACCTTGACTTGTGCTTGTGCCTTCTTCATTTTCTCCATCTTACCAACAAATTCACTGAAGTGCCAGCAATGGAGCTGTGCCCATATGGCAGCAATGGACTTGCTCCTGCCATGCTCAGAGATAGGCTGCTTCTCCTCTATTCACTGTCCCTCTGCTAAAGCCACTAAGACTGTTTGCCTGGAAGCAAGCTCTCCTTTGTCCTGGAAGCTTATGCTCAGCTCAAGTTGTTTCCACAATTGCCTAAGGCCCTTTTAGTGCTGCTGCTTTCCAAGAGAAAAGACCCGACCTTGTACACATGACCCCCAGTCATCCTCCCCTGAGTTATTTGGCCACGTTCAATGCACAGCCCTTGTAAACCCAGCTTTCCATCGAGTCCAGAGCAGCGGGAACA
Organism: Geothlypis trichas; assembly: GCA_009764595.1. Classification (NCBI taxonomy): domain Eukaryota; kingdom Metazoa; phylum Chordata; class Aves; order Passeriformes; family Parulidae; genus Geothlypis; species Geothlypis trichas. The sequence continues at coordinate 7,849,846 of CM019923.1, read as the reverse complement.
TACCTACTGGTGACACAGTTTGTAACTCCCTCACCTTCTGATACTGCACAGGACCATAAATACAATATACCCTTACCATCTGGCCTGGCAAGCTCAGGAGAGATGAGTTTTGGGTTTGAATGACCAGGTTGATAACAATATGCAACAAACAGTGCAATAAAGGGGATGTATTCCAGCCCTGCAGATAATCCACTGTTGCTGTGTGGGGTGTGGATTGGTCAGTGTCAGAAAGGATGGAGGAGAACCAGGCTGGGGAAAAGGTACTGAGTATGTTCAGAGATGTGGACTAGCAGCAAGTGGTTATGCCAGTCCAAGAGCTGGCTAGCATCAGGAAGGCTGGTACCTTGGAGAGCTGAGTATTTTGTTGCTTTCAGACCTCTATGTTTCTCCTTCACCCCAAAGTAGTCACTAGGATGGAGTTACTCAAAAGCACTCTGGGTCTGAGTCCCCAACCATTTCACATGAGCAATTTGCAATAATGATTAATTATGTTACCTGGTCACAGATGTGGAGAGTGCCATGTACACGTGTTGATATTGAGCTAGGGACTGAATAGCAGCTCAATGAGCTCTGAGTTTTGGCAAGTTGGAAGCTGCTGCTTGTCTATTGACATTTGGGGAAGCCTCTGCCTCCAGGCAGGCTGCTCCCATGAGAGCTGCCCATGCCAAGGAGAAGGCAAAGGCTTTATATACCATCCACTCCACCTATGTGTGGGGAACACTTGTTTGGTTGTCTCAGTGTTTCCAATTTGGACACCACCTCAACCGGACTACAGGAAAGATAAACCTCTGTGATTGGAAAGCAGGATCTTTGGTTTTAAGAGGACAGATTACATCAAAGCAGGCAGAGTCAGCTAGGGAGAAACTGATCAGTCTCTGTCCCCCCAGGTAATCACTCTGGATGGCCTATATGGACAGTGGCAGTCTGCACCAAGCCTTGGCTAACTTTACAAACCACTGTGCAGCAGCATTTCACTTTGGGATAACCTGGGATGTTACAAGGGGACTGAAGGTCAGGGATCAGGGTCTCATCAAATGGGCACTCTGTCATTGTGTCATGAGATCTTTCCCCTGCTACCAGAGTCTTCTCTGACTATAAACTCCTCAGAACTAGACAGGGAGCTGCCATCCTCTCAACACAGCCAGTCTCAGGCTGTGCATACTGGGCTGATAAGTTTTCAGCTGCTTGATGGAGGCATAGACCAGAGATGAAACGGAAGGAAGTACAGACCTAGGAGCCAGGGGAATGGGTGATTGCAAGGCTGGACATCTTGGTTTTGAGGGATAAGATCTAGCTTTGTTCAGAATTCTTCATTCTGGCAGCACCAGCCAGTGACTGGTGCAGCACATTTTCTTTTAAGATCTTTAAAGCTTCAGGCAGATTCTTCTGGAGCAGGCTGACATGTAGACAGCTGGGATCTTGCACTTTGATTAGGACAGTTTCAAAGTGTCGGTAGTTAAGGGATTAAGTTTTACTGTAGCAAGGAGCAATTCACTAGGAGATAGGGACCAGGTGTTGATCCTGGACCCTCTTCATGATACCCTTTCCTGCTCTTCATTGAGTGTTAGGTGCTAAGGGGCTGAATTTATGACTCCTCCAACCCTGACACCAAAGGAAATTTCCAGGTTCCCAATCCTCTTTGCCAGGTGCTAAAAATCACCATCTTTTCCTTCCTTCATGCTCCCTTCATGGCCCTGGGCTCAGTGCCATGAACTCTGCACCTTCCTTCCTGCTACCAAGGGGCTGCAAAGCATCCACATCTAAGCAAAATCCTCAGCAAGCTGGGACAGATGCTGATCCTGGATCCCAAAGCACCTTTGGGGGAGAATGAATCACTCTCCTTGTGAATGCTGAGCAGGTACTGCCTGGACAATTGACCACAAATATTCAGTTACAATTTGAAATGCATTTGTGCCAACCTGCTCTCTTAAGAATGCACTTTCATAGGCAAACACTCAGGAAAACCACATTGTAAGCTCATTGTTCCCTGAAAACGAATTTCAGAATCATTTAAGTAACCGCTAGTGGAGGAAACTGGGGATCTGGCACCCAAGACAGAACCTTCAAAAGCAGAGTCCCTTCTTGGAATGGATAAGTGGGTCAAACAGCTCATCTTGCCTGGTCTTCCACTCTTGCTCCTCATCCTCTTTTGTGCCATAGAATGGAAAGGCTCGCACCTGAGATGAAACCATTTCTTGGGTTTCTCTGTCCTTTTTGGATGTGTTTCTGCTCTCTGTCGTGGTGGCCTGAACATGTGTACTTATGATGAGACAAGAGCACTGAGCAGATGCAGGCAGGATCCATCCAAGTGGCTGCCTCTAGCTGGAGGCTGATCCTCTGAGATATGGACACACTTCTTGCTTGTCAGTCCCCCCAGCCTAGTGCCTTTCTGTGCCCTGGCCCCCTGGGTAAACCTCGGTCACCCAGTGCTCAAAACCTTCCCAGGGTGGCTGCCTGAGGGACTTAGTGTCGTGGCTGATGGGGCATTCCCTGGATGGAAAGACTCAGAGCCAAGCCCTGCCTTTGCTCTGCAGAGCTAGCTCCGCCAGTGGGGGAGCGTGACCTTGTGACTCCCACAAATCCCGAATTAATTAATCCCGGGGACACTGGGGCAGCATTGAACAGCCTGTTTGATTTCTCTGCAGTTTTTTCCTGGGGCTCAAAAGGATTAGTGGCAGGCGGGGAACAGGGAAATATAACAAGGGGCTCAGCTTTCATCTCCTGCTCCCAGCCAGCAGACTTCTGTTCTTACCAGAGGTATTAACAGCAGTAATCCACACTGTCTCTGAACATATATCTGTGTGCGGCATCCTCTTTCCTCTCCCCCTTGCCTGGCATGTATGCTTCCATGCTCAGCTCACTATTGTGTGTTCAATGTCGTGCCTGATGAACTTGCACCACCCTTGTTTCTCCTTGACGCATGCCCCTCTGTGCATATCTCATCTCCTATATCCTATGGCATATGCAATGCCCCACACAGAGCCCACCCAAATTAATATGGGGCCGTGCACTTCTTGCATATCTGTCCCTATAGCCCAACACACTTTATGTACAACTCACTGATGTACTCTCACACGCACATGAATACCCCTCTGGGCTTGAGCATGTCTGCATCCGTTCCCCATGCATGCATGCACATTTCACTCATATAAACTCACATGGGCTCACACTTTGCTCTTCACAGTCTCACCACCCTCCCTCACATGATCTGCACCAAATTCTATCTCAGCTCTGCATGACCAGCCTGCTCATGCTGTAGTCTGTGGGCTCACGTCATTTCTCTTAGGCCATTCTTCCATGATTCCTTGTGGAGAGTGTTGGTCATGCTGGTCTCCAGGACAACTACACCATGAGAAAGGTGTTCCCATTCAAACTCTTTATTAAAAGGAGTGTTTTTAACAGCTTGAGCAGGTACCAATTGCAAGGACCCATTTGGGCTTGGTATTCTCTTAGTACGAAGAAGCCTTTGATGGAAATGGGTGAGCTGAAAACCATCTGCTTCCACCAACAGATCTACAAGAGCTGTTGCGGTTTGTCACACCTTTTAGAGCCTGTGGGGTAGCTGTGAGCAGCGGCATCTGGGGTATTCACATGCCCTCTGAACAGAGAAAAGCTGTGAGACAAGCAGAGAAGAAGGAAAACACAATTTTTATCTCGCTTGCTGCGCCTGTGTTGTGCTAAAGTAGAATGCAATATGGAGATTGTTTACCCAAAGTGAGGATGTTTTGTTCCCTTGGCCATCAGGGCCAAGTGTGTGTTGGACGGTCATGGGACAGTCAGGGGAGAATCAGAAATGAGGCAGTTCTGTGCAGTTGCGAGCAAGAGTGAGTGCATGGCAGATTCAGTTTAGATACAATGTACATAGTATAGTATAATAAAGTAATTCATTAGCCTTCCGATAATGGAGTCAGATGCATAATTCTCTCTCCCCTTTGTTGGAGTCACCTTTGATTTACAATAGGCATCCCTGTGAACCAGCAGGCTTGGGCATCTCTGGGAACACTTGGGGTCACTCGACTGAATCACCAGCTCCAGTGCCTGGCCATGGCTGCTGAGGTCCCAGATAAGAGAGAGTTGAGGATGGATGGATTGAGTGTCCCCTGAGCACCATTCATGCCTTGTATCCAGTGCTTTGCCATCCAGACGGGAAGATGTGAAGACCCAGAGGGTCCTGAGCACAGTCACTGTTAGGATAAGGAAGCAGAAAAGTGTGGAGTAGACAAAATAAAGGGATTTTGTCAAAACATGAATCACAGGAGGGTGAGAGGTGTCCCCTGAATGGACAGGGAGGAATGACCTGCTGCTAACTCAAAACAGATCCACAGAAGATCTCACTACTGTGCTATTAACCAACAGCATCTGACAGGTGCAAATGCAATTTCCTCTTCTCCAGGAGAGAAGGGGAGAAACCAATGAGAGATAATTGGAACCTTCCTAAGAATGATCAAATTCCTTACAATGTGGTTTTCCTGAGTGTTTGCCTATGAAAGTGCATTCTTAAGAGAGCAGGTTGGCACAAATGCATTTCAAATTGTAACTGAATATTTGTGGTCAATTGTCCAGGCAGTACCTGCTCAGCATTCACAAGGAGAGTGATTCATTCTCCCCCAAAGGTGCTTTGGGATCCAGGATCAGCATCTGTCCCAGCTGTGCTGAGGATTTTGCTTAGATGTGGATGCTTTGCAGCCCCTTGGTAGCAGGAAGGTGCAGAGTTTCATGGCACTGAGCCCAGGGCCATGAAGGGAGCATGAAGGAAGGAAAAGATGGTGATTTTTAGCACCTGGCAAAGAGGATTGGGAAACCTGGAAATTTCCTTTGGTGTCAGGGTTGGAGGAGTCATAAATTCAGCCCATTAGCACCTAACACTCAAATGAAGAGCAGGAAAGGGTATCATGAAGAGGGTCCAGGATCAACACCTGGTCCCTATCTCCAAGTGAACACACAGTGTCTGTCTAGAGATCTTGGGTGCTGGGCTGGAGCGGATGCCTGGACTGAAAGCATTGCACTGCCCACCTTTAGTACTGGTCATGAACATCATGTTGTGGCCTTTGTGCTGCAAGCACATGAAATAACTGAAATTACCCCCATGAAGCTCCTGAGCTGACCTCAATTTTTTTTCCAGTGGCTGAGTTGCCCACCTGCTTTCTGTTGGACATTTCCAGAAGAGGGAGTTGGAGGGAAGGCTTGTTATGACCAAGCAGTTATGTCATTGTTGAGTACCCGGTGGGGAGTGACTGGAGGTAATGGACACAGTTGCAGAATGGAATAAAAACTGCATTCTGAGAAGCAAATGGATGCATGTGGGGGCCTACCTAGAGAACTCAAGACTGATGAGAAGCTGCTGCAGAGGTGGCACCACCAACTTCCTCAAGGACAAAGTCCCCACCTAGGAAATTTTATTTCAATGCTTTTCTCCTCATTGGGGGGGGGGGGGGGGGGGGGAAGGGAAAAAAATTATTTTTTCTTGTCTCAAATAAGTCAGTGGAATTTACAGGAGAAAGCTGAAAGTCCTGTTTCAAACTCAGCTTTTTGGGTTTGCATTTCAAAGCCTTTCTTTTGAAACTGGAAATAGGAAGTTTATTCTCTTTCATCTCAATTTGCTGCTGAGGGCAGTGAGATGATTCATGTCCTGTAGTCTGGCTTTACTGCCTGCATTTTACTTCCCCTTTGTTTTCTCCAACTGTAGGAAAGTTACCAAGTAAGAATAGGAGCATTAAAATCATGACACCATGTCACCTGATGACTTGTCCAGCACTGGTGAAATTTCAACTTAAAAAGAACCAAGAAAGAAGGAGGGATGAATGAAATCGGTGATTGATTAGAAATAAACTTCTTACAAGCCAGCACTTGAATTTTCATTCATCTTGAATAAAAATGACTTTTCTGATTTGTTTCACATCAAAATTTGCTTCTTTGTGGGGAATTTTCCTAATAGAAATGATCTCACTTTAATATTTTGGCAGGATTTTCCTGTGCATTTTTTCTCCTTGGAACTGCACTAATGCAGGGCAGTAAAAGATGATGGATTGGTGAGTTGAGTGGGTGATGAAAGGGCTGAAACTGCTGCTCTATAGCTGCAAAACTCACTTGGACATGGAACCAGTGGAACCTCCTCTAAGGTTTTGCCAGGCCAGGGCTATGAGAAGTTGGGAGCATCTGGTGCTGCCTGCACTGCCTGATGCAAAACCTTCCCAAGGAGTTCTGTGGCAAAGCATTTTAAAATAGACCCACTTCCCTAGCCAGAGGGAGAGTGGACCAATGGCTCATGGAAAATGAGTATTCCCATCTCCCCGCAGCCAGTGGAGATTGGAACAGCTGCAGTTTTCCTAGGAATTTTCATGGTACTTAGTGCCTAGCAGGGCTGCCAAGAAAGGGTTAAGTGTTTTCAGTTATGAAGTGCACAACAAACAAGGGGATGTGGTAATCCCTTCTGCCACAGAGTGAAAAGTGCACTTGATATGCTACTTTACACTGATTCTCACAGACTCTGGGATTAAACTGGACACACTCTGACGTCCAGGTTTTCTAGTAAAGGGCTCCAGCCCAGCCTGCCACATTCACTTCATATTTGGGAACATATTCTCTGAAAATCCTGCTGACAGATGAAGAGCAGGAAGACAGCCAGTTTCCCATGGAACAATAACTCCATGCAAACCACATCTCCTGGCACCCAACCTGGCCTTGCTGGGGTGGCGGCTGGGGATGTTGGCTGGAGCAACATCTCTGGGTCCCTGCCAGGTATAGTCTGCCAGGATTGTCCTTCTGGTCCATGTCAAGAGTTTTCCTTTTATGCCCTGTCTCCCTGACAGGTTTTGGGGCTGTGCCACACTAATGAGTTACCTGCCAGTTACTACTGAGCTTTGGCTGAGCTCAGGGACAGAAGATGTAGGAGGCCAGCATTGGGATGGAAGGGGCAAGGCAGGATGCCTTGTGCCATGGTTAGGCTGAGATGCTGAGTGAGCTGTTCTCCCTGGATGCCCCTGGCTTTGTTTATTTTCACGCTTCTATGTCTTAAAAGGTTCTTGCAGAGTGTCTCATGTTAGGGACAACTAACAGAACTCCCCCGGTTGCAAATCTCTGTCACTGCTGCCTGGTCAACAACAATTCAATGGCCAGTGGCACATGAGTACAATTAGGACATTTGTTTCTCTGGGATGTTGAGATAGTTAGAAAAAATTGACAATCTGACTGTTGGGGAGGGCAGATTCCTTCAGCTACACACAGACCTTGGCCCTTCAGGTGTTCTGGGTTTCACTCTTCATCTGCATGGCAGCATCAACCCAGCTTCCCCTTTGTTGGGAGATGTTGCAGTGGTGTTTCCAAATTCATTGCTCTTTCTTTCTTTCAGATGAAACACTCAAAATTTTCTCTGAAACCACATGTTTTAATGAAAGTAACTCATTCAGGTGAAAATCTGATTGTGTCTTGAAAACCTCCCTTCGGTGCATAATTTCTGACGCAGTTTTTCTATATAAGCTATTCAAGGAACAAAGTACAAAACTTCCCTCTTGTTCAGTCCTTTAGCTATTTCCCTGCTTTGGGGCACCACTATTAGCTCCTTTGCCAGATTCTGTCCCAGTGGGTGTGAGAGTAGGAGAAAAGCATGGTACACACGCCAAGGGGATGCCACACAAGTCCCAACATAAGCCTGCCCACTCCACTGTTCCCAGCTGCTCCTTGGAGCAAATACTTGGGTTTGAAAAACAAGAAGAACAAAGAGAAAGGTCTCATGGAGACATGTTTACCAAAGGCTGCAGCCTGCAGGGTTGTTGTGACCATCACTGGTGGTCATGCAGATGATGAGCCAGGGCAGCCATATTTGGGGAAAAACAAAACAAAACAAACAAAACAAAACAAAAAAAAAAAAAAAAAAAACAAAAAAAAAAACAAAAAAAAAACCCCAAAAAAACCCAAGAAGTCACATTTCCCCTTCAGAGATGTCTAGAAGGATTTTGCTTCAACATCTCTGGGGCTGAGATGAAGCTTAAAATTCCAAGTCACAGCAGTGGGTCCCAGTATTACCCAGCATTCTTTTACATTCACCTCTGGGTGTTGGAGGGAAGAGTACATCCTGTTCTGACCCTTCAGCTCTGAATAGAGAGATCTTTAAAGTGCTCACTTCCTCTCTTCTAGACCATTGCAGTGGTACAGCAGTTGGGGAATACTCCTGGGGTATCCAGAATGCCACTCTCTATGAAACCAGGAAAGGACCTTGACATGGATGAGACACCAGAGCACTGTGGGTATGTTAAGTCCAGAAGGGTGGGATTGGATGGGGAGAAGCTCTTAATTCCTGCAAAGAATCACAGACCTGGGATCTCCTGGGCCCTTGCACAGGACAGTCCCCATGGTCTGCTGCAGGTTTTTCCACCCTCATTTCCCATCCCCTCGGCCCATGGCTTGGGTGATGCTGCAACTCAGCCCATCCAAACAATAGGACCTTGATCCAGTAGAGCCAAGGGAAAGCAGGGCATGAGCTTGATCCTGCTCCATGATCTTGCTCCTGACCCACACTAGTGAAAAGCTGAATTGAGCAGGCTGGAGACTTGCAGACCTTGCCCCAGAACAAATGTGACAGGGACACAGCTGCATGTGGGATGCTTCCAGGATTGATGGAGTGGGAGAAGTGTGGGGCAGCTGGGGCTTCAGACAGCCAGCCGCACCCCCCCCCCCCCCCCACTGCCTCCCTGCTGTACAAAACCGTCCAGCTGTCTGTCCTGTCCAGAGCCAGGGTGACTCTAGTTAGGGGGTTAGTGGAGCATGAATTTTAAAATGCATCCTTCCCCTGTCCCTTACTCCTCCTCTCTTGCTCTCTGTCCTTCCCCTATGCCCTCCAACCCTTTCCTCTTTCCAGTGTGGCCCACCACACTCTACCTTCTCTAATGAAATCTTGTCCCTCACCCTCACAGTCTCCTTGCTCCTCACCTCCATTATCATCTCAGGGATGTGACATGAGGGAAGAAAGGGAGAAACAGGTTGAACTGTTGAGGAAGAAAAATTGAGAGAGGACATGCAGCTCCCGTCTCTTCAGAAGCTGCAGGGGAACGTCTGGCTTCCAGGATAAGGGATTTGGAAGGAATTGCCCACTAAGAGCATTTTCTTCCAGCTGAAAAACCTCCTGGGAGGACAAGACCTGATCCTAAAGAGGCTTGTGGGAGACTCCCTCCACCAAGGCATTCTCAGCCCCATGTCAGATGGCTACATGTGGGTACACACATGGCTCTGTGAAAGCTGGCTGAGGGTTCTGAGCCCTTGGGTCATCATCCTCCAGCAGCACTGCACCAGCCGGGGTTTAGAGAGCGCCCTTCACTGTCAGGAGAGGCAGCTGCATATGGATGTCAGGGGACAGGGTTGGCAGCTCCCAGCTGGTGAAGGAGGGCTTTCAGGTTTTGGGCTGGACCTCACAGCAGATCTGTTGGCAGCATTCGTCTGGGAAATGCCACTGTGCCTCTTTCTCCAGCCAGATCCAGCCTGATCCAGGCCCCCCACACAGCTACTTTTGCTACTGTGCTGCCAACCCCACACAAAGTACTGCAAGCACGGCCACACACACAGAGGGGTCCCAGTGACCCATCTCCTTGTTCCTGCAAGTGGGAGGGGATGCTGAGCATGGACTCTGTTATTGCCATCCTCACCTGGGGTCTGGAATGCTTTTGAGTTATGGTGGGGTGCAGCTGGGCTGCGGGGCTTGTGGCTGTCCTTATCCAGGACCTGAACAGGGCAGCAGGGTGGGAACAGCACAAGGGACAGTGTTCGTACCATGTCCCCTATTACACTGCTGCGAAGCACTCAGGTGCTGCAGGTGAAAGAGTGGGAACAGACCTGTGTGGAGGAAGCACATCTCCAGCTCTGAATCCCAGTGTTTAGTTGATAGAGCCCCACAATCTCCACGGCTGAGTGACCTCATAATGCTCCAATGTCGCTGCCTAGCAAGTGCTGGGGGATGAGGAAACAGCTGCCGGCCAATGCTGGACAGCTGTGTGCTTTCACGCTGGGTAATACACCAGAAACCACACTGCAGAGGGCTGCTGGCCTGACTGTTCCTATGGAAACTCCTTTCAAAGGAGGAAGGCAGACAAACGCCCACCCAGTGATGCTGGGTGCTGGCAGGAACTGGATGCTCTTGCAGGCCTGGGCTGGCTCGGCTGGTGGCAGCAGCTGCTGTGACCCCAGCATGAGGCTGTGGGGAACGTGGCCAGCCAAGGGGGTGATTCCTATCGTGCTTGAGCTCCCTGGAAGGACTTTTGCTCTATCCCCACAATCTCAGGCAGTAATGAATGTGGTTAAATAAGGAAATGAGCTATTGAAGGAGAGGGGTCAGATCACAGCCCTCTCCTAGGACTAGGGATTGCAGCACTGTGGCAGTAGGAGGGATGATGTTTGGCCATCCACAGTTGTGCAGGTAGTCACAAGGACACCATAGAGAGCAAGCAAAGATTTGGAGGCAGGATCTGTCTCTTCTCCTGGTGCATGGCACTTCCATGTCTGGAGGGGAAAGGATGTTCTGTCACAGGATGGTTATCCCTGCAGGTAGAGCTGTGCTGGGGGAGTGCATTTTCTGCCACAGAGGCTTCATCCTGCATCTGCAGTCCAGGCAGAAAGATTCAAGAGTCCTGGTAGGGTTTGCAGCTGACTGGCATGGATGCAGGAAGGACCAGTTGGGATGAGAGAAGGGAGGCAAGGAGCTGGGCTCCGTCTGTCCATATTTTCTGCAGGCACCAGACCATGGGAAACCCACTGAATTTCCATAACAGGATGGTGGTTAAGTGTGGCAACCATGGGTCTGACTCAGTGAGCAGATGCCTTGGGGTGAGCAAGGGAGGCAGCAGCGCTCCTGCTGGCTGTTGCCCGGAACTGCACCAAAGGGTAAGGAGCCTGCCACTGAGAGGCTGGGCCTGGGTCTCAGCTTCTGTTTGGTGTTGCTACCATCGTTGCTGTTTGTTTGTCCTGCTATACATATGTATACTAGTAAAGAACTGCTTATTCCTTTCCTCATATCTTTTCCTGAAAGCTGTGTAATTTCAAAGCTATATATTCAGAGGGAAATGGGGTCATATTCTCCATTCCGAGGGAGGTTCCTGCCTTCTTTGGCAGACATCTGTCTTTTAGACCAAGGCCACATGGAAAAGCCTGAGGTTACAAAGGGCACATATCAGGCACATGATAGACAAGAAAATAATCAGAATAGTCACCAAGAGGAAGACATGCTGATCAACATTATTAACTTTAATGATGAAAGACTGGCCCGTAAATATGTGGAGAGAGGTGGACTTTGCCTGGTCTTCAGCAAGACCTTTTTTCCCACAAGGTTCATATAGTCAAGCTGTGGATGTACAAGCTCAATGAGCAGTGAAGTGGATTGAAAACTGACTGAATGGCCAGCCCCATAGTGAAACCGAGTGAAACCAAGTCCAGTTGGAGGTCACTAACTAGTGGTGTACCCTAGGGCTCAATGTGTTGAATTAAACCTGGATGCATGTCTTATCTCCCAGGAACATATCTGTACCCAGCTCCTAGCAAGCAGCTGCTAAAAGCTGAAATCTTGTTGGGAAGGTGTCGCAGACATCTTTCATTTAAATCCTTTCTTAGAATTTTTCCTGCTGGAGCTGAGAAGTTTCAGCAACAAATGTAAACAATTATTGTCTGCTGCTGTGGAATGCAACAGGTCCACCTGTGATTGGTCTCCTGTAGATGTTTGGATTTACTGACCAGTCACTGCAGAGCTGGCTCTCGCTCTCTGTCGGAGCCAGCTCCTTTGTTATCATTCTTTCTTTTCTATTCTTAGCTTAGCCAGCTTCTGAAGAAACCTTTTGTTTTCTTTTCTTTTAGTATGATCATAATGTTATATATATATAATAAAATAATAAATCAAGCCTTCTGATCATGGAGTCAACATTCTCGTCTCTTCCTTCACCTGCAAACCCTTGTAACCACGGTCACAGGAAGGACTTGAAGGAAAAGCTCCACCATGCAAAGAATGCTTGCTTTCCATGAGACAATTTGGTGTCTATTTGGGTTTTCATCACAGACTTCTGTAAGTCAGCAGTGAGGAAGATAGCCCTCCACAGGGTGATCCAGATCATCCCAAGCTAGATACTTAAAAGAGGTCACCACTCTCTATAAAGGCAACTGAGGGATGTATTTAGATACGGGCTTTTAAGTTTACGGGTATATGTGGCTAAGTGAAATGGAAATGGTGTATTTACAGGCAAATACTTACAATTTCCAAGCCTGTGATAAATCCAGTTAATGCGCAGCTACAAGTACCTGATGGTTGCCAGCTGCTTCTCTCCAACTAATTTGCTGTCAGGCTATTGGTGTGAGTCCAAATGGTCAGTGGCTTAGGGTAGGTGGTGGGTGTGTAGAGTGAAGCCGACCCTCTAGAGTGGAGAAAAGAGTTAATTTTAGTTCTTTTGCAAAACACATACTTCACTACTTTTCAGCTGCCTGCTAAGACTTGATTTTAAACTGCTTTTCCAGAGTGGGTATCATTTTCTGACAAGCTGTGAAGAAGAAGCAGGCAAGTGTGAGCAAGGGGGAGTGAGAAGTGGAGAATCGCCAAATATTGTCTTCAAACACAGCACAGAGGAATTGAGAACACCCCTCATGAAAGCAGCCTGGAAGTGGGTTGGATAGGAAGTGACTGCCCTGATTGTCCTACCCAACCTCTTCAAAGACCCAGTCCTAAATGTATCCAGGACTGCAGACCCCACAGGAGCACTGGTCTCATAGAGTAGGCTCAGGTGAATCAGGGACCTTGCTTGATGCTATCCTGCATATATTATTAGTCTAAGAGTCATCAACTTCCCTGTCACACCAGTGGGACAGTTTCTGGAAAGCCAGGGCTTGGTGAAAACTCTGCTGCTAGTGTGTCCCCATTTGTATCTGTTTTTCTATCTGTCATGGTTTGACTATCTCATCAGGGCACATGGTGGAGCAAGAAGGAAAGAGCTAACAGAATTGTGGGATAAGGTCAGGCAGCCGGAGTAATCCATGTAGGGTCCAGCAGGGACTGGTGAGCACCTGCTGCCTCCTAGCCTTTAAGCATGTTGTTGGGCAAAGCTTATTTCCTCAAGCTGATCCCTTGGATCCTCCCCTCACAGTCTGTGCTTTCAAGTTAGCCCTACTGTGACCTGAGATTCAAGTCCCTTTTTCCTTTCTTTGGAGTCGAAATCAGAGCCACATCAGGGCTGCTTAACATGGTGTCTCCTTAAGTTGGCATCTTGAAGATATCCATATTCAGAACATGGTACTCTGTCTTCTGTTGAAGTGAGCCACTTTCTTCAGCGCTGGGAGCCCACCTGGAGAAGACACATGGGTCTCATGGGGATGGAAAAATATCCTCAGAGCCCTATGCTATGGCTGCTTGATGGCATGAGCCCGTGGGTGGCGGTATGGCTTCCCCCCACCCCGGCCCCAACTGTGGACCTCCTATCCCAGACACAGGAATGAGAGCAGGCAACAAGGGAGGAACTGGGAATGGAGAAGACAGGAGCCCTGAAAGGAAGAGGGAAGGGAGGGGCCAGGAGCTTTTCTCAGGAGGTTCAGCAGGTTTTGGAAAGCACTGTGTTGTACAATTCAAGTGGCCTGAAAGGAGCAGTAAAAGAAGGGGGAAGGGCTGGGCGGCAGCTACCAGGGAATGAATGTCTCCCGCTCCTTTTCCTTAGTCTGCTTTGTCACCTGCCCACAAGGAGTCTCAATTTATCACCCCATGATAAGTCAATAACTGCACATGACTGCCTAGCCCTGTTTCCAGAGAGCAAGTCTCCTCTTTCCCATGGGTAAGTGATTAGGCAGCCATCTACGCTTTGAGTAGGCCTCAGGGTGGAGGGAGCTGCTACTTCCCCTTGGTTCTGGGCTCTCAGGCGAGGACCAGCGATCCTCACTGCCCTGATTGTCCTGCTGGGCATTTGCACTGCTTGGCACTGCCCTGCTGGGCAGCAAACTCTGGCTGGAAGAATGAGGCCTTTGCACAGTTTTGGGGGAGAAGCAGAAACTTTGGGTATGTATGGCTCATCCTACATTGCAGGAGAAGGTCAGTCAGGCTCCGTGTTAGGTAGGGTACAAAGATCTGTCTGCTCCTCTCTCTACCATTTTACCCAACTTGTTTCATGATCTTGCACTCAAGACAAAGGTCTTAGAACATATCTGTCTTCCCCTCATACAGAGAGAGATCATGATGAAGAGCCTCATGAGAAGCCATGACTCATGTGAGGACAGCTATGCTCAATGAGGATGTTGGTGCAAAGTGAGGGTGTGCTGAGACCGCCTCTAAGTCCAGCCTTGTGTGCCACTGAGACTCAGTTTCCACAATTTGTTGATGTTCCCTACTATAGAAAAGGAGCAGCTGAGTGTAAAGGCTGATGAAACAGGTCCTGACAGGAACAGTTTAGGGTAACTGCACTGGCAAAGGCTGTCCTGTCCACTCAGCAAGGGTCCAGGAGCAAGGCTTTTTGAACACCTGTGTGCATTTCTATTGCAGACCTTGTCCTGTATATTTCCTTTGGACACCTTGTCCAAGGTATGGATGATGAAGGTAGGATGATTTGCTCTGGTAATGGAAAGCATGGGGAGGGAGGCTTAGGCTTGCTGTTCTGCTGTCCATTCTTCCCCATCACCCTGCCCAGACTTTTACATGGTGCTGCTGAGGACAGCAGAACTTTACACCTTGCACAGCTGCCAGACTCCTGACTGTTGCAGTTTGGATGAGAGGATGAAGGGTGCCCAGGCTGCTACAGATCCTCTGGCCTTTTTAATGTGCTCTGCCAGCCTCTGAGAGGGACCAAGCTGGGGGAAAGCCCCGCCTGTCTGTGTCTTCTATCTCCACACAGAAACCCTGTCCATGAGGATGCTTCTTATGTGCCCTGAAGGGAGTAGGCTGGGTTTTGCAGGGCTCTGGATACCACATGGGTCTTCCTGTTCAGGCTCCTGAGGTATGAGCTAAGTAATCTCAGCAGGAATGGGATGAATAGCAGATGTACTCTCTGTACTTCATGCCAGTTATCTGGCATGTGTCATGTGGCATGGCCTGTCTCTGTGCCTCACCATCAAAGAGGTGATGAGCACATCTAAGGGCATACAGGGTATTGTCTGGTCCAACTCAGGGCATGAATAAGCAGAACTCTTCAAAATTTCATGCTTTCTCTCCCATACCTCTAGCCCAGCCCTTCTCCTCCCAAGAGTGTGCTCCTCTGCGGCCCCTAAATTACCTCTTGCCTGCAGGAAAGAGAGGCCTTTAGCTGTCTCTGTTGTCACCACAAACACCATGGCAGCAGAGGAGGATGGGTGGTAACCCTGACAATGCCAGTAAGCAACTTGTGCTGTGCAGTGTGACCAGCCGCCAACTCATCCCACCAGGGAGACCCCGGGGCAGTGACTCACAGGGGTGTCACAGCCAGCATGGTCCAAGTTGGTGTGTGGGAATTGCCCATGGTGCTTGGAGAAGACTTGCTGATTAATGGGATGAGTGCTCTTCTGCTGATTTTATGGCTATATTTATGGCTGCCTCCAGGGAACATGTCCTAAGCTCTGGTTTTTCTGGCTTGTTTCCCTGCCTCTTCCCGGTTGTCAAGTTGCAGACACAGTCTGTGATTAGGGTCCTGACCAAGAACCTGGAGTACATTCTTCCTGTTTCCTCCTCCATGAACTGATCATGAGGTGAGTGGCTTTCTGTTTTCATGAAGCTGTGTGTGCCTCATGCCATGCCATGCGATCCCATGCCGTGTCATGCCATCCCATCCCATCCCATCATCACCTATCTGCCCATAGCTGTGGTTGCTACTGGTGGCTATTAGCTGTGACAGTGACACTTACTTGATCCTATAAGGGGAAGGCCTGAATGGGAAGCATAAAGAACCTTGACGTACTCTCTCGAGCCACTAATGCCTCTGAAAAGGAAAATTATCATTGTGGCAGGAAAGGATACCTGGAAGGAGGTGCAAACACCAGCCTAACATGACTGGTAGTGTTCTGTCTGCCAAGCTTTGCCTACCCAATGCAAGCATGAGCTTCTGCCCTTGCTGGTGGCTCTTGGAGCATGCTGAGGGTGTGGGTTGGGGCTACCTTCCCACTATGCGTTGTTGAGGTGGATGAGCTCCAAGTCCTGCTCCCCAGGCCCCTGAGTTCCTGCACCAACACTTCTCCATTCCAAGGCTTCTCTCGTTCAAATGTTCAACTTGGTGCCTAAAGGTGAGCACCTGCTGGCCAGTGGAGTCTCAACCTGGAGCTGGGAGAGGTGCAGCCGGACAAGATGAGTGGCTCACCCCTGAAAATTCCCAACCCATGTCCTGGCCACATCCTAGTTCAGAGACCTCTTCCTGTGTCAGAGCCAGGTGGTTTCTTATGAATCCACAGGGAGCTGGGTTGTCCCTCCCAGGGTTCTGTGACAGCCGTTGGAGGCCACGTTCCCTGTCCCATGGAGAGAGGTGGTTATTGAGGCATGTACTAAGAGGTCCTCGGTGGTTTTTCAGCATGTACCTCTGACAAGTGGCACAGAGGAAGCAGTTGCCACATTGTTCCCAATGCCATTTAATCCAAAGAGTGCAGGCAGGGACAAAGCCTGTGAGAGCTGCTACACCACCCCACTGGCTCTCTGGTTGCTGGTACTGCTTGCCTTGAAACAATCCCAGTGGGGGTGAAATGAATTGGCCAGGGTGTGAAACCAGGGAAGTGTCAGTGGTTCCCTCTCCCTTCCCCAAAATGACGGTCCCAAAGGGGAAACAACATCATGTCAAAGTAAGTTACTCCATCCCAACCTGCTATCTGGATGCATGTCCTTGCTGGTGTTTGCCCCTGGACAAAGTACCCAGGACCTGAGCTCCCTGTTGGGCAGCCTGAGCTAGCATATGAAGATAGTCACCCTTCCCCATCACCATGGACATTGGTATTTGATTTATTGCATCTTCAGGAGGGACTCTTAGACTTGGCTTTGGAGCTGAAGGCAGATCTGAGCAGCTGTGTTTTGCTATGGCGGGGTCTAGTTGTTAGAGCCAGAGACGAGATGGCAAGACTCCTGAGCTCATTACTGTAATGAAGCTTGGGGAATTGGGGTTGCTGTTTATGGAGCTTTCCATTAAGGAGGCCAGACTAGATGATGGTCCCTTCTGGGCCTAAACATTTGAAGCTACAAATAACTCAGCCAATAATTAGAAATTTGAGTCTCATTCCTGTGAGTATTACAGGCTTGCTGGACTAGAAGCTACAAAGGCTGGACTGAGCTTTCCTCGTGTTTTAAGAGAAGTCATTTCCTGGTAGTGGGTTGTCTTGGTTTCAAAAGACAGGTGTCTGCTAAGGAAGGCAGGAGCTTCCCTTGGAATGGAAATGTAAACCCTCTCCCTCTATATTATTATAGTTTTGAAATTAAGGGGGCTCTCAGGCAAAGATATGGGAGTAGGAATAATAGTTCTCTATCAGGAAAAAAAAAAAAATCAGTAATATAAAACAACACTGACTGAGTCAGAAATATGGCCTGACACCCTGTGGGTCAGGGTGGTGGCAGCAGTCCCATTAAATAGTGGCTCAGCCCTCCTGCAGTACCAGCTGAGGTTCTGTTGAAGCAGTGATCCTGTAGAAGAGTGGAGTTTTCCTCTGAAGCTCCAGGAGTGGTGTAAATGGGCCTGGTATTTCTCTGGGAGTCCAGTGAAGAAGAAAGTTGCTCCTCTAGGAATCCAGTGGAAAAGGCTGCTGTGGTGTTCCCAGGTTCAGATTGTATCCAGGTAGGAATGCTTGGGTCCTCCCCTGGGCCGACCATCTCCCAATGGGATGATGGAATTTTATCAGCTGTGCAGGGACACTCACTGGCCCACTGGCAGAAGAGATCTGGAGGGATGATTGGTTGTGGAAGAGATAAAGAAACTTCCCAATGAACAGAAGATGGCTGCCCCACCTCTAACAGATGGTGACAGAATAGACACCCCTGGCCACATCTTGCATTCACAACCTAAGACATGGGTCCCCTGAGCAAATCCCAAGGCTGATGTCATTGGCCTTGATATGGAAGCACGTGCAGGTAAACGACACCATTGTGAACTTGTGTCACGTCCAGTGTCATCTGGATGCGGCAAATAAGGATAATAAAGTGGGAAGGTCAGATTTCTCATGATCATATCTCCTCTATAGTTTGGATTGACTTTGGTGTCTTTATCTCATCCCACAGAGCATGGGCAGAGCATCCAGAAAAGCTAATGTGATGCTTGGTAAGAAAACTTAGAGGAGAAAATGATGTTTTCAACATGCATCTTCACCTGCTGGTCAGGGCATATCACTTGAGAAGTTTTGTATCCCTAACATGTCTCTTCACTTTGTTACTGCTTTTTACTTGAACAAGTTTACTGATTTCAGGTCAAGTCTATGTGCAGGGTAACCCTGGTGTTGGGCATATTTGGGGGCATGGAAGGAAGTCATGAGGATGGTGGAGGACTTTTCTCTCTGAGGTTTTTCTCAGCAACAGGATTGTGGCCACCTGAGCCTAAATAGGACTGTGAGGAGAGGTTTCATGGCAAACCTTGAGAACCTATCACCAAATGAGATTAGGAAGTGCTGTTATCACAGTTTTTTGTACGGCCCCACTCAGTGTTGCATGTATTGTCTCTCTTTTTCTCCTCACCTTTGGCATGTTCCTTGGTTTCACATAAGACATTTTGGACTGTCATCTTTGTATTTTTAACCCCTATCCATATCAATATTTCTTCTTTCCCTACCTGGCTGCAGTAACAGCTCCAGAGCTGCCAGGAGGACACTGCATCCCTAGTGCTACCTCCCAGACCTACCACTGCCTTCTCTGCCTTACAAAATGGACTGAGCTGGTGGAGGCAGCTTGAGTCAGGATATAAATCTGTACTCAGCCAAGCTTGGCTGATCATAACCAGTATCTTTTAAAAGTACAGGGAAAGGTTGCAGTGAATCAGAAGACTGAGTCACTCCCTTCTTCCAACAGTGTGTATGTATGCAGCCTGCAAATGGGTAACAGCCATGGAAAAGCATATCCCTTGGGACCAGGGTACAAGTCCCAGGTAGAGAAAAACGCACAAAGGGAGGAAGGAAAAAGGGGGTGGCCATGTTACCAAGGGGATTCACTTCACAACAAATAAAAAGGTGTGATGAAATGCTAGATTGCACTTCAGCAAACATCAGCCAGTGGTATTTCCTTGAGCAGGACCTGAATGCTGGGGCTGAGAGCTCAACAAGTCAGCATTGCACAACAGATGGGCTGGAGTCTAGTCTGTTCTTGTTTTCCCAGTTAAATGCCTTTTTTGAATATTTTATCCTTTGTGTTCTTTAATCTCTGCCATAAACTATATGGGACCTGTCATGAATTAGTGCTGCAGCAGACTTGAGAAGTTTCCATTTCTTGAATAAAAGTCCTTCCTCTTATAGTTTTGCTGCTTTAGCATACACATCCCTTTCTTGGATCTAGACAGCAAGGTTTAAGACAGGGGTCACAACAGCCGCCGAGCATCCTTCATTCATATCTAAAAAGACCTAAAAAAGACCTTCCTATTCATGTTAAGAAGTCTTCCTGAGAAACCCTTTCTGCATTGTTTTTTGCTGACATCTGTACTGCCGCAGGAATTATTAATTCTCCTGCTCACAATAAAATGCTTCTCCTTTGCGTTTGAAGCAGTCTGCAATTTCACAAACTAGTTGGTAAAATACCATGCATTCACCTTAAGCAGCAATGTGAACCCAGGCAGCTTTGCTTCTGACAGCACGAGGGAGATTTGCCCTCGAGGGAAAACAGCTTGGCACTTGTAGCTTTCTGAGGAAGGATGTTCCTAACAGAGTTTAGAGGTGTTGGAGAAAGTGGTTTAAGTTTGTCAAAGGACTGGTTTTTCTTGGGAGGCTCTTTCTAGCGTTTGTGAGGCGTGGGGTGGGCTTGGAAGAAGGGTGCATTTGGGAAATCACTGTGGGCCCTGGATCAGACTGATCCAAGTGCAACCCCCGGTATCCCCCACCCGCTGCTGTTTCAGAACATACCTCTCATTCCTGCAGCCTCAATTACTGCATCAGATCCCTTTCCTGCCAGAGCCCCCAGGACACAAACAGGCACCTGCTGATGAGGCTTGGGCTCCTCTGGATCCCTGGGGCCCTGTGGGAGCAAAGGGACCTCTGCCAACACTTCCACCCTCACTAAGGGCTGCCCCACATTTCTCCCCAGGTACCTGGGGATGCTTCCAGAATGAAACTCAGGCATGGATACTTTTGTAAGAGGAGAGGTGTTGGGGGGCTTGAGAATGCTGGGGTTCTAGAGGGCATTGGCTAGCATCTGAAGGATTGAACAATGATAGTCGGGAGCAATGCTGGTGCCAAGGTTAGGACAGGCTGGACTGAGACCAGGGTCCCTGGAAGCCTCTTGTAACTCCCTGTGTCCAGGACAGGTCTGTGCTTCTCGTGCTGGGGTCACTCTGCCTTTCAGTTGGAAAGACCCCCTATAAATCCTGCTGCAGGGAGGTCTCAGTCCTCACGTGTGATGATAAAAGCTGCTTGTTTGGAGCAGGGCTGACAGATACTGCCCTATTCCCTTCAGCAGCTCTTTGAGGTGGTCCGTGTGAGTGGGGAGTTAGGCAGGGTTAGCGCCTGGAGGCTGCAGCCTGGGGCTGGGCTGGGTGGGTGCAGCCTGGCTGGTAATTTTTCAGTTTTGTTAGTGGCAGAGAGCAGGACCCAATCATCCAGCATGTGTGCAGCCAGGGAAAGCTATGAGCACTGGCTGACCAGCACAGAGGGTAAAGCTCTCCTTATGGAGTCCAGCACTCTTGTAAAAACTTTAAGATTCAACCTTTCATCGGCTGGTGCAGCTAAGTGTGCAGCCACTTGCAGGAGAGGTGTGAAGGGATGGAGCAGCAGCTATGTACCACCACAGAGCCCCTGAGATGGTGGCACCCCTGGTGCCTGGGCTTCCCCTGGGAGAGATTGTCAGAGGGATACATAAATGAGTACTCCCATCCCATGTGGTGACTGAACTGGGATCCCAAATCTACCTTTAGCCCAGAAGAACTTGGGAAACCACCAGTGAACAGAAACCCGAAGCTTTCTGAAACCATGGAGAGCTTGGATTCAATGATCCTTGTGGATCCCTTCCAACTCAGCTTATTCTGTGATTCTGTTTTTTCAGTGGTATCTCTTTAAGGTTTATCTCCCTCTGTGCCATTGTAACCTGCTTCTATCACCAGTAAAGTGCACAGTGGCCACCCCTAAGGGTGAGGTGTCTTGGCTGTGTATATCCTGCCCAAGTTTGCCTGGTCAATTCCTAAACGCCAACTCTCCAAAGGAGTGGTTTTGTTCTCTAGATAAGACACACAAGTTCCTATTTTAGAAGCACAGAGAAGCTCATACAGACTGACAATGCAACCGGGTTCTGGTAGGATGTTATGGGACCACTGGTGGGATGCGGAGAAAGAAACCTGGAAGCAGAAAGAGCTGGAACACAAAAAATTGAAGACAAAGAATAAATCTGCAATGAGGTCTGGCAACAGGGTAGGAGACAATAGTATGTACATGGTTGCAGAGAGAAAACTCATGGCCCACCGTGCTGAAAAATCTCAGAATGGACCAGTGTTATGGCTTCTGGATACCACATTGCCAGGGTGAGACTGGAAAGAAAGGACTGAGGAGAGCACAGCCTGGAGGGGCAGGTGAAGGGCCATCTGGAGACAACCTACAAGGGAAACAAAACAGCCTTGGCTGCCATCCCACCCTGGTCTGTTATCACAGGAGTAATTGATCTGAGAGCTGCTGCTCTGCTCTATTTTCTTGGACTGTTTTCCCCCAACAACTGGATGTTTGCGTTCACATCTCAGCTCTTGTTAGGGTGGGAGACTGGATGATAATGAGGGAAGTAAAACACTGACGCTGCTAAGCGGAAGGGGATGAAATCTAAGGTACTCATCAGGAACCAGACTTTTCCAGACTCCTTTATCTGAGATTTCTGTGAACTTCAGTGGCTTAATTAATATTTTGACTAAAGCAAGCCTTGAAGGACAGATTCTCCCTCTTTGTCACAGAGCTGTGAAGACACAACATGCAGCATCCCTTAGTCCTCTTTAAATCCCTAAGCTTGACTTATCCAGGTGGCCCCATTTTACTGCCCTGATATTTCTAGTGGGAAAATTAAGCAGAATGCTGTCTTCATGAATTGCAAGTTTCTGCCACTCTTTTCCAAGTATCAGAAAGAAGTGGCAAACATAAGCGTACAGGATAAATCCCTTGTGTGTCCTGTACCTGTTCCACCTTTAATTAAATGTTGTTAAACTATTCTCTGCTTCAGCAACTTGGTGGCAGAGACTGGTGTCTGGAGCAGCAGAGAAGATCCTTAGGGCTCAAGTGGAATATGGTTGTTTTGTAGTGTAGACCTCCCTTTAATATCCCGAGTTTTCTAAGTTCTTGTGTTGTTGGTAAATAAAGGCAAGAGGACAAAATAAAGATGAAAGAAAAGTTTTTCTGCTGGTGTATAGTGAGGAGTTTTATAGCTGGTTATAACACTGGTTATATACACCAGTTTTATAGCTGGTGTATAGTGAGGAGTCAGGAACCTCTCTCACTGTGTCTGTGGTCTTTGGTGTGGAGCATTGCAGTGCTGCAAACCCATTGGAAATGGCCCGAAAATGGGTTGCAGCAGCACCCTGGAGGCAGGGGTGAGTGGGTGGGGTCTCACTTCTCGTCTTCACCCCCCTGGACAGCTCCAGCACGGCCACCATGGCCTGAACCACATGCTGCCCTGGCCAGCAGAACCCCATCAGTGTAAGTGGCCCCGTATCACTGCGCCCACCACCCAGCTGGCTCTTTGTCCTCCCTGTGCCCATCCCCGCAGCCGCCCCAGGGCAGCTGCTTCCTCCCAGGACTGTTTGGGGTGTTGCCGTGGGAGGCTTAGCAAATTCCCCAGGGCTGTGGCTCTCCAGGAAGCCAGATACCAAATGCTCTTCTCTTCCCAGACCCTCCCAGAGACAGAGCCTTTCCTCAGCATCTGTTTATAACTCCTGAAACTGGCCAGGCTGTTTGGTTTGGGATAAAGCACAGTCTGGCAGGACTCCTCCCTGCCACCACAGTGGCACACAGCCGCTTATCTTCCATGACAGACCCTTACCAAAAGCCCTGGGAGCTGGGCTGCCCGCACTGGCCCAGAAGGCGTATGCCCGGGATGGGTGTGGGAGGAAGACAGCAACACCAGCTGGGTTTAATCATCCAGGATGTGCCGGGGAGCTGGGTGGGATGGCAGTGGTGGCAGGCGCTGGTGCTGGAAGCAGGGAGATAGCCTGAGAATGGATGTGATGTGGGAATGCATATAGGGAGAGATGTGGAGAGCAGATGCTGGCCGTGCTGGGCATGGTGGCCTCAGGGAAGTCTGGGTACTCAATTCTAAGCAGAAGAAAAGTTCCTTTGGAAGCATTTGAGTTTGGGGAGGGGCAACATGCCTGTACCCCAGCACTCCAGGATTGCCCAGGAGGGTCCCAAACATTTTGTGGGTGACTGGTCAAGCAAGGCACTGGCCCGGCTGCTCATGCACCAGCTTGAGGACCTTGTGCTGAAGTGCTGGGAGGGGAGCATATGCACATGGCAACATGGGCTGCTCTGCCTCTTCCCCTGTTCTGCCCCATGGAGAGCATTTCCATGTGTGACAGCAGCGCCTCCTCCAACAGAGAATGTCCAGGGTGGAGTGTCAGCAGGATGGACACAGGATTCCACCAGCATTACCATCACTTCATGCCTGGCCTCTGTTCTGCCCAGCTGACCTTTGCACCAGGCTGGGGCTGCTCTCCTCCCTTGGAAAGCATATAGCGCTTTCCATGTGGAGATGGACAGACCAAGACAAGCTGAAGAGCACAGCTCTGCCCATTGGAGAAGCTACCCGCAAGCAGCCTCCTCTTCTTTCCAGATGTGGCTGTAGCAAAAGCGTGGTGGCCCCTACTGCCCACACAGAGGATGCAGTGCTGGGTGGCTCCAGCCTGTCTTTGCCACACTCTGTGCACTGGGTCACTGCACTCACAGACCAGCAGCACAGGGCACAACCTCCAAGAACAACCTCCCACAGGCAGCAGGCTATGAAATTCCCTCTGTTCCCAGGCTGGTAAAGGAACAGTGGCTGCCTCCTGACACACTATCAGTATGGAGTGATAAAGACAGCTTCCTGTCACTGGAGCACTTGCTTTCATCTCTCACATGTGTTTATAGACAATAATAGCATTAAATCTATTTTAACCCTAGACTTTCTGCTGTAAAGCTCCAGCCATCATCCAGGCATGACACTGGGCTAGTATTTGCGTGATGTAACATGTTTTAGGGAAAGCAGAGCCTGAGGTCAGCTTGGACCTCCTGGAGGAGGGTGAGAATCAACAAGCATTCACTTGCAGGCAAGTCACAAAACCTGCCAACACCTTCGCTGACTCATCAAAATTGAAAAGTTTTTGAGGATAGAGTTCTGTTTTCTGCATTTCTGATGGGAAGCAGCCAGAGGGCCAAAGGAGTGATGTGCCTGAACTCTTCCAGCCGCCCACCTTCCTGAGGGCTGTATGCCAGAGCCTGGCTCCATCATGGGGAATTTGGAGATTTCAAGGTCTGGGTCCAAATCATGGTGAAACCAATACTGGCACATCCCAGTGCCCCAGGGAAGGGATCTGCTGGCTATGCAGAGCTCTCCTCACTTCCACACAGCTGTTAGTAGGCAGCTGAGATGGCTCCCAGAGGGTAGAAGGTGAAGTGCCTATTTCTCCCAAGCTGGAAAATGTTCATGCAGTATCACTGGGGTGGATTCAGCGCTGCTCCTTGCAATTCTCTTCTCTACAGGCCTTGCAGCCTGCCTTGCTCTCCAAAGTCATTGCCTTACTTGGTCCACGAGATTCTATGCTCCCACAGAGCCCCCAGATTACACCCTACTGGAGTCCACGTTGGAAGCACTCTGAATAAGTTCCTCTGCTTGAATAATGTTTCTTTGAAAACCTGGGTGACTTCTTTCTGGCAGAGCACATCTGAGCCCTCTGAAACTCCTGGGCTTGTTTTGCAAACCCAAGATCTGAGTTTGCTTAAATATGCAAGGCTGGGGGCTCTGCTTGTTGGACACTGAAGTTGCTGGAAGACTTGGCTGAAGACATGCTTCTAGGACAAGATAGGAGAGATTTGTCTTTCTAAATCTGCCACCATCTGCCCTCACACTGTTCCCACTGGCTGAGTTGCTTATGTCTTATTTGTAATTATTTCACTGTGTTTGCAGATTGGGGGCAACGCTTTTCTGCTCATGCCAAACACAGCAATTGAGGGGCCAGTGACACATGCCCCCTCACTGCACAGCTGCTCTCAGCTGGAGAGAACAGCTGGGCTGTAAACCTCAATGCAAACCAGGGCAAGGGATGCTTGGACAGCCAAGGGGCATGCAAGTCCTGTGAGGGGAGAATGAAGTATGGAAGATGAAGGGGAGGTTTTCTGGGACTGGTCTCTGTGGCCATAAAAACCTTGAGCTGAACATTATTGGTGTGAAACTGGAGCTTGTTATGAAACAGGTCATACAGACAAGGGACTGGAGAAAATGTGATGGCTGGAAACTGGGCAGGAGGGTGAGAAGCAAAAAACCACAGAGCAAATCCCATTCTGGCAAGGTCGGCAGAGGGGAGACTGAGGTCTGCTGGTGACAGAGGCAAAGCCTAGCTACAAACACCATAAAGAAGAGATTTCATTGCATCCTGTACATGAAATCTCCTGGCAGGGCAAGCCAAGCCCTGAACTTGTCATTCATTTAAAATTCTATTGTTTGTCCTTCTTCCCTTTTTCTTTCTCCAACACTGGAACAGGAAGGCAGAAAGGCATAGCTGAAATCTTGCTGCCTTGTAGGGGTCAGGGAGCAGAGTGGGAGTGAGGAGAACAAGGGTGGTGACCCTCTGGACTGTTCGTTCTCCAAAGTCTGGTAGCAAAAAAGGAACAGAAAATGGAAAAACAAACCAACAACATATGAGCCTCTTTTTGCCTCATAAAACAGTGCTTTAAAATCAACCAGTCTGTTGAGGGAGTGTCCACAAGATGCACCCCTTCTCTAGAGACCTCCAACTGTTTGGTAACCACAAACCACTCTATCACTTTCATTGGTGACTCACCTGCACAAAAGTCAATCTCTCCCATGGAGGTGTTCATACAGCTCCTTGCATGACAAAGTGTTGGTCTGGATAGCCTCCAGATGCAGCCATCCATTACATGTCAAAAAATAATCCTGCTGCTGAATAACCTCCAGCACAAAGCCAGAGGAAGATTGATGCCTACTTGCAAATAAAGGCAGTAATGGCATGGTCCATGTTGAAGACTGTAAGAACAACCAGTTTGTCCCAGGGTTGCAGCAAGAAGGTCACAGCAGAAAGACCATAGCCAAAAAACACAGGGAGATGACTGCCATGGGAACTGATATGATGTTGGGAGAAGTCTGAAAAGGGTCATAAGGTATTTCTGCAGGATAACTCTTTCCTTTTTTTCCCTGACAGTCATTTCCCAAATCCTCAAAGCGGCTACAGCCCCAAATCTGACAGAGCCCAAGCAGTGTGTGGACAACACTCTCAGGCACAGGGTGGGATTGTTGGGGTGTCCTGTGCATGGCCAGGAGCTGGACTCAATGAACCTTGTGGGTCCCTTCCAATTCAGCATATTTCATGATTCTTTGATCCTCCAAGCAACTCAAGTAGTGGAAAAATGGATCAGAGCCTCAGACATGTGGGACATCTCCAGTTGTGTCAAGCAGGTCATGCCAAGCAGACTGGGAGCAAGGTCCTATGGGGTCAGTAAGCAGGAGCATCAGGTTTGAAGCAGGCAAAAGAGGCCAGCTCCTCATGAGGAAGCGGGTCTGAGTTCATACAGGAGAGGTGGGAAAATGAGACCACAACTGCAGAAAATTCAAGGAGCTCAGGGCAGAGTGTTTGTGGAAAGAAAAAAGAAGTTCCTGAACCATCAAGAATAACTGAAGCCATCTCCTGAAGCACCTGCAGATGGGTACTTGGAGATGAAAAAACAGCTGTGAAGTTCAATGGCGTTGTGCCCAGACTCAGCTGACTGCAGGAACAGGATTCACTGAGCATGGGTGCTGGGACACTGCATTGTGACAATGCAAAGCAGTTATTTCATTGCTTCAGAACAACAAATTTAGGTACTTTCTGCCTCAGACCATGAGCTGCTGGGCTGGACTGTGCTGTGCATCAGTTCTGTTGGACTGGAGGGGGAAAGCACTTCAGGAGCACTGTGAAAGCTCACGGGACTTTTTCACAGAGCTCACGTACCAAAGGTCAGTGCTCCATTTTGGGCCTTGACCAAAAGGTTCAGATGACACTCAGATGCTCTTTCTCCTACATCTTTGCTTAGACATGAATCAAGTGGTAAAAGGTTGGAGAAATAAGCCTGATGGGGTTCCGGGGCTCTTATTTGAGTGGCTTCAGAAAGCACAAGGCTGGCGGTACTGTGCAAAGATGGGACCATGTGCTGACCAGACCTCTCCTATCAAGTCAGGCCTTCTCCAGGTCAAATCACAAGGTGTTTTTAGGACATAAATTGGAAGGATTAAAGAGAGAAAATGCAGAATATTAAGTTAAAGAGGATAAAATAATAATAAAAAAGGTCTGTAGGCCTATCTCTCCTTGCCCTCTCTGTCCTTCCTTTAGCACTCAGTCACCTTGTAAAAATCTGTTTCTGTGCCCCTAAGAAGTCTTGCTCTGCTGTCATCTCTGAGGCCAGGCCATCAGTCTGTTCCCTGCTTCTCTCAGCATATTCACAGCTTTTCTTAGCCACAGTCTCCTTTCCTGGTGATAATTTTGGTCCTAATCATGCTTTTCTCCACTTTTCAACTCTGTCTTACTCCCTTAGTATGAGTGTCCCATCTTCTCCCTGGGGAGGAAAAATCTGCTCTTCTCTTTTCCTTTTTCAAGTGATATGAGGGCAAAGAAGCACAGATCCCCTCCACTACTGGTTAGCACCTACATGACCTCTGGAGATAATCAAAGGTGGAACAGAAAGAGGGAGCTTTCAAGATCTGTTGCCTTTGGTGTGGACACAGTGATCCAAAGAGATTTAGGTGCAGTGGGACATGCTGTCTGGACCAGCTGGAGTGGGTGCTAGAGCCTTCAGCAGGCTGGGGGGAGGTGGGGCTCCCTTGAGTGTGGAAGGGCATCTTAGATACCTGAGAGCTGGTACAGGATCCTGCAAGGAGCAGGAAAGTGACCCCAGCAGCCAACATCACCCCAATGTGTCTCCTCTCAGAGCTTGTAGGGGTGCTGGAGGGCAATGAAGGCGAGCTCCGCCCATGAAACCTCTGAGCACCCCTAGCATGGAGGGCACTGTGCATGTGTCTGGTGGGGCTGGCTGAAGAAGACAGCCATGGTCACTATGACTCTCTTTTCTTGGCTTCTTGCATTCCAAGACTCTAGTATTTGTACATCAGGGAATTAATTCAAATCCAAACAATTCTGCTCTTCCCAGATTTCTGCAGCCCATTCAGCACCTTCCACCACTCCTACACCACATGTATGTTCATCAGCTTTCACCCTTTTCCTCGTGACCCAGCTGAAGGGGATCTGGACACCAAGCTCTCAGAAGGCCTTTATGAACTCCCTACTTCTTAACCTCTCTGAGTCATTCTGTGCCTGCCTGGCATGGCCAGAGTGTCACCTTATTTCAGAGCTGTGCTGGGAGCACCCATGCCCGGGCAGGGGTCCTGCTCCTCACCAGAAGATTCAGACACTACTGCTCTTAATTTTTTTAGGAAGGGCTCTTTCTAATTTTCACTTTTTATTTTGAAACTGTTCACAGCTGTTCCCATATTTTAAAACATTTGTAGACCTGTGCTTAAAATACCTGCAGGAACTCCCAGGAGCAGCCAGTGCAGTGCAGAAGAGGTTCAGGTTTGCAAGCCCTTAACTCACCATGGAACTATTTGTCCCTTTATGTTCAGTGCTGGAATGATTCAAGGTGTTTAAGCAAGGCCAAGGCCAGGGCATGAGAATGCTGGTCTTTACCAGGCTTTGCCTTTAATTACCTTCTTGCCTGCACTCCCCTGCCCCCGCAAAGTAGAGAGATGGGAGCTGTGCAGACGGCCACGGAGAAAGGTGAAAGGGAGGAACTGAACTCTAGCCCTGGGAAAAGCAGGACAAAGGGTAGAGGGCTTTGCAAACACTTAGTGCATGATAAGATGTGGTACTGATGCACGGAAGTAGTCCCTGGTTATCCTCATAGGTAAACCCAGCAGAGGAGAGCTGGAAGAGGGGTTTGCAGAGCCTGGAGAGGACCAGGCATTGCTTGGCTAAGGTGCTGAGCTCCTACCGGTGGTACTTTACTCTCACAGGCCACTGTCTCCCTGGGCTGAAGTCATTAAAGATGTCAAAGAGCTGTTTTTGATAGGATGGCATGTTTGGTTTGATGCCTGGCTCTGCTCCAAAGGGAATAAAATCACAAGCTCCCTGTGTAATTACATGTGCAGCTGCAGTGTCCAGGACTGGGGGCTGGGGGTACAACAATGCTGTCAGAGGTGTTTTTGAGGGACAGAACAGTCCCTGAATTTTGCACCCCCCCTGGGGTCCCATAGACCCAAGGTCATGCTGCAAGGTGGAAGGTGGCTGAAGCCAGGTTTAAAGCAGCTTTGGCTGCAGCTCAGAGAGAATGGAACCTGGGGAGTGCCAGGCAGCACTCAAATGCAGCAGAGGGGCCCTGGGGAGGCTGAGGGAGATGGGAGGGTACTGGGTGGTCTCTGGAGAAGGCTGGTCTGCAGACCCCGGGAGGTGGTGGAGAGCAGAGGGGAAGGCGGATGAGAGAGGTCGATGGGAGGGGGAAGGGTAATTCCTCCTGCCCCGTGGATCCCAATGGGAGGGCATCAGAATGCTGGTGGTGATCCTTGGTGGCAAAAGCTACTCAAGATTTTGACCATGGACCCTGTGGTGTGACCTGTCTGTGCTGGCAGTTTTGTAGGATGGACTTCGTGTGATGAACACAAACTGTTGATGAGGAGACAGAAACCAGCTGGAGAGGGAAGAAGGATGCAGGGGAAAAGAAGCAGGGGCCCTGGCAGGATGGGACAGCGCTAGGTGGCTGGTGTGTGGAGGGGAGAGGATACAGTGGAGGGGACAGGGACAGGCTGGGGGAGGGGATGTGGGGGGGGAAATGCTGCCCTGCACCTGCAATAACAACCTCTGGGCACCGGGCCTGACAGCAGGATGGAGGCTGAGCTGGAGTTACAACCCCCAGGGGAGCCTCTGGTGGCTTGGTGCCCGGGAAACACCTCTGAGTCAGCCCCCTCTACGCCCAGGAGCTGGGCCTGCAGGAGTCCTCCAGCCCCGCAGCTGCCTGGCTGGGAGCTTGTGTACCCTGCTCAGCTGTCTCTGTGCACCCACTCTGTTGCACTGTCCCCAGGATCCCCTCTCTCTTGAGGAACCTGCTTCCAGAATTCCTCTGTTTCCCCCTGTACTTCAGGGACCTGATGTGTGACTTTGACTCTGGACACCTTTATGCCCTATGTATCCCCTCACAAGTCTTCTCTGTCACACGTAATGAAGCCTGTCCACAGCTTTTCCCTGCCTGCCCCAAACTTTTCTCTGCTAGCATCCCCCCAACATGAGTGTTGCTCCCCAGTCCAGCCTCCTTGCAGGGGTTAATCCCTCCTGCTGCCCTCCCTGCCCCAAATCCTGACCCTATTTGCTCCTACTCTAGCTCAGCAGACATTGCTCTCACCATTGGCATGTTGAAACCAAGTTTTTCCATACCTTTCTCCCAATGACTCCCTCTCCTCCATTTCCCTCTGTGTTCCCTGGTTTATCCACCACAAAATGTGACCTTCTGAGAGTGTGTGGGTTCATGTTGGTTCAGAAATTTCCCCAAAAGTGTATGTTCCAGGCAAACCCTAGGAACTGTTTGCTAGGTATCATCTGCACCAATTCTCTAAGTGTTTACAGTCGCACACCCCAACAGTCTGGCTATTGCTTCTCTTGCAACTAACTGCAGGTGATGCAAAGTGGAGGAAGTTAATGGGATTTAGGAGTTAGATCTCACCAATGGGACCTGGGAGCCTAGTCCAGAATATTTACTTTAAGTAAGGATGGTCACAAAGTGTAGATTGTCTCAAGCTGCAGGGGCTCTCCAGGTCATAAAACCAAGAAGGTCCAAGTCAGGAACCACCTGAGCTCCCTCGAAGTGGGGAGATGGAGCACAGCAAAGCTTTTGCTTGCCCCTGGATGAGGACAAGCAAGAGGAGCAGGTGAATGTGAGAACTGATTTTTGCAGCAAATCAATGTCAAAAATGAGATGTGCCCTTCCCTCCTTATATCATCTTCTCTTTGCAATAGGACATGCTGGAGATATGGTGAAGCTGGGGAGAGTCAATCTGCTCAGGTCAAGAGTACCTCAGATATGGAGTTAACAGGCTGTGTTAGTGTCCCCCCAGCATCCCTTCTTTCCTTTGCTTCCTCTCTGTCTTTGGGCTCCTGCTCTGTGGCTTGAGGCTATGTCACAGCCCCTTGAATGCTGACACGCAGACTGGGCTTGCTGCAACTTCTGCTTCTGACTCAGCCTCATAGGCAGGAGACCTCACTCAGAAAGGCTGAACATAGTTTGTCTGCCCAGTAACCTGGCAACTGCACTAATGCATGTATGCGCATAAAACATCCTCCTGAACCAGAGCCAGCACCCACTGAGGGCCATATCCCCTTACACCAGAGACATGCTGCACTCTCTGCTCTGCTGCTTCACCATGGGCCATGCTGAAGGGCAAAACCTGCCTCATGTTTCTGTCTTATTCCAGACGTCTTCTCCTCATCCATACGGCACCCTATGTTGCAGTAGGATGCTCAGAGGTGAAGGAAGCTCTGAATATGGAGGGGAAGGGGCTCAGCCTGGCCTTGTTACCACTGAGAGGCACATTCACTATCAGGAATGCCCCAAATTCACCCACCTGAAAAATGCATCTGGGTGTTAAAATCACAGGGCTGGTTCACCCCCACCTGCCTGGCCATCAGAAGAGGAGGCTGCCCCATGCTAGAGAGCAGGCCCTGAAGTGCTGTGGGGTACATGCTCCTGTAAGATGTGTCCCTAATGACCAGGTCTGTGTGCTCAGGGCTGAGCTCTGCTGTGCTCAAAGCCTCCTAACCTTGTCTTCAACCTCTCATATTTATAGAAAAATGTTCCAGCAGTAGACAGTGAATATAGAGGATTCTAAGGCTGATTTGACTTTTCTGTAAGAGTCTAAATATGGCATGTCAGATAAAATCTGCAGTGATGGAGAGAACTTCCACCCAGCACCTCTGTGAGCTGGACGGCATTTGGATGAAGGCTTGGGGGCTGCGCTGGGGCAAGTCCCTTGAGGAGGAGACAGGAGGAGTCATTCTGCTGTTTGAATTTGTGTCTTGCTGCTCCAGAGGTTTCCTAAGACTGGAGGGCACAGGGAGGGAGGTGAAAAGAGAGAGGTGGTTGATTTATAGCTTACCATCTTCTCTGATCTTGATTGCCCTTTTTCTTGGGAGTCTCTCTTATCCAGTCATGGAGATGGGAGGAGGGGATCTGTTTCAGAGATTGCTGAACTCTGGGTGTTTGCTGTTTCCTGGGGATCTTTTGATGTTCCCTTTGCTTTAAAACATTTTCAATGTTAAGTTTTTCAGCCTCCTGCTGCACCTCAACTCTCGACACTGGGGCATGATCCATCACAATTTACCCAAACAATCTCCAGCAAGTTGAAACCTCCCCATCTCTGGGGCAGAGAGACAATCTGTCCCTGAAGGACTCAGCACAGCTTCTGAGGCAACTCAGGCCAAGACGGCGGGCTGCTATGGACTGTCCATAGCTTGTTCCCTTCCAGTGTGATGAGGGATGGCAGGTGCCAGGGCAACGCTGAGGGAAGGCTGCACTGCAAACAAACAGGGTGGATCGAGGCCGGGCACAAGCTTTGACTGAATGGAGCCCAGCACAATTGCATCAAGCAGGATGGAAACCACCTCTCTGGGTAACACGCTTGTGCCATTAAGTGAGTCCTATAACTAACGCTAAATGTTTGATTTAGGACTCACTAGAGGAAGAAGCACAGAAAAAAACACTTTCAGACAGTGAAAGGTCTCCAGCTCTGATGATCTCTCTTGCCCAGCATGTGCATCTTGTCAGCCCTGGTAATGGGCATCAGGTCTATTATTAAAAGCCCATCAAACAGTCCTTTTCCATAAATCTTTTCACAACACTCTCAGTTAATAAAATTGATTTTGCTTAACTGGTGCTGTTTTCCAGAAGAGACAAGCCAAAGAACAACATTGCCTGTAAAACAATCTGTTTTGTTCTGTGAAAGTAATTAGTTTTTCTTGGACCTAATGTGCTTGGGGGTTAATTATTCCAAAACTGCCCATAAACTCTGAAGATGTGGGGATATTTTTGTGGAGGTGCTGAAGGTGCCAGTTCTTGCACCAAGGCTCTTTATGACTCTTGATAATGTTCATTATTTTCCTTAAATTATCAGCTTAGTGGCATTGTGTGCTTGCATGAAGCTTTTCTTTCATAGCCTGTCCCCAAAACCACCTTTCCTTTGTGGTTCAAACGTACAGACTGAGAGCACCAGGGACCACAGGCAAATAAGATTTACTTCTGCATTACTGATTTAATAATGATTTTCATTACAAAGTCATAATTTTGCAGTGGGATGAGTTGTGACTTATCATGGCTGAGGCTGTCAGTGACAGCTTGTCCTTACAGCAGTCCCAGACAGCTTTTTTGGGATGAAAGAGGCCACAGAAGAAGATCGTCCCAGGCTTTGTTAGTAGCAATAATCTTTCCAAGGGGATGGTCTGTAAAGGTGAGATCATGTTAAAGATGCTGATGCTTCAGCTTAAGAGGAGCTTTTGGATGGAAAAAAGTGAAAACTCCTGAACTTTCACCACATGTTTGTCTAGGAAAAAAACATTCAACCAAAATAGCTAATAAACTCTTTTTTTTTTTTTTTTTTTTTTTTTTTAAGAAATGGCTATACATGGCCATTTTACTTGTAACCCAGCCAAAAATAATTTGTGGCAGGAAAGTTTGAGCATTTCTAAAAATAAAACAAAAATTAAAAAAAAAAAAAATTGAAAGCATGTCAGAGTGTTCTTGTGTGAAGCCAAACAGAGAGGTGGATGTTCAGAGGGCAAAATAGCCCTGATAACACAACACACTGCATTTCTGACCATGTGTTGAAATTAAGATTTTTTTTTCACATTTGTTTTATTAATCACACTACAGAACTCACTGCAGCACTTGCTGATTTTTGACTTGTTAACATTTTTCTGTCCCATTGCCATTTGTTCTCCATTTGAGCTCTACACCTGCTTCCCATGTGATAAATTGTAACTTCATGCAGAGTAGCAA
Organism: Geothlypis trichas; assembly: GCA_009764595.1. NCBI lineage: Eukaryota > Metazoa > Chordata > Aves > Passeriformes > Parulidae > Geothlypis > Geothlypis trichas. Next base: position 7,815,535 of record CM019923.1, on the reverse strand, counting down.
ACCACCTCTTACCCTGTCCCAGCTTATTTACTTTTTGCCTTCCTTTTGAAGGGTGGCTTTTGACCCCAGGGCTGTGCTGACTGAGGGGGCCTTCAGCTGAAGTCCTGATTTACGTGGGATGGGTTTTCTTTCTGGAAACACTTTCCATGGACACCAGTGGATTCTGCCACAAGCAGATGCAAACAGCGGAGTGTCTCACCAGGGTGATTTGGAAAGGGAATCAACATCCCACTACACTTTTCCCAGCTCACCATAAAAGACAGATTTTTGCAATAAAAGGCTAGGCCAAAATTTTGTGGTCTCAAGTATGGAACAGTGCAGGAGAGAGCTGCAGTGCCTGTAGGATAACCCAGGAACGTGGCAAGGAGAATAGGTGGTGGCTGGGGATGATAAACACAAGTGTCTCTGCACAGAGAAATTTGCCACAGGATGTTGCTGAAGCTGAAGAGAGAAGCGAGATTCCAGCCTTGTGTTGGACATTTGCATGGCTAACAAGAATATGCAGAATTATAATAGTTAATACTGACACCCTGGGTGGAAGAGATATCAGATCCATGGCCCCAGGGCAAATGCCAACTGTAACAGATTAAGGAGACGACTCCAGTAGGGAATGGATTTGGGGGAGATTGGATTAGTTGACACCTGCCTGATGTGGGGACTTGCACCTTTTCTGAGTTCTGGACATTAACCCCTCCAGTGGGCAGCCCATCTCCCACCTAAGACTGCTGATTCATCACGACAGAAATATTTCCCGGAGATCACTCACTGTGGATGAAATCCTGATGGAAAACTGCCCAGTTTCCTGCCAGCATACCCTTGGCAGCGTGCCTGACCAGCTGGTAGCAAGAGAAGAACATGGGAGCCTGGCTCCTCAGTTAAACCCTCCCAACTCCAGGGCAGACGGCTGAGCGAGGGGCAGCGAGCTCCCAGCTGGGGGACCACGGTGTGGTGGTGTCTTCCAGCCTCCCAGCTTGAGTCTACCAGCTGGGGGAAAGGGGGAGAGAGGGCCAGACTGCTCTGCCTTTTGTAAAGATTGCTTCTGGGTTCTCATCTCAAACTGACCTACAAATAAATTTCAAGACACTAAAAGGCAGTGGTAGTCTTCATGTTCCTCTTCTGTGCTGTCTGACCCTGCTCATCCACTCCTCCATTCACACCTCATGCCTTCACCCCTCCCCCACCTTTTTCTGATCTTTGCACATTGCCTGGGTGACCAAATGTCTTCCAGAGCTGCAGAAGATCCCAGTGGGTTCCTTGCTGGCCCTCCACCAGGAAGAGTTGGTATGTGTCCAGATTTGCTACTGGACAGAGGAAGCTGAGACTGTCTCTCAGAATCCGGCAGTCTCAAATCTAGGACCCTGTCTTCTATACCAGCACTGGCATAAGAGCTTGGGGACACCCTGTCCCAGTGTTCCGTTGTGTTCTTCCTCTCAGGGTGTGGATAAACAGGACATGAACATGAGGATCTCCATAGGTGTGATGGTGTAAGTCCACTCCAGGCCTGACTCCTCAATGTCTGTCTGCTGTTAAGAGTTGTATGAAAATGGCATTTTTTTCTCGCTTCAAACACGTACTTGCCTTGTTGTTAAAACAACCCTGAAACAGAAAATTCCGCCAGTTTCCTCCCTGGAAAGGTCGCCTGTGCTCTGACCATGACAAAACTCCCAACAGCCCACGCCATCTCTCAGATAAGCTGTCTTTCAGAGGAGAGCTTCAACAGCAACTGAAAACACTGGGCATATTAAATTTCCGGGCATGGGAGCTGTGGTGGGATATGCCACTCCTGGAAGAGTACACAGTGCCATCTAGCCGTGCTGGTCCGAAGTACAGAGCTCATCGGGCAGCTTCCCTACCCCAAATCCCTCTCCAAAAGCCTTGTCACTCTTTTCCCATCACCTCTAGAGCAGCTACTGGCTAACTAATATCGCCAGCATTAGGGGCAGGCAAGTGCTGATTTCAGACCTTTGGTTTAACTCATGGTGAGACTTGTATCCAAGCAATGCAATTTGGCTGAAACAGTGACATTTTAGTGAAAACTAGGGCTTGAATTAGTTGGTCTCATATTTTCACAGTCACCTCCAGGGTGGTGGGTTTGTCTCCCTTCTATTTGGTGCTAGTGTGCTGGGTTTCCAGACCCCCTCCTCTACTGTTCCCTTTCCTGCACAAGTAATTCTTCCGGTCCAGGCCATTATTTCCCTTCTCCACCTGGTAGATCTCTGTGCCAGCCCTGGTATCCAAATCTGGAGAAAGCTTAGAGAGGTTAGGTCAGCTGGAGAGCTTGGGGTGGCTTTAAACTCCATCTAGCAACATGCTGAGCTCCTCTATTCCAGCACAGCCATGCTCATAAACATCTACATCAGGTGTCAGAGGCTGTGCTCTCCACTTGGCTTCAGTCAAGGTCCCCTTTCATGCTGTGGCATTTCACTTGTGAGGAAACTGTGTCTTGCTGGTGCTGAGTGTTGGTCCTTGGCTCCCATGAAAAGCAAGGCCTTTCTTTTGGAAATTTCACTGCTGGAGTTAGCAAGGCTTTGACTGTGCTGTTCTCCATCCATTTCTCCTTTCTTGCCCTCTACCATTTTTCCTTCCCTCTTCAGAGGACGGGATGGAGAGAGAAATGTGCACTTACCCTCTCATCTGGCATGGAGGGGCATTTAAGACCTTTAAGACCTGGCTGGATTAGGATTTCTCTAGTCCTCTATCAGGCACTGGTAGAGCCATAGCTGCCTGAAAGCCATATTTAGTTGATTCCAGCTGCTGTCACCATGCAGGAACATCCACAGGACATCTTGCCTTTCTGAAGTCCCCTCTGCCTCCTGCCCTTTGCTACTTAACTTAGAGTTGTGGCCCTTCCCAAACCCCAGTGCTGATAGCTTGGTCCTATATCACCATGTTGTGTCACTTACATTAATTTGACTCCCACCTCTCATTGCTTTTTCTTATTCTTGTCCATTTCTTTCAGCTTCTTGTCCCTCCTACTGTTCCATTGCTGGACTGAGTGGAGCAAGTAGTGTTTGCATAAATCTGGGATATGTTCTTCTAGAGCATGTCTATTACCCTTGGGGGCATAGTGCCAGTGGTTGAAAATGCTCCCAGATGCCCTTCACTAGCTAAAATCTCATGTCCATGAACTGTACAAGAAGAATGGAGAGGACAGTCTTAGAAAGACTGGATCCTTGGGTGTCCTCGAGTTTTATGTGAACACAAGTTTTTATGATGCTGATAACTTGGCAGAATTCATGGTAGCATTGAGATGCAGGCACTCACATACACACGGACAAATTCTTTAAGCAAAGACCAAGCACTGTTTCTCCTTGGCCCAATCCTTCTGGCCTAGATTTCCCTTCAGACAATCTAGCTCAAACTGGGGGTGGAATGCATTGGACCATCTGCAGACACCAGGTGTCTGTGGGAGAGACAATTGTGTACACACCTTCTACCGTGTCACTTAACGCCAAGAAACTGTTCTACCTGAACTGCTTGCCACAGGATGATGTGACTTTTTCCCTAGAAGCCCCCCTTTCCCTCTAGTGGCTATAAAGGCAGACAGACCCAGGCTGAGGTGGAAAATTGCCCAGTGGTTAAAGTCTGGTGAAATCTAAGTGACTGAAAAGAGTGTTTTATAAGAGGAAATACTGCCTTAACACCAGTGCTTGCTGTGAGACCCACCTGTGACAGTGCAGGAATGGGGGAGGCAGAGCCAGGTCTCAGTTACATCCTGCCTCCAGGGCATTTCTGTGCCAAGCTGTGTGTTCAGCTGCACTTTTACAGTCATCTCCCAAATGCTCTGGGAGTGACAATGGGATTTTAGAGAATGGAAAAGCAAAATGTGTCCTGGGCCACAATGAGATGTCCTTAGGGGGACATCTGAGGGATACTATCCCCAAAGAGTGCCTGGGTGAGTGCAGAATTCTATTGGACAACTGCATCCCATTGTTTAGTGTGGGAAAAGGGGGAAAAGTTACCAGAATAGGAAAAAATAGGAGAAAATGAGAAGAATGGGATAAAATTAGCTTTGTCCAGAGATATTTTGCATTAACATTAAGGAGAAACGTCAACAACAGTAGTTATGACAAAACAGGAAAGTTTTCATCCAAAGATGAAATTTTCTGGAGGCTGTGAAATGTATTAAAACCCAAGAATGAAGCCATGACTGCCTTTCTAGCTCTATTAGATATAGTGTTGCAAACCTGCATGACAGAACTGCAAGAGTCGCTAAAAGTAGTATTTTTCTTAAAGCTTTGCCTGCTGCAGCCAAATAAAAAGCACCTAGTAAAGAATTATTATTATTAAGCCAATGGTTTCTGTAGCCTGATGTTTTAATTGTTTAATTGTTTAATTAAATTGTTTATCCTCTTTGGCAATCCTGTAGGTGCCAGAATACAGCTGGAACCTCACACAAACCTCCAAGCATGAGAACACGTGAGTATTGGGTGTGCTGAGGTGCTGCCAGTGGACATTATTTCAGCCAGGAGTTGTTTCCACAATAACCTGAGATACTGGAGTTTTGTGAATACCTAAACTGAAAATACCTGAGCTTTTATTTGAAAATAAAAATCCTTTTCTAATCCTCCCAGTTGCAGAGCAAAAGGGTTGACAGACTGTTTTGAAAGCAGTTTAAGTACCCCAAAAGCAGAAGACCTATCAACCAGATTAGCACAGGTAATATTTAAACAAGATTGCAAATATTTTGAAGTCTAATCATACTCTGTGACTAACTTGGCAATGGCTGGGGTGAAGGTGATGTGAGCAAAGTAAAAACCATTATTTTCTCTGCTGCTTAACTCTGCCTCTGCATCTTGTATATTAAAATAAATACACCTTTGGGGCACATTTCTAAAGGGTTTTCCAGGATTGAGGGCCAAGTATGTTCTTGGAAAGGCAGGGAAATTTTAATTTGGGTACATAGTGAAATGCACAAGGTAAAAGGTGTAGATGGAGAAGTTTCCTGGTGTAATGCAAACTCTAAAGGAACAAAAGGGACCAAGCATTTACCAAGACCTGGAGGAAGGTCTGGAGCACAAATGTGATGAGAAGCAACTGGGGAAGCTAGGGGGGCATTCAGCCTGGAGAAAAGGAGGCTCAGGGTGTCGTTCTCCCTCTTCACAACTTCCTAACAGGAGAGTATACCCAGAAGGTGGGAATCAGGCTCTTCTCCCTGGGAACACACAAGACAAGAGGAAATGACCTTAAGTTGTACCAGGGAAGGTTTAGTTTGGATATTAAAAAAAATAAATTATTCACTGAAAGGTGGTCAGGCACTGGCACAGGCTGCCCAGGGCAGTGGTGGAATCACCATCCCTGGAAGTGTTCAAAAAAATGGGAATTGTGATGCTTAGGGACATGGTTTAAAGGTGAACATGGGTGATGGTGCTGGATTAATGGTTGGACTCAATGATCTTTGAGACCTTTCCCAGCCTTAACTATTCCATGATATGAAGCAGGTCCTCAGGCTTCTCTGAGATTCTGCACTCATGTCCTGCCCCTCCTCTATGTCTTCTCAGCCTGACACCAGGGCAGGGATGTTTGCTGGCTCTGAAGAGCAGTGCAGGTTATAATAGGTGGTTGGAAACGCTTTTGGAGCGGTTTACTGGAACCCCAGCACAGCTTCTGGGAGGTTTCTGGGTAGCAGCTTCACAGCTTCTAAGGCTCCAGTTGGAGTTGTGACATTAGGGTCAAAAGGGGGTCAGGTTAAAAATACAGGATCCAAGCAAACAGCACAGACAGGCACCATCTGACACTCAGGCTGACTTGCCTGCACCCAGACACTTGACCTTGCCCAGACACATGGTGGGTACACTTGATGGCCACTGCTGCTGCTGGTGCCATGCTGTGAGTTTGACTACTCAGTCTGGCCCCAAGGAGGTCTCTTAACACTCCCAGACCAAGTACTTGCATCCATTGCCCCACCAACACCCCTACAGACACTTTTACATGAAGTCCAGTGGAAACTCAGTGAGGAAGAGAGGGAGGTGAAGGACTTAGGAGGAAGAACAGCAGTTCTGGGATCTGCCATGTGGACGGCACAGGAAGGTCTTTGATGCTGAGGTGGTGAGGAGCTGAAGTAGGACATCCAGGACAGACAAACCTTGGGGACAAGCTGGCATAACACCCTCCTGGGTACTTTGGACTGGAAAGACTGAGAGAAGAGTGGGTGAGGACTGAGTTGAATGTCCCAATCTTATACCTGTCTGCTCCCTTTTTAGGTCATGATCCTTGACATTTAGTATTTACTCAGAGCTAAGCCTCTGAAGAAGGGGTTAAACCATTGGCAACTATTTCCAACAGCAGGTCAAGAGCTTGTAAAAATGCATATGACAAGAGGGACCCTCAGAGAAGGTAGGACTTGGTGTGCAACTCTCTGCCTGCCCATATTCTGGTTTGGTCTTTCAGGAGACAAATGCACATTTATTTAAGGACTCAGGCAAGGACAAAGAGAAAAAAAACCCTTGGAAGACTATGCACGTCTCCATGGCATCTCTGACTCTTGCATCAATTGTAGAGCCCTCCAATGTTTTCCAAAGCCAGATTTTTCATTCCCTGACTGACAGCAGTGCTGGTTTAACTGAAGATACTCTTCAAGTACCCAGTGTACGCAGGCAACAACCTGGGAAAGTGCAGCTAAGACAGTGAATGTCTGTCAGAGGCCAGAAGAATTTTAACTACAGGCTTCCCTAACTGTTGCCTCTGGATTTTGCTTCTCCTTGCAAAATCAGGACATGAAAATCCTTATGTGTCTCCTGGCAGGATGATTGCTGTGAAGTGTCTTGGGGCTGCTGTGAAGGGCAAAAATCAATGTGACTCAGAGGCTGCAGGACCTTGCCCTGCAAATAATGCTACTGGGAGCAGGAGGGGAAGGTTCAGTCTGAGGCACTGGTGGGTCCTGGAGTGATGCAGTTCAGTTTGGGAATGCAGAGGTTGGTAGTGGCAAAGATCAATGAATACATTGTCAAACAGGAGCTGATCCGTAAAACAAACTGCTGCCACTCAGCCTACAGGTTGTGCTGGGACCTCCTGAAGAGACAGTGAAGAATGGAGCCAGTTATCTGACTGGTCTGTGTTATGAATGACAAGTGCCTCGACCCTCTTGCTTTTGGCCAAAGGGTGCTGGTGGATCAGAGAACCCTCTGATGGCCATGATGGAGCTGCATTTGTTTATACTGGTTAAGATCCAGAGCTCCCAGCAGGAGTAAATAGAGAAGCTGGTTTCTACTCTAGCTGTCTGGAAAAAAAATTGGAAAACTGTTTTAAATCAACTCAGACCAATAAAATAAACAAACCAGGAGAATGAAGAAGAGGGGTGGGACATGCGACAGAAGACCTTCCACAGGCTCTTGTATGAGCCCAGGGGGAATGAGGACTTGCAGGAGAAGAGTACCCAATGGCTGAGGTATCCATCAAAGACTGCTGTGGTTCAGCTGTGATGAAGTTTTGCAGAAGTGCATGAAGGAGTTTGAAGGAGGTCCCTGTAGTGCCAGAGGCTTGCAGACTTTCTGAACTGACAGTATCATGCCCAGTCCTGCAGGGTACAGAGGAAAGGGTTAATGCCTCCCAGAACTCAGTTGTGTTGGGAATGAAATAGGAAATTTGAAAGCAGGTCAGTACCTCAGCTGCTTCTGAATTCTCATTAATTTGCATTCCCTTCTCATTTATTAATGGTCTGACTCACGTTGTATTTTCTTTCCCTTTGCTGCAATTTGCAGAATTCCTTCTTATTCCCAGTAGCCTCCTTGGCAGTGTTATTTTTCTCTGTTTTTCCCTGGCCTTTATCATTTCCTTGCAGGTCTTAGCTGAGTTTGCATATTCTTGTTCAGTTCCCCTGACTATTTCTTTTCAGCATTTTTTTTAATCTTCAGGCCTCTTTAAGCATCCCTTGGGGCTATCTCCGTGTCTCTGTGAGCAGCAGGGATTATCCTGCCACCCATCGTGCCCCTGAAGGGGATTTTAATAGCTCCCTTGGCCCTCCATTCCCTATTTCATTCTAGTTCCATGTGGGGACTCAGATGGTCTTCCAAAGGCTTGGAAGCGTCAAGCTCCAAGGGTTTGGAGAAACCTAGGTTTTTCAGATGGGAACCATGGTCCTTAATAGCCAGTGGATCCTGTGGAGATGCTGCTGTTCTTCACTGCTATCTGCTCTGAAATGCTCTATGGGTTGGCTATTGTACTGGACAGGCTGGTTTCTTCTCCTGTGCTCTGGCCAATGCTGATCATCTCAAGGGTCAGGTGATTCACAGCTTCCTCCCAAGGCAGCAAAGGGGGAAGAACCAATCTCTGCTCTCTGATGCCCAGAGACAGGGAATGGTATGAACTTGGGTGAGAGGAGATTTAGGTTGGATGTTAAGAAAAAATTCTTCCCCCAGAGGGTGGTGGAGCACTGAAGAGGTTCCCCAGGGAATGGGCAAGGCCTCAAGGCTGCCAGAGCTGCAGGAGTGTTTGGACACTGATCATTTACCTCAGTCCCAGTCTCGGCAGTCACACAGAGAGCAGGATCTGACTTTCTCAGCCCATTGGGAAGGCTCTGTTTGGCAGTGTGAGCCTACCATGAGGGTCTGTGGCAGGATGAACCTTTGGGGACTCTACAGGTTTGTCTTCCCAGAAGCTGGAGAGCATGCATGCTTGGTGGATGTTCCCTGTTTGGTGAGGTGAGAGGGATGTTTTTGTAGGTGCCAGCCTTGCAAGGGCTTTCTGAGTGCTCCCCCTCATACTTCCCCAAATTCACCCACAAGAGGGAGGCAGTGGCTTGTGGTGGCAGCTGCCAGTAGTGTGGGGGTCATGGGTGGTCATGGGGGCCCAGACACAAAGCCTAGGCTATGTCATGGCCTATGAGCTGCATGGGAGCCATGTACACCCTGCACCACACACCTGAATCACTGGAACCCAGGGATGGGATGGGATGGGATGGGATGGGATGGGATGGGATGGGATGGGATGGGATGGGATGGGATGGGATGGCTGAGGTACATCATGGCACATCTTGTCCTGCAAGGAAACAGCCAAGGGATAGCATGGTCCTGCCTTGATGGCATTTCTTTTATGTCAATAAGTGGAAAGATGTAGGTGAAAGATATTTTTGATCTGAGAGATTTCTGTCCTCTGCTAGGGCTGGGAGAGACATATCATGGTGCTGTGCCTGTTAGCAGAACACTGCTCCTTCCCTGTGACATGCGTGGTCCTGTTGCTAGCAGAAGGTGGGAGCTGGTAGGTACTGTCCATGACAACCCTCTTCCCTTTCCCTTTGTCCAGAAAGAGTGTGGAGTCTCTCTCACTGGGGACATTCCAGAACCATCTGAACACAATCCTCTTCCCATGTGCTCTAGGATGACACTGCTGAGGCAGGGAGGTGGGACTCCATGATCCCACTGTGGTCTCTTTCAACCTGACCCGACCTGTGATTATCTCTCCCAACCTCCAAATCTTTCCAAACAATATGCCTGCTGTGGAGCAAAGGAGGCCAAAGGGAAAGGCTGAGAGACTCCTTTGTGTATGTACCAAGCTCATCCTTACAACTGATGCCATTTCATGGACCTATAGAAGGTAGAAGAGTCCTGTAGGTGCAGAAACTCTGCTCACAGTCATGAGTCCAAGACAATACCTCTGTTTCCAAATATTCCTTGGAGCCAGCTCCCAGCAGACAGGCTTCAGTGACAGCTTTGCCCTCATGAAACTTGCCAAGATTGAGGGCCTGTTGAAGTAGTGTGGTTACCTCTGTTCAACCCAGATGGACCATCCTTTGTTCCAATATCAAAATAACAGGTTCATCACACAAAATTTATTCAAATGCTATCTGGAAAATTTCACATGTTAGCAAGCCCCTTTGGGAAGTTCAAGAGAAGTTCATAGCAGCTAGGGATTTTTGTCCCAGATCCTGAATCTTTCTATTGCTCAGAAGAACCCAGGCTCTCTGGGCTGGACGCACGTAGCTGTGGTGCTTTCCTGGCTACCACAGACAGAGTCCAAGCTTGAAGCTGCTGTCAGATGGACCATCCCAGATTGTGCCTCCCAGCAGGCAGTGGGGTCTGGGGTCACCCATGCCAAATAAGCAGTTCATTCTTCCATGCAAAGTGGCCTCAGTTTAGCAAGGGCATGGAGACTTCTTGCCATGGAGAACTGTGACTCCAACAAAGGCTTCTTTTCTCTGAACCGCCACACAATTGTTGGAGTTAAATAAATCTGTCAAGCACAAAGCAAACTGTGTTAAATAGCGTCCTCTCCCACTCCAGCAGGATAATAGCTAGGCACTTTGGAAAGTTTTTAAAAGCCATTTTTCATTCACTTGTGTTCACTCTTCCCTCCTGTTGCATCCTCATTGCTCTCACTCATTCAGGGGCTTGCACAGGGACCTGAGTTTTTAACAGGAACAAAAAAGCATAAAGAGAATAAACCCAGTGTTAAAATTCATTCAGAGCTTCTATTATTTGGGACCATAAGGGGCAGGTCCCTTGCAGGTCACTTTTAAATGTGTCTGTCTAGAGGCAAAGAGATTCAAAGTGCATTTATCATCCTTTTTTGTCGTTCACAGCAACAGGGATTTTTTCCTGCTTTGTGTTGTGGTGACTGGTACAAATACAACTGGGCTCAGCCACTGTGTGAGCAAGGAGGGCTCTCCTTGGCCTCACACATCAGAATAGCACATACTGCTGTCACAGATTGGTGGTGACATGCAAGGTGGGAGAGGTCTGAGATGAGGTGTCCCAAAACTCACCTGGGCTGCGGGACACAGAAACCTGGGCAGGGGTGGCAGCAGCCAGCTGGAACTCTTATGCATAGTAATTCACCAAAAATGGGGTTTCAACAGGAACAAAAGGAGCTGTAAGTTCAGATTTCAGTCATTCAGAAGTATTTGAAAGTGTCAGCATAGTCCTGCTAGATATTTTCAAGGTAATGTATAGTTTCAGAAGTGCTGGAGTATTTTATTAGACAGCCTTGAAATGAAACTTGTTTCTTATTATCATAGAGCATTTTTATTTAAAGACTGACCCAAAGCAGGAGAACATGATGTTAAACAAAAACATTGGATGTCCAAAAGGAAAGGGTTCATTTTAGGTCAAGGGAACAAATTACTCCAGAGAAATCTCTTTTGATGGTTGTGATCCCTGGGCTTGGTCCCTAGCCTCAGGGAGCCTGACCCAAATTTAGGCTGAACTTGGGCAAAAGCAACTGATGCAGAAGATCAGCAGAGTCATGGCCAACTTCAGGACTGGACAGCTGGTGAGAAAAGGGAGCCATGGGAGAGAGCATGGATGGGGGACAGGAAAAGGGAGGGCAGCATGTGTGTGATGGCAGAGGACAAGAAGGAGAAGTGGAAGAGGCAGAGCTTCTGCTTAACTTCCAGTGGTGCAAGGGAGGACATGGTGGGAGAACAAAAGGCAAAGCCCAGAGTAAAGACAAACTAAAGCATGGGTTGGAAGGAGAGATGGATGCTTTAGGGTTCCCTCACTACTACCACTGAGGGTTTTGCTGGAAAGAAGACCCTGTAGCCCATCCAGGGATGAGGTCCGTGAGGCTGGTTCAGGTTTACTGGGGTTCAGGATGGGACATCAGTGTTGGACAAACTGTGGAGGGAGCAGCCAGACTGTATGACCCAGTGGCTGTGTCCCTGGTGAGTTGTTGAGACAGGTAGGATCTGTCTGTCCACTACGACAGAGAAGGAGTCACGGAGTGGTATCTTCCTATAGTTCAACACTTCCAAGTCTTCATACCCCTGTACATTTCAGGACACTGATGTAGGAGGGGATCTCTCTCTGGCATATCTGGCTGGTGGCTGCTTAGCCTTCTCTTCTCTCACCCCACTAAATACAGCCGGGATTGTGTCTTACTCCCTTACACCACTGGTGTCCCTTCCCATACTGAGCAGCAAGGCCAACACTGTCATCTATCAGTCAACAGTATTCCCTTAGCTCCACTTCCTGCCTGGTGCCGTTTAGGTTCCCCCATCTCTTTCCAAACAGGTGGCTTTGAATTAATGAAGTCTAGGGATAGTTAGAGTGTTATAAATATCTTTTGAGATGATGAATTTTAATCAGGAGTCCCTAATGAGCACAAGTTGAAGTCAGGAATGAGAATGATGGTCCTCCAATGGATCTTCATTAACAATTCAAATGACTAAGGTCTTAATTAAAGGGCTTGTGGTTTAGCTGAGGGATTACAGATTGCCTAGGGGGAGAAATCAAAGATTTCAATCCCCTTTTTTTTTACAGAAGGCAACGAGCTTTTAAATTAGATTTTTTTAAGGAAAAAAAAACCCAAGGCCTTGTTGTTTTATCTGGCTGCTTCACTAATTTAAATGATGGTCAGACCTTGAAGTGTGCAACCTTTGCCTGACACTCCCCACCCCCACCTCCTGCAAGTACCCACATTGCTCCTGTCACTGCCTCACCTCCACATCCCACTGAACACTGACCCTTGGACACAGACAGCATATGGCTATCCATGTCCCTCTTGGGGAATGCTCCAGGGTTCCCTGGTCCCAGGGGAATATCTGTAGGAAGACAGTCAGATGGGCCCAATCTCCCATCAGCTTTATGACTCTCCTTCTTTGCTTAGTTTCTGGGTTAAAATGTGTTTCCTAGAGAAAAATGCTGCAAATATTCAGATTGTGTTTGTGGAAAGTTTCAGGATATAGAAAACCAAAGGGATTTTTACACTTGTAATATATTTTCATGATCTATTTCAGGCCAATTGCCTTTGGCGCACAAGGCTTCAGGCAGCAGGTTTCCCTCCTAGGGAAGCATTGATGTCTACAACAGCTAACCCAGCAGTTGTCCTAGGACAGAGCCACCCTCTTGTCTCTGTTCCCATTAAATAGCAGCTACAATCCCCTTGGAGTGATGAATGTGGTCTTGTTGAGGTGGTGATCCTGTAGAAAGGTCTGGTCCTTCCCTGGAGGTCCAGTGGTGGTTATCAGCTCTTGTCCTCTGGGAATCCGGTGATAGTGCTCCCATAGTGTTCCATGCCTCAGATTATATATAGATAGGAATGTTCTGTTCCTCCCCCAAGGCATCTCACAGTGGGATGATATAATTCCACAAGTCATTCTATGAGACCTTGATGGACCATTATGGGAGATGTCTCCCTCCAGAGTGGTTGCTGCTTCCCAGGAGGGAATTATCAGGGCTGAATTATCATGGAGAAGGTAAGAACACTGCTCCACCCATTTTAACAGCTCATATAGATGCTAGTAGAATAAGTACTTTTGCTTACACCTTACATTATAACCCAAGACACACCAACACAGCACCTCATCTAGGCAGTGGCTCTCCTGAGTTTGGGTTACTGGGTGTTAGGGTGACACCTGAAAGCAGGTGATGTCAATCCCCCAGAGTGACCCTTGTTAATGCCAGGGCCTGCCTGTGGCCGCTGTCTCTGTCACGTCCCGGGGACACAGGCAGGGAGTGGATGCTCAGAGGTGGTTTCTTGAGAGAGCCCCCCCAGGGAAGAGGAGAGGTTTCAGACCATGGAGCAAAGGTAAGTGCTCAGACCTCCTGATCCAGTACTTCTTTCCAAGAAGGCGTGGCACAGAGAGGGAGAGAGATGGGGGATGTTGCAGAGGGGTGGGTGGAAAGAGATGCCCAGTACAGTGGAAGTGCCTCCAAAATCTGGGGCTGAGGCTGACTCCTGGCTCTAAAGAAGTTCACGAGCAGGTTTCACTTGGAGGGAAGGACAGTCCCATGCTGTACTTCATGCAAGATGTATCTCCATTCCTGTCAGCTCCTCAATCTCTGCTGCTCCCCCAGAAAGAAGCTGAAGCAGGGCTCTCTGCAGGGGTAGTTTTAGAAATCTGACTGAAGATCCATTCATTCAGGAAGAGCAGAAAGACTAGAGATGGAATTCCTGGTGAGTTGTGCCTGGAGGAACAGCCTCTGTAGGGATCCTTTGTTAGTTAAGATCTGAACTTCCCCATGCAGCCTACAGACATGTGTGAAGGAAGATCCTCCACTCTCCTCCCAAAAATATCTCAGGACCATCAACCCAGAAGCTGCACTAGATGTTTGGAGAAAAAGTTGGACAAGCTTTTAGAGGGCTGAATGAGATACACAGAGGCACAGAGTGCTATCCTGTAGGCATTTTTGTGGTAAATGCCACAAGCCTTCCCAAGGCACTGTGGAGGCTTTAATGATAAGAATGCTGACACAGCAGCAGAGAGGGTTCTGACCCCAGACTCGCAACGTATCTTTGTACCCTTATAAGGAAAAAGTCTTGTTAACCCTAATATTGGTCACTTGTAAACTCTCTAACCTTTGCCCATTGGTCAAGTTTGGAGCCTGGCCAAGGGTATAAAAGTAGCTTACTCTATCCTACTAACTGAGAAGAAGAAGAACCGGGTCCTTTCACGTCCTCCTGAATAAACCATCTCCGTGGAACAGCTGGTGTCTCCCTTCTCCTCTCTCTCCGTCTGCCTGAAGCCTGTGCCCGGGGAAGCCAAGCCTAGCAGCAGCTGAAATCCTAAAGAGCTGACAATCACTATAAGAGCTGTTATCACCCTGCAGGCTGGAAGGCTCGCCGTGGCTCGGGTCCGAGCGGGCTGGACTCCGGGACTCTGTCCTTTCCTGGGATAGAGGTCCCGAACCAATGCCCTGCTATTAAGACCCCCCGGAGGCTTCAATACTATCCCATGACCTCTGCTGCCTTAGGAAAATGGATGGATGCACTTGGAAAGTGAAGCAGGAGTGCTTTCCAAAGGGGCTGACCTGGCTGAGTGCAGTCTGCTTTGGAGCTATGAAAAAAGGCAATATAAAGTCTGCAAAAGCCCTTGAACTGACCTGCTGAGTACCACCCTGTGCTCCAGGTCAGAGAACTGGTAGCTCCAGTGAGGAAATGAAACTGTGGCTGGGAACAGCCAGAGCACAGGGCATGCTTACCTTAGAGGGGGCCACTTGGGAGCCCAGTATGCCTCCATGGACATGGAGCCTCCTGGCTCAGACATCTTGCACAGGACCCAGGGGTGACACCAGAAAAATGCCAGGTCCTGCATGGCTCCAGGTCTAATGATGAAGGGAGTGGATGCGGTAGGTCTGAGCACTGGGGCTGGGTACCAACCTGCAACAGAACATGGAGGATTTGGCCCTGTGTGAGAGGCATGAGGATGAAGAAAAACTGCTTCATCTCTAACCCAAATATACCACAAGCCCAGTATCTTGGCTTGCCCAGCTTTAGAGATGCTGGAGGGAGAAGCTGACTTTTCTGTGGAGCTAAAGGACTATGAGTGACCCCCAAATTTTGTCCTTTGGGAGGGAGAATCAGCCTATGGGAAGAACAGGAAAAACCTGGTGTGCTGAGCCTAGTCTCCAGAGAGATGCTGGAGTTTCTGTGGAGCATTGGCAGCAGCTGGACCATTATGTCTCAGATAACAAAGATCTGGCAGAAGGGTGATCAGAAGGCTGATTTATTTTATTATACATATTATATTAAAAGAAAATGATATATTAAAACTATACTAAAAGAATAGAAGAAAGGATTTCATCAGAAGGCTTGAAAGGAATAGAAAGGAATGATAATAAAACCTTGTGACTGACCAGACAGTCCAAGACAGCTGGACTGTGACTGGCCATTAATTAAAAACAACCACATGACACCAATCAAAGATCCACCTGTTGCATTCCACAGCAGCCGATAATCATTGTTTACATTTTGTTTCTGAGGCCTCTCAGCTTCTCAGGAGAAAAAGATCATAACGAAAGGATTTTTCATAAAATATGTTCGTGACACAAAAGAGGCAGAAGTCTCCCATCTTTTCCCATGTGGATACTGGGACAGTCATTATCTCAAGATCAGGACTGGTTTTACTGTGCAAAAAGCCCTGGAAATCTAGAGGCTGGGGAGGTGTAGGAGGAGTTTCCCAGGGATACAGCAGGAGGAGGTGAATGGGGCTGATGAAAGGATGGATGAGAAGCATTGGCTTCTCCCAGCTGCAGAAAGCTGATGATTTTATCACCCTCTGTATGGCAGGTATTATCAAAAGTCAAGGAGACTGGCCTTGTCCCAAAAAGCCTGCAGGTGAGGATGAGAGGATGGCAAGGGCTGAGATCTGGCATTAGTCAATACTAATAGGCATGTTCATGACTTTTAAGGGAATCACCTCTGTTTTTTCCTCCTCTTGCTCATCTGTTCAAGGCTTGGTGCCCTTGTGAGACCTTTGGAAGGGGCAGCAACCTCCTGCACGAAGGGGAAAGCTGTCTGTGTGGAGTTTGTGGACATAGTCCTTGTGGGCACCCTTGATGGGCAACAGGAAATATTTGCAAACAGGGTGTGAGTCCTAGAAGATGACATCAGACAGGGTGACCCAGCTTGGGACCTGCAAAGTGGATGCTGGGATCAACCCCGACCCATCTCCAAGTTCTTCTGTAAATGAGCTCTGTGCTCATCAGAGCTCCTCTAAAGACAGTTCCATGCATTCAGTGTGATGTTTCCCCCAGTGCACCCTCCAGCCACACCCCCGCCTGTCCTGTTGCAGAAATATGTCAGTGGGTGCACCCACTGCCACCTGCAGCGACCCCATTGCCATCCCCACAACCTGAGGTGCAAGGGTGACTTCACTGGCGGCCTGGGGCTGACTCAAGAGAGGCAGCAGCTGCAGGTCTGGTAGAGACTTACACCTATCACTCTGTAACTTCTGATAGAGGCTGGATTTGCTGAAATGTTCACTGGATTTTTCCAGCCTGCTGGGGACCATAAATCTTGCTGTGTAGGGGCTGCTTCTGCTCCTTTCCCTTGGTGAACAGGGCTGGTATTTTTCTTGGATGGCAAGAGCCTCCTTCCTGCACCTGCTGCTCCACCTTGAACTGCACTCCTGAGCAGTGGTGGAGAACAGATCTGTCTCCACCAACTGGGGACACTGTGGCCTCCAGCTGGCCCTGCTACCCCCCACCTCCCCTGCAGCAAGGTGGGGAGGGGGTGCTGGTGCTTGCACTGCTCCCACAGAAACTCATTCTGTCCAGTCCTCTGCCTGTTTCAGAGCTGGAAAGCCTGGCTGAGCCCCTATTAGGCTCAGGACTCTGAACACCATCCCTCGCTGCTCCTTCTTGGACAGATGGGCCAGAAACAACTCGTGAATGCTGAATGTCCTGTTCAGCATCGATTCCTGGGGAACTGCCCTGGCTCAGCTGGGAGTAGGATGTAGAGCATGGCTCAGGCCATTCCATGGGACTCCTTCCTCTTTTGGCATGGGTCTCTGTGTCTCTCATCTGGAGCTTTGGAGATCTTGTTGCTGCTGTAGGGAGCTCCCACATACCAAGAAACAATCTGT